>CP136062.1:49178408-49390908 GCA_032622095.1 Siphonodentalium dalli
CGTTGTCCGGGCTATTCAAAAACCAAATTTCAAGTCGATAGCTCTACCCGTTTCCGAGATCTGGTCTGCACATGCGCGAAGCTGGCGTCGCACGGGCTCGGCGACCCGATAAAATTCGTATCCGGGGCAAGATACATTCACACACCAAATTTCAAGTCGATAGCTCCACCCGTTTCCGATATCTGGTCTGCGCATGCGCGAAGCTGGTGTCGCACGGGCTCGCCGACCCGATGAAATTCGTACTCGGGGCAAGATACATTCACATACCAAATTTCAAGTCGATAGCTCCACCCGTTTCCGAGATCTCGTCTGCCAATACGACAACGACCACCGCCTGGTCAAACTACACACACGTACCAAGTTTCGTCCCGCGGGGAGTAGAGCACTGGGGTCAATAATTTCAAGGGTACACCCTTATAAAGACTTTGGATTCAAAACTTTTGATAAATTGGTATCTACATGTGTCAACCCTGTTTTGGACTATGGATCTGGGATTTGGGGTTTTGGAAAACATACTAGCATTGACCTTGTGCAGAACCGTAGCCTCCGATATTTTCTCGGGGTACACAGATGTACCCCTTTATTAGCTATAACAGGTGATACGGGGATCAGACCTTCCAGACAACGGAGATGGATAAATATGCTAAGGCATTGGAATAATCTAGTCACAATGAATATAAACCGTCTAACATATAGAGTATTTGAATGGGATTACAGTTGTGGACATGCTGGATGGAGTTCAGAGTTAAAGGAAATTTTTCAAATACTTGATAAAACAGACATTTTTGACAACCGATTGGTCTGTGATCTAGATGAAGCAAACAAACTTATTGACACATACTTTAATAACAAATGGGAAGAAAGCCTGAAACATGTACCAAAGCTAAGAACATAAAATTTTTTTTAATTTGAATTTAAAACTGAGGAATATGTCTCAATGAATCTTGCCCGTTCAAACAGATCATTATTGGCACAATTCAGATGTGGGGTACTCCCTTTGAGAATTGAAACGGGTAGATTTAAAGGAGAAAAACCTCATGAACGGTTGTGCACATTCTGCCCCGATACAAAAGATATTGAAGATGAGAAACATTTCCTCCTAAAATGCATCCTTTATTACAGTATTAGACAGGAACAGAAATAATAAGAGAATGTGCACAACAACTGCCACCCCATCTCCTACCCAAATTAATATGAACAGGCTGGCGGGCACAACATTGTATATATGTATGATAGAGAGAGAGAGAGAGAGAGAGAGAGAGAGAGAGAGAGAGTGAGAGAGAGAGAGAGAGTGAGAGTGAGAGAGTGAGAGAGAGTGAGAGAGTGGGAGTGAGAGTGAGAGAGAGAGAGAGAGAGATAGAGTTGGAGTGAGAGTGAGAGTGAGTGAGTGAGAGAGTGAGAGAGAGAGTGAGAGAGAGTGAGAGAGAGAGAGAGAGTGAGAGTGAGAGAGTGAGAGAGAGAGTGAGAGAGAGAGAGTGAGAGTGAGAGTGAGAGTGAGAGAGAGAGAGATAGAGTGAGAGTGAGAGTGAGAGAGTGTGAGTGAGTGAGTGAGGGAGTGAGTGAGAGAGAGTGAGTGAGAGAGAGCGAGTGATAGTGAGAGTGAGAGAGTGTGAGAGTGTGAGTGAGAGAGTGAGAGAGTGAGAGAGAGTGAGAGTGAGAGAGAGTGTGTAAATGGAATGATCACGTGAGAATGAGAAAAATATTGGGATATTATAGTGACTTATAGGCCCAGGAGGCCGGTGCGTTTATGTCAACATTCTTTTTTTGTTTCACACTTATGTAATTTATGCACATGTCACTTTAAATAAATGATCAAACAACAACATACTGCAACTATAAGACATCCATCGAATACACACCCCACGAAAACCCGAAATGTGTTGTCCTGCGTGATATCCCATCGCTATAGCTCAATTTGACACGGCCAGATTATCCTTTCTACAATATCCTAAAACAATAAAGCTTCTCAAATCATTGGTTGAATACTATTTCCCTTTTTACTAAATAAATTAACAAGTAAATATCGAATGACGATACATATATTTGTAAACAAGCATTGCAAATAATGTTATTGGGACGAAAAGTCGCAAGACTTGTTCCGTATTATGATGAGCATGATGATGATATGATTGATAGAACAAACCACTATTATGATCATCGTGTCGTTATTTGTTTACAATACGTATCAATTGACATATACGCACCCGTTCCCTCATTAAAATCAACATATTTCGACCATGTTATGGGATCTCCGCGAATTCGGGGAACTCCGCAAATAGACCTCCACAAACAGGGACCTACTGCAAATTGTCACAACAGGCTATCTATCAGTTGGTTGAATACTATTTCCCTTTTTACTAAAGTAAATTAACAAGTAAATATCGAATGACGATACATATATTTGTAAACAAGCAAGACTTGTTCCGTATTATGATGATCATGATATGATTGATAGAACAAACCACTATTATGATGATCGTGTCGTTATTTGTTTAAAATACGTATCAATTGACAAATACGCACCCGTTCCCTCATTAAAATCAACATATTTCGACCATTTTTGGCGATCTCCGCGAATTCGGGGACCTCCGCAAATAGACTTCCGCAAACAGGGACCTACTGCGAATTGTCACAACCGGAAAAAGGAAAAACCAATTATCTATTTATAAAAGCTCCACAGACACACGGCGCATTCGGCGACACACGGCGATCTAAAATTTCCCCACCAGTATACACCCGATGGGCGTGAATAACGAATTTACATCATACCAGACCGGACACACATTCAAATGGCGTTTATGTGATGATTGTATTAAAAAGTATTCTGCAACTATTAAATGCAACAATCAAAGCAAACTCCAGGCAGAGTTATCTCCCATCGCTCCGCTGAGATACCACTGCCATAAGGATGCAGTGTGGTCGTCGGGAGGTTGAACCTAGAAAAAATTGTTATAAAGCTGCTTTTGGTCTCATTTTGTGTGGAAAAGTATCGGGAATAACATATCCAAATCCGCTAAAATCCGCCATGGGGAAAATTCAAGATTCAAGATGGCGTCCAAGATGTCTTCCAGAAATGAAAAATATTCCCCAAACAGCATTAGTCCGTTGTCAGGCAGGGATGACGAGATAACTGTCGAACAAATGTCACCACTTAACATGAAGAATCACACACTACTCCGCAGACTATGTTCTTTCATTAGGATCATCACGAACGTTTTCTCAGTTCACAATTCGAGAAACACTATATGGATTCCCATTCATTCATCTATGCGGATCGTCAGATGCGTGGTTCGACAGAAAGTCTTGGGCTTTCTGTTGAACTTAGCTAGCTGCTCATCCGCATGGATGAATGTGAACCAAGTAACTAAATATCTGCCAATGAGCACAGTGAGTATCCAGGTATATTCAGTTATAATTGATTATTTATATAGTCATGCTATGATATTCACACTGTCTTGGCTTCTATGTTAGTGTATTAAAATATATATATGTACTAGCCGATGGGCCCGACGTTGTCCGGGCTATTCAAAAATCAAATTTCAAGTCGATAGCTCTACCCAGCCCGACGTTGTCCGGGCTATTAAAAAACCAAATTTCAAGTCGATAGCTCCACCCGTTTCCGAGATCTCGTCTGCGCATGCGCGAAGCTGGCGTCGCACGGGCTCGGCGACCCGATAAAATTCGTATTCGGGGCAAGATACATTCACATACCAAATTTCAAGTCGATAGCTCCACCCGTTTCCGAGATCTCGTCTGCGCATGCGCGAAGCGGGCGCCGCACGGGCTCGCCAATACGACAACGACGACAGCCTGGTCAAACTACACACACGTACCAAGTTTCGTCCCGATCGGTCGAGAATCGTAGATTTGTATTAATGACAGACAAACAGACAGACAGACAGACAGAGGTCTTCAAAATATACATGAGACTAGCCGATGAGCCCGACGTTGTCCGGGCTATTCAAAAACCAAATTTCAAGTCGATAGCTCTACCCGTTTCCGAGATCTGGTCTGCACATGCGCGAAGCTGGCGTCGCACGGGCTCGGCGACCCGATAAAATTCGTATCCGGGGCAAGATACATTCACACACCAAATTTCAAGTCGATAGCTCCACCCGTTTCCGATATCTGGTCTGCGCATGCGCGAAGCTGGTGTCGCACGGGCTCGCCGACCCGATGAAATTCGTACTCGGGGCAAGATACATTCACATACCAAATTTCAAGTCGATAGCTCCACCCGTTTCCGAGATCTCGTCTGCCAATACGACAACGACCACCGCCTGGTCAAACTACACACACGTACCAAGTTTCGTCCCGCGGGGAGTAGAGCACTGGGGTCAATAATTTCAAGGGTACACCCTTATAAAGACTTTGGATTCAAAACTTTTGATAAATTGGTATCTACATGTGTCAACCCTGTTTTGGACTATGGATCTGGGATTTGGGGTTTTGGAAAACATACTAGCATTGACCTTGTGCAGAACCGTAGCCTCCGATATTTTCTCGGGGTACACAGATGTACCCCTTTATTAGCTATAACAGGTGATACGGGGATCAGACCTTCCAGACAACGGAGATGGATAAATATGCTAAGGCATTGGAATAATCTAGTCACAATGAATATAAACCGTCTAACATATAGAGTATTTGAATGGGATTACAGTTGTGGACATGCTGGATGGAGTTCAGAGTTAAAGGAAATTTTTCAAATACTTGATAAAACAGACATTTTTGACAACCGATTGGTCTGTGATCTAGATGAAGCAAACAAACTTATTGACACATACTTTAATAACAAATGGGAAGAAAGCCTGAAACATGTACCAAAGCTAAGAACATAAATTTTTTTTTAATTTGAATTTAAAACTGAGGAATATGTCTCAATGAATCTTGCCCGTTCAAACAGATCATTATTGGCACAATTCAGATGTGGGGTACTCCCTTTGAGAATTGAAACGGGTAGATTTAAAGGAGAAAAACCTCATGAACGGTTGTGCACATTCTGCCCCGATACAAAAGATATTGAAGATGAGAAACATTTCCTCCTAAAATGCATCCTTTATTACAGTATTAGACAGGAACATAAATAATAAGAGAATGTGCACAACAACTGCCACCCCATCTCCTACCCAAATTAATATGAACAGGCTGGCGGGCACAACATTGTATATATGTATGATAGAGAGAGAGAGAGAGAGAGAGTGAGAGAGAGAGAGAGAGTGAGAGTGAGAGAGTGAGAGAGAGTGAGAGAGTGGGAGTGAGAGTGAGAGAGAGAGAGAGAGAGATAGAGTGAGAGTGAGAGTGAGAGTGAGTGAGTGAGAGAGTGAGAGAGAGAGTGAGAGAGAGAGTGAGAGAGAGAGAGAGAGAGTGAGAGTGAGAGAGTGAGAGAGAGAGAGAGTGAGAGAGAGAGAGAGAGTGAGAGTGAGAGTGAGAGTGAGAGTGAGAGTGAGAGAGGGAGAGAGATAGAGTGAGAGTGAGAGTGAGAGAGTGTGAGTGAGTGAGTGAGAGAGTGAGTGAGAGAGAGTGAGTGAGAGAGAGAGAGTGATAGTGAGAGTGAGAGAGTGTGAGAGTGTGAGTGAGAGAGTGAGAGAGTGAGAGAGAGTGAGAGTGAGAGAGAGTGTGTAAATGGAATGATCACGTGAGAATGAGAAAAATATTGGGATATTATAGTGACTTATAGGCCCAGGAGGCCGGTGCGTTTATGTCAACATTCTTTTTTTGTTTCACACTTATGTAATTTATGCACATGTCACTTTAAATAAATGATCAAACAACAACATACTGCAACTATAAGACATCCATCGAATACACACCCCACGAAAACCCGAAATGTGTTGTCCTGCGTGATATCCCATCGCTATAGCTCAATTTGACACGGCCAGATTATCCTTTCTACAATATCCTAAAACAATAAAGCTTCTCAAATCATTGGTTGAATACTATTTCCCTTTTTACTAAATAAATTAACAAGTAAATATCGAATGACGATACATATATTTGTAAACAAGCATTGCAAATAATGTTATTGGGACGAAAAGTCGCAAGACTTGTTCCGTATTATGATGAGCATGATGATGATATGATTGATAGAACAAACCACTATTATGATCATCGTGTCGTTATTTGTTTACAATACGTATCAATTGACATATACGCACCCGTTCCCTCATTAAAATCAACATATTTCGACCATGTTATGGGATCTCCGCGAATTCGGGGAACTCCGCAAATAGACCTCCACAAACAGGGACCTACTGCAAATTGTCACAACAGGCTATCTATCAGTTGGTTGAATACTATTTCCCTTTTTACTAAAGTAAATTAACAAGTAAATATCGAATGACGATACATATATTTGTAAACAAGCAAGACTTGTTCCGTATTATGATGATCATGATATGATTGATAGAACAAACCACTATTATGATGATCGTGTCGTTATTTGTTTAAAATACGTATCAATTGACAAATACGCACCCGTTCCCTCATTAAAATCAACATATTTCGACCATTTTTGGCGATCTCCGCGAATTCGGGGACCTCCGCAAATAGACTTCCGCAAACAGGGACCTACTGCGAATTGTCACAACCGGAAAAAGGAAAAACCAATTATCTATTTATAAAAGCTCCACAGACACACGGCGCATTCGGCGACACACGGCGATCTAAAATTTCCCCACCAGTATACACCCGATGGGCGTGAATAACGAATTTACATCATACCAGACCGGACACACATTCAAATGGCGTTTACGTGATGATTGTATTAAAAAGTATTCTGCAACTATTAAATGCAACAATCAAAGCAAACTCCAGGCAGAGTTATCTCCCATCGCTCCGCTGAGATACCACTGCCATAAGGATGCAGTGTGGTCGTCGGGAGGTTGAACCTAGAAAAAATTGTTATAAAGCTGCTTTTGGTCTCATTTTGTGTGGAAAAGTATCGGGAATAACATATCCAAATCCGCTAAAATCCGCCATGGGGAAAATTCAAGATTCAAGATGGCGTCCAAGATGTCTTCCAGAAATGAAAAATATTCCCCAAACAGCATTAGTCCGTTGTCAGGCAGGGATGACGAGATAACTGTCGAACAAATGTCACCACTTAACATGAAGAATCACACACTACTCCGCAGACTATGTTCTTTCATTAGGATCATCACGAACGTTTTCTCAGTTCACAATTCGAGAAACACTATATGGATTCCCATTCATTCATCTATGCGGATCGTCAGATGCGTGGTTCGACAGAAAGTCTTGGGCTTTCTGTTGAACTTAGCTAGCTGCTCATCCGCATGGATGAATGTGAACCAAGTAACTAAATATCTGCCAATGAGCACAGTGAGTATCCAGGTATATTCAGTTATAATTGATTATTTATATAGTCATGCTATGATATTCACACTGTCTTGGCTTCTATGTTAGTGTATTAAAATATATATATGTACTAGCCGATGGGCCCGACGTTGTCCGGGCTATTCAAACATCAAATTTCAAGTCGATAGCTCTACCCAGCCCGACGTTGTCCGGGCTATTAAAAAACCAAATTTCAAGTCGATAGCTCCACCCGTTTCCGAGATCTCGTCTGCGCATGCGCGAAGCTGGCGTCGCACGGGCTCGGCGACCCGATAAAATTCGTATTCGGGGCAAGATACATTCACATACCAAATTTCAAGTCGATAGCTCCACCCGTTTCCGAGATCTCGTCTGCGCATGCGCGAAGCGGGCGCCGCACGGGCTCGCCAATACGACAACGACGACAGCCTGGTCAAACTACACACACGTACCAAGTTTCGTCCCGATCGGTCGAGAATCGTAGATTTGTATTAATGACAGACAAACAGACAGACAGACAGACAGAGGTCTTCAAAATATATATGAGACTAGCCGATGAGCCCGACGTTGTCCGGGCTATTCAAAAACCAAATTTCAAGTCGATAGCTCCACCCGTTTCCGATATCTGGTCTGCGCATGCGCGAAGCTGGTGTCGCACGGGCTCGCCGACCCGATGAAATTCGTACTCGGGGCAAGATACATTCACATACCAAATTTCAAGTCGATAGCTCCACCCGTTTCCGAGATCTCGTCTGCCAATACGACAACGACCACCGCCTGGTCAAACTACACACACGTACCAAGTTTCGTCCCGCGGGGAGTAGAGCACTGGGGTCAATAATTTCAAGGGTACACCCTTATAAAGACTTTGGATTCAAAACTTTTGATAAATTGGTATCTACATGTGTCAACCCTGTTTTGGACTATGGATCTGGGATTTGGGGTTTTGGAAAACATACTAGCATTGACCTTGTGCAGAACCGTAGCCTCCGATATTTTCTCGGGGTACACAGATGTACCCCTTTATTAGCTATAACAGGTGATACGGGGATCAGACCTTCCAGACAACGGAGATGGATAAATATGCTAAGGCATTGGAATAATCTAGTCACAATGAATATAAACCGTCTAACATATAGAGTATTTGAATGGGATTACAGTTGTGGACATGCTGGATGGAGTTCAGAGTTAAAGGAAATTTTTCAAATACTTGATAAAACAGACATTTTTGACAACCGATTGGTCTGTGATCTAGATGAAGCAAACAAACTTATTGACACATACTTTAATAACAAATGGGAAGAAAGCCTGAAACATGTACCAAAGCTAAGAACATAAATTTTTTTTAAATTTGAATTTAAAACTGAGGAATATGTCTCAATGAATCTTGCCCGTTCAAACAGATCATTATTGGCACAATTCAGATGTGGGGTACTCCCTTTGAGAATTGAAACGGGTAGATTTAAAGGAGAAAAACCTCATGAACGGTTGTGCACATTCTGCCCCGATACAAAAGATATTGAAGATGAGAAACATTTCCTCCTAAAATGCATCCTTTATTACAGTATTAGACAGGAACAGAAATAATAAGAGAATGTGCACAACAACTGCCACCCCATCTCCTACCCAAATTAATATGAACAGGCTGGCGGGCACAACATTGTATATATGTATGATAGAGAGAGAGAGAGAGAGAGAGAGAGAGAGAGAGAGAGAGAGTGAGAGAGAGAGAGAGAGTGAGAGTGAGAGAGTGAGAGAGAGTGAGAGAGTGGGAGTGAGAGTGAGAGAGAGAGAGAGAGAGAGATAGAGTGAGAGTCAGAGTGAGAGTGAGTGAGTGAGAGAGTGAGAGAGAGAGTGAGAGAGAGAGTGAGAGAGAGAGAGAGAGTGAGAGAGTGAGAGAGAGAGTGAGAGAGAGAGAGAGAGAGAGAGAGTGAGAGTGAGAGAGCGAGTGAGAGTGAGAGTGAGAGTGAGAGAGAGAGAGATAGAGTGAGAGTGAGAGTGAGAGAGTGTGAGTGAGTGAGTGAGAGAGTGAGTGAGAGAGAGTGAGTGAGAGAGAGAGAGTGATAGTGAGAGTGAGAGAGTGTGAGAGTGTGAGTGAGAGAGTGAGAGAGTGAGAGAGAGTGAGAGTGAGAGAGAGTGTGTAAATGGAATGATCACGTGAGAATGAGAAAAATATTGGGATATTATAGTGACTTATAGGCCCAGGAGGCCGGTGCGTTTATGTCAACATTCTTTTTTTGTTTCACACTTATGTAATTTATGCACATGTCACTTTAAATAAATGATCAAACAACAACATACTGCAACTATAAGACATCCATCGAATACACACCCCACGAAAACCCGAAATGTGTTGTCCTGCGTGATATCCCATCGCTATAGCTCAATTTGACACGGCCAGATTATCCTTTCTACAATATCCTAAAACAATAAAGCTTCTCAAATCATTGGTTGAATACTATTTCCCTTTTTACTAAATAAATTAACAAGTAAATATCGAATGACGATACATATATTTGTAAACAAGCATTGCAAATAATGTTATTGGGACGAAAAGTCGCAAGACTTGTTCCGTATTATGATGAGCATGATGATGATATGATTGATAGAACAAACCACTATTATGATCATCGTGTCGTTATTTGTTTACAATACGTATCAATTGACAAATACGCACCCGTTCCCTCATTAAAATCAACATATTTCGACCATGTTATGGGATCTCCGCGAATGCGGGGAACTCCGCAAATAGACCTCCACAAACAGGGACCTACTGCAAATTGTCACAACAGGCTATCTATCAGTTGGTTGAATACTATTTCCCTTTTTACTAAAGTAAATTAACAAGTAAATATCGAATGACGATACATATATTTGTAAACAAGCAAGACTTGTTCCGTATTATGATGATCATGATATGATTGATAGAACAAACCACTATTATGATGATCGTGTCGTTATTTGTTTAAAATACGTATCAATTGACAAATACGCACCCGTTCCCTCATTAAAATCAACATATTTCGACCATTTTTGGCGATCTCCGCGAATTCGGGGACCTCCGCAAATAGACTTCCGCAAACAGGGACCTACTGCGAATTGTCACAACCGGAAAAAGGAAAAACCAATTATCTATTTATAAAAGCTCCACAGACACACGGCGCATTCGGCGACACACGGCGATCTAAAATTTCCCCACCAGTATTCACCCGATGGGCGTGAATAACGAATTTACATCATACCAGACCGGACACACATTCAAATGGCGTTTACGTGATGATTGTATTAAAAAGTATTCTGCAACTATTAAATGCAACAATCAAAGCAAACTCCAGGCAGAGTTATCTCCCATCGCTCCGCTGAGATACCACTGCCATAAGGATGCAGTGTGGTCGTCGGGAGGTTGAACCTAGAAAAAATTGTTATAAAGCTGCTTTTGGTCTCATTTTGTGTGGAAAAGTATCGGGAATAACATATCCAAATCCGCTAAAATCCGCCATGGGGAAAATTCAAGATTCAAGATGGCGTCCAAGATGTCTTCCAGAAATGAAAAATATTCCCCAAACAGCATTAGTCCGTTGTCAGGCAGGGATGACGAGATAACTGTCGAACAAATGTCACCACTTAACATGAAGAATCACACACTACTCCGCAGACTATGTTCTTTCATTAGGATCATCACGAACGTTTTCTCAGTTCACAATTCGAGAAACACTATATGGATTCCCATTCATTCATCTATGCGGATCGTCAGATGCGTGGTTCGACAGAAAGTCTTGGGCTTTCTGTTGAACTTAGCTAGCTGCTCATCCGCATGGATGAATGTGAACCAAGTAACTAAATATCTGCCAATGAGCACAGTGAGTATCCAGGTATATTCAGTTATAATTGATTATTTATATAGTCATGCTATGATATTCACACTGTATTGGCTTCTATGTTAGTGTATTAAAATATATATATGTACTAGCCGATGGGCACGACGTTGTCCGGGCTATTCAAAAATCAAATTTCAAGTCGATAGCTCTACCCAGCCCGACGTTGTCCGGGCTATTAAAAAACCAAATTTCAAGTCGATAGCTCCACCCGTTTCCGAGATCTCGTCTGCGCATGCGCGAAGCTGGCGTCGCACGGGCTCGGCGACCCGATAAAATTCGTATTCGGGGCAAGATACATTCACATACCAAATTTCAAGTCGATAGCTCCACCCGTTTCCGAGATCTCGTCTGCGCATGCGCGAAGCGGGCGCCGCACGGGCTCGCCAATACGACAACGACGACAGCCTGGTCAAACTACACACACGTACCAAGTTTCGTCCCGATCGGTCGAGAATCGTAGATTTGTATTAATGACAGACAAACAGACAGACAGACAGACAGAGGTCTTCAAAATATATATGAGACTAGCCGATGAGCCCGACGTTGTCCGGGCTATTCAAAAACCAAATTTCAAGTCGATAGCTCTACCCGTTTCCGAGATCTGGTCTGCACATGCGCGAAGCTGGCGTCGCACGGGCTCGGCGACCCGATAAAATTCGTATCCGGGGCAAGATACATTCACACACCAAATTTCAAGTCGATAGCTCCACCCGTTTCCGATATCTGGTCTGCGCATGCGCGAAGCTGGTGTCGCACGGGCTCGCCGACCCGATGAAATTCGTACTCGGGGCAAGATACATTCACATACCAAATTTCAAGTCGATAGCTCCACCCGTTTCCGAGATCTCGTCTGCCAATACGACAACGACCACCGCCTGGTCAAACTACACACACGTACCAAGTTTCGTCCCGATCGGTCGAGAATCGTAGATTTGTATTAAGGACAGACAGACAGACAGACAGACAAACAGACAGACAGAGGTCTTCAAAATATATATGAGATGGTTCCCGGAATCAATTATACAATATAGTCAAAACGGGTGTGAACGAAATGGCAGTCAACGGCTCGACTTCATTGAGATGTTAAACGGATGTGAAGAAATCAACTGTTAGTTCCGTGTTGCGATCGATTAGTTTACTGCACCCAACAATGTGTCATTGTTTACTTCGGACGAAAATTAAGCTAGTAGCGGTGTCAGATTATATTCATCGAATTTAAACAAGCCATCGACCCGGAACCATATGTACATATCTATTATATATATTGCTATATTATGTCTATTGTATATATAATTCTAGTTAATATCTCAATATCCTTTATGTAATATGTAATGTATTTACTTGGATGAGAGAATAATGCATACCAAATCATCACATACAGATGAACTCTGAGACTGTGATAGTATGCAACTCGTTCTGTTGGTGGAAGTTTTGTTTGGGGGGGGGGGCTCTAATGCAGACTTGGTTCCATGTCTGATAATGTGCAGACAGGATATGGGAAGTTGTGAACTGTCCAGCCTTGCGCACGATGTCGCCGATTCGCCATATGGCAGTACCACCTTTGCCAGATTTCCGAGCATCAGATTGTCGGCCATGTTCATTGCCAGTGATGGGACAATATAATAATCAGACATGTATCGTCCGCGATAACCATGGTATTTCTTCCATGTCATGCAACTCTAGGGCACGGGAAACTATCAGATTATCTGCACCACCACTGCTGTTATGAACGTCAATGCCACATCAAGTTAATGAAGTTACAAGTTAGTTTCTCTCATTCGGGAGGAACATTTGCTGGTTAGTGTGGCTCTCTGTTGTTCAGTGACCCGAACGTCGGCACAATCATGTTTCGCCAGTTCGCCGGCTGTGCTCGTGATCATTAATAGGCGGGCCATGACCATAACTATCGAACACGATGCAACTCGAGCCATATTTTGTTCAGACGTTCTTCAGATATTGAGTGGCTACTTCCTTGTAAGTTGAGTTTTTGATCCACTTCACTCCATGGAGAAGAGCTTCGCCACCAAGAACGGTCTCATTTCCTTTCTATGAATATTCCCCTTCTTGAACGAAATCAACCAGAGCCTTTGCCAATTCGTGTGTTCACCAACAATAACGTGGACATCAGTTTGTGTTACGTGTGGTGCTGCTGCGTCATCTCGTTCCCTTATCGATTCATTTTCCGCAAAACTGACGTCCTTCTCGACTGGGGCAACTTCAATTATCAACTTATTGAAAAGCACGGCCTCAACTAGGTAGAGACCAAGCAAGGCCGTCGACACTGCCTTTCCAGATATAACATGGGTCACTGTATTCGAACCATATACTTTCTCCAAAGCTTCTAGCCCCAATCCCTCCACCATCCAACAGGTACTCACCATGGAGCTCATTACAGTATGAAATCCTCTGAGCCTACACACTATGCTCATCGACATAGAGGTTATTGTGTTTACAGCCTTGAACCACAAAGGCTGGTCGAAATGGATACATGGAATATGGATGTTCAATCTACGTGCCTGTTATTCAACATGAATGAGCGTAAAGTAAATGCAATCGTAATTTGACGGATTCAGATCGAAGATGGGACGGAACAGAACAGAACATCTGTTTCTCAGCGGTCAGAGTGTCGGCCTGCGAGTAAGCACTTTGCATGAAACCTGATCATGTCGCGCTAGGTGTTTCACTATGACTGAAACAGCATGCTTAGTGCCATATAAGATATGTGCTGATATCATATGGGATGGTATGGGGTGTAGCCAAACGAAGAAGTGTTTTCAGTTTGATGTTGGAAATTCCTTTGCCAATAACATCAACATATTGAGGGATGGACACTCTCCTTTGTCAATCACGAGTTCATCAACCCTGAATTGATCACACTTCATGTTCAGTGACGATTGATTCATGGGTGCAGAAATTGCAAACATGCCCAGTCCATGGAAAGTCCACCTGTGAATAGTCAGTTAGTATTTAACTGGGAGTTTCGGTCTGAATGATGGATTGCTTGTAACTCTCAACTTCATCGTGGGCAACAAAATCCCAACCGGGATTACTCGTTCACTAGTCATTTGGAACCAAACACATTGTTCATTTCCACACCCAGTCCGAACAGCGTTGGTGTTATATCCAACCGTGAACGCACGCCCTGCTCAATGGAATGGTCGATGCTATTCTGCTTGACATTGGACATTAAATTCTTGAGTAAGCTTTGTACCGGTACCTCAAAGCTTTATTTTACAAGTAATGGACAACACTTGCTCCAAACAAATGCCTGTGTTTCGACACTGCAGAGACTGCTGTGCGAAACGACTGCATTTAACGAATCAAAACAGTTTAAATATGGAATTGTTTTAAGACTAGATAGTACATACCTGTATTTGTTAATCCATAGATATCATATAATCCTACTATTTCTTGAGAATAAGAAGGGACATATAAGTATGATCAAAGCAGAAGATACATTCAGGTTCACTCACGTGAATTCGGTAAATGATGACGTTATTCGCCGAGTTTAGTTGAAATCAACATGCATGTGGGCAATATTTTATTGATAGAATTAAGAAATGAACATGATGAAATTGACTATTAAATTGACACGCTTAAAATTCGCCATCAATCAAAGTGGTCACCCCAGCGGTTCTATCAATAACGTCTAATTTCAGTAAGAATTATCACCGTCTATAATCGACAGCACACATTTTTCTACGTATTTTAAATTATTTTATACGGATAGTTTATATTCTGCAATAATTGTATCCAAGGGCAGGCTTCTTATGTTTTATTGTATATTAAAACTGCGAGGTGGGGAAATATCGGTTTGTTTACATTATGAATGTTCTGATTCTGATTACGGAATCAAATCTGATTCAGAATCCGATAACCACGAAATAACGATTACGATCTGTTCGTTTACAGAACTATCTTTCACAGAGTGTAATCTGGTCTGTTCATTTACGGAACTACACTGTACAGCGTGTAATCCGTAATTAATAATCTGGATTCCCTCACGAAATAACGAATCGCTGTACGTTGTCACCGTTAGGTTTCAACAGGAAACGTGTTTCCGACTTCAAATAAAATTTGTTTTTACTACTTTCACAATTAGAGATCTAAAATGACAAATGACAAATAACTGTTAACAATGTAAACTATTGCTTACACAACTGCAGTGAAGTGCGTTATGGTGTTCTATGATAACGCACTTTATTACTGGAGCGCACACATGGCTTACATGTATAAAGGCTTTGTCCTCGAACGCTCGTAGAACGCGCTCTTTGTTTTGTGGAGAACACGCATGCATTGGCGTTCTACACGAACGCTCTTTATTGGTGGAAAGCACGGGTGACTTGTACTCTAGTGGATCATACTATTGTACAATCATATGACAATTATTCACGCGAACTTGCCACGGATATATACGTGGTTTTCGAGCTCACACAAGTAAACTGTATACATTTATCTGCAATGCGAAATGCTGTGTCACGAAGACGAAACGCCCGTATTCAAATGTCTGTAAACAAATTTCCCCAAAGCGGATTTTAGCATATTTTGGATATATTGTTGTCGAAAGATCTCCGGTCAAAATGACACCAAAACTGGCTTTATAACAATTTTTTCTATGTTCACCCTTAAAAATCACCACAACGACTATACTAAAATGCAACAGAATTCAAACTTTTTTCAATTGAAGCGGAAGAACTCTATCTGTAATATATAGAGTTAATCCTCATGCATTGAAAATAATACTGATTTTTACTTCAATCTTTGTGACAAAACGCGTTGGCAACTCAACAAAAACACACGTCCACAGTTTATTACACATGATAAGTTGATAATACAATGTTTTGGAGCTTCCTCTTTCAAATGGTATATAATATGGTATATATATGTTATATAATATAATCTGGGGGTTCGAAAATTAAGCGGGCCTTTAAAGACCGACTTAATTGTCGAATCACCAGATCATATTATATACAACATATTCCATGTTATATACCATTTGAAAGAGGAAGCTCCAAAACGTTGTATTATTAACTGATCCGGTCGAATGAACTGGGAACATGTTGTTTTTGTCGAGGTACCAAGGTGTGTCCTGTATTTAATTTTGATCCGGACTGTACTATAAAGTATATTATACTCAATGGAAGGGGAATAACTCTATCTCTTAGTTTGAATTCTGATGCATTCTGGGTTGACAAGGGGGGAAATCATGGAATGAATCTCTATCACTTGGTGGACAGTCCTAGTGGATGGTTGGGTCTTCTCCCACAACTTATGAACTCAAAACTATCCCTCGTAGCTGAGCAATCTGGATCGAGTACCGGCCCCGCACGTGCACCTGAGAAATCGGGCTCGCAAGTCCAAAAAACATCAGACATGTTATAACAATTGTTCTCATTACAATTTTCGTGATTTAGATCTGGCTCAAGGGGTGTGGACATGGTTGGCACCCCGCCCCAACTGAAACTATCTAGCTACGTCCCTGCTTATACAAGGAACGGAAGCAAATCAACATCTATTTCTCAAATGAACTTTCTGTATTTTTTTCACAGGCCTGTATGCAAGTATGGTGACTGCTGCGACCGTACCGTCCCAGGTGTTCCCACTAGTTCCCGAAACACTAGGATACGACATCAAACGAGGAATTAACATGTACTACCCTATTGTCGCCACGGATTTCACATTTGACGCCAGTTGCCAGGGTAACTGGAATAGAGACTGCGCCTCGTTCGATGGAAGCCAGGGCTCGATAATCGAGGTCCCGGTGTACATGGACAGACAGGAGTGTTTACACAACGTTCAGATAGCGATGTACATAAATGCAACCACAGTCGACAACAACGGTACGATTTTTTCATACACAAGTGACGTCAGTATCGCCAATCAGATAATTGCGATTGAACTATTTTTGTCTGGCTCTGATTTGGTCTGCATGATCAAAAGTAGCAATAACGACATTATCGAGAAGACGTTCGGGTCCAATTTAATCACAGCAGGCAATTGGATGTTTGTTGGACTAGCAATCGACAATGAACACGAAAAGGCAAGGCTCTCCGTTGACGATCAGACCTATGACCTGCAATATGATGTGCCTAACATAGTAGGACCTATCGTGTCTTTCCCTGGACACTTAAAGTTCGGAGGATCACACACCGGCCGGCCTGCTTTCAATGGGAAGATGTTTTGTGCGGCGACGGCACCAGATCAGTACAAGGTATGTCTTATAGCGGGACACGATTTAACCCTTTACCCAACAGAACGGCCCTGTGCCAATGCATTATCTTATATATGCGAGTCGACCATAGGTCGCCTCGCATATATAAGAGAATGCATTGGCTTAACACATATTAAAAATGATAAAATTTTCAAAGAATGTAGAACAATATTATAAAAATTGTTAAAAAATGTAAGAAAAAATTATAAAATTGTTAGAGAATGTAAGAAAAAATGGTAAAAAGTGTTAAAGAAATAATGTTTTTAGGCCAATGCATTCTCTTATATATGCGAGGCGACCTATGGTCGACTCGCATATATAAGAGAATGCATTGGCACAGGGCATAACTGTAACCATCACAATGTGGTCAATCAGGGGCGCCGGAAGCATCCAAGGGCAGGGGGGCAGAGCCTACAAAAAGGGCACTTTTCCGCAAAAAAGGGCATTTTCTCCGCAAACTCGGGAAAATACCAATAAATTCATTGTGGCAAAAATCCCTATTTTAATGGTATTTGTCGGTTTTTATGGACGTTTTGTAATAAAATTCACAAAAAATTAATATTCCTTGTGAAATTGGTGGTATTTGGACCAAAAAAGTCACATTTTGCTATAAAAACACGAGATTAAACACACAAAAAGCATTTTCTGTCTCCAGAAAAAGGGCAAGTCCTGCCCCCGCTCGCCCCCCTTGGTCAAGGGCAGGGGGGTCAGCTGCCCATCTGCCCCCCCTCTTCCGGCGCCCCTGTGGTAAATGAACCGGTTCCAATGATATCCATAGCTGTATGGTGTTATTGAGACAGACCGAAGATATTTTAGGCTGTTGAAGCTTTATTTGGGCGTTTTTGGGCGTCTTTTGCCGTTTTGTTGGGTAAAGGGTTAACTCTGCGTGTGCATTCGACAAACCTCGTTAGATTCCGTCACCTTTTCAGACTCGGCTTTAATACGACGACATGATTGGTTCGAACTATTTCACGTTATTTTTAGGTCTGTGCCTGGGTCAAGTACAGGCGTGCCAATTTGAATTTAGTTGTATTCCGCGGTTCGTGGGTCCGAAAACATTTTCATTTAGCGTCGAATTAAACAATATAAAAGTGTTGTCTTACAACACTGATAAAGAATAGTCCATAAAATATATTTGTAGACACGTCCAATAGCACAATTGTTGCGAGGTGACACAATTGGTACGATGTCAGGCAGATTTTCCGTTGTCGTGTCATAACATACGCCGTAAATCGGTGCTATCAATTGCATTAAAATAGAATGGTTGACCCATGTTTCTGGATATTTGGTGATCAAAGAACACGAGCCATAATTATTGGATCGAGTAACTCGTCAAATAACACCACGCGTAATCGGACTATGTTATGCGGAACGTCGGATATAGAGTAGTGACACATTTCTTCCAGATCTGGATATAATCATCCGCGAAAAATTAGTTCTAATTGCATCAGAGAGCTGGGCCCCAGAGGTCATAGGTCGAGGAGTCCAGAATGCCTGTGTGTGGTAAATCTATTATCCCATTCAGTTATAACAATATACATTGGAATGAACTATTATTAATTAAATGTGAGTCACGTGACATATTTGCCCAGAACTGCTTGTTATCGAACTAGTTAAATATCGTTTAATTTGCCCTTAAACCGAGTAATATCATTTTACGACATCGCCAATAAGAGTAATACCATTTTACGACATCATAAATCCGAGTAATAATTGTTTTACGACATGTCGTAGCTCTATCTCACTGCTAAATAATGTATAGACATATACTTCTTGTGACGTCACTCATTTGAAAGCGTTGTCGATATTACACTGTTACTGAGAGGCGATCTAATTAATAAATATGATATTACTTGGTTTGTTTGATATTATTGGCCTGATATCAGCCCTCGGTAACCTCATATCAGTCTTCGACATTCTGTCTCATGCTGATATGAGGTTACCTCGGCTGGCTGATATGAGGTTACCTCGGCTGTCTGATATGAGGTTACCTCGGCTGGCTGATATGAGGTTACCTCGGCTGGCTGATATCAAACAAACCAAGTAATGCCCTCTAATTATTCATCTGGTGGTGTTCAGGAGATATAAGCATGTAGACGACAGACAGACAAACACAAATCATGTCCATTGGTGGGAAATGTTCAGATAAGTTAAATAAACGGCCTTGTATCTGAACATTTCCTAAAGGAACTACTCGTCAATGAGTATTTAGTAAAGAAAATGCTAACATGCAAAACCTTCAACTCTATAATAATTATGCCCAATCAACATCACGTTATACAGATAACTTCCATCTTTATGAAGAAATACAAGCGACAACTAACTATGGCGTTGTCAAGTGCCGGTTTAACCCTATCATGGAGGGAGTTGCGCTGGTGCACCATTAAATACCATGTGCCATTGTATTCTCTTATATATGCGAGTCTCCCACAGGGAGCCTCCCATATATAAGATAATACATTGGCTTAGAATGTTAAGGTAAATATTGTTAGGCCAATGTATACTCTTATATATGCGACGCTCCCTAAAACCACAGGGTTTTCGCAAAATTGCAGGAAGCTCCAGTCATGGAAGGGTTAACCCTTTACCAAACAGAACAGAACGGCCCTGTGACAATGCATTCTCTTATATATGCGAGTCGACCATAGGTCGCCTCGCATATATACGAGAATGCATTGGCTTAACACATTAAAAATGATAAAATTGTCAAAGAATGTAAAAAAATATTATAAAAATTGTTAAAAAATCTAAGAAAAAATTATAAAATTGTTAAAGAATATAAGAAAAAATGGTAAAAAGTGTTAAAGAAATATTTTGTTTAGGCCAATGCATGCTCTTATATATGCGAGGCGACCTATGGTCGACTCGCATATATAAGAGAATGCATTGGCACAGGGCATAACTGTAATCATCAGAATGTGGTCGATGAACCGGTTCCAATGATATCCATATTTATCCCACAGGGTTAGAGTGAAAGACAACAACTGGAATGCGTTTATAGCTACCTGTTCAGAAAATCATAATTATTTACAGGAAGTCGATACAATAAATGTAGTAGTAACCAATACAAACATGTGGGTGACAATTTTTTGAGGCACAATAACCGCCTATACAGATGTAAGCCAAAAAGGGGAAGACACCAATCGAACGCGTATGTCCCAAAACAAAAAAACAGTGAGGGAGGGAGGGTTGTCAACACAAGCGACTGTCCTCAGCAAAGAAATTATTGGAAAGTATAACTGCGCGCATCCCCCGGCCAAAGATATAGTTCCCATTATTCTGCTATTCAAATTATCCCCATTCGCCAACTAAATAGCAATACTGCCAAAAATACTTGTACTTTATAATTATGTTTTATTTTCGTCTAAGTACTCCGCAATATCAGTGTATAGCTTACTTATCTGAACTGTCATGCGATATGATGTAGTGATAGATACGAGTGAATGATCTCGTGATCAAACATGATTATGTTTGTACCAAATTTTTGGTTTAAGTTTACGCATCTATAGCCCTGTGCGATAAAATACGTCGTTTTGTACGACAATGTTTTGTATGGTGTTATTGAGACAGACCGAAGATATTTTAGGCTGTTGAAGCTTTATTTGGGTGTTTTTGGCCGTTTTGTTGGGTAAAGGGTTAAATTGTTTTTTACTCTTCACACAGCAAGCGATGCGATACACATCAACACTTTGTCACAAGAACACCAATGTCAGAAATGGTAACGCGCTCAAAATCATATATTATATACCCATGATTGTAATTATAGAGTATACTAGCAGGGTTACCCGGCGTTGCCCAGGTTAATGTATGCTGTTGATATTTGTTGGGAATAGAGAATGCTCTTGCTTAAAGTGTTATACGTTTTCTCATAAATTGTATATTCAAATAGCATCATAAACATGATTATTACAGTCATGGAATATAAGTAGTGGCTCACCTTGTCAATTGTCATTCTGTTTATCGCGATTAATCCGTTCCACCAATAATGAAGTATTTATTTATTTACAACTGCGTATACATTAGACGTTATAATATCATACATGAACACATTAGTTCGATAAAAGATGATAATTGGGTTTTACATATTGAGATGTATCAATCAATCTAGTGGGTTGGACTAAGATCTCGAGGACACCTGGCTATCATATCTCCATGAAGATACAGATGTTTCAAAGAAATTTCCAGGTTCTCCTCTGTTCATGGTGCTATATATTGGCTAAATATTCTTAGTTTAAACGAAATGTTGCTGCGCACATATATCAGCTACATGTGCCAGGCACAGAGCGAGATTTTGAGTTGTTTATGTCAGTCGATGAGTCTGTTCTAAAACCCTTGTCAGATGTCAGTATTGGTAGGATCCTGAAAAGTCTTGTGCTACTAACTGCATTTTCTTGTATATCAGAAGAAACTATATTTAACTGCACACTGTGACCACTATTTTTGAACAGGCCTTCCATATCTCTTGACAAATTGTAACTGTTGTGGAAACTGTACGTATTGAATGGAACAATCTAAATTTTGTTATTAAATATATGCAATCCTCTGACGGTTCGAGGTCTCTCAGTTTGCACGAATATATGTATCTCTTCAATAGAATGATAAATATACGTTTAATGTTTCTTCTAGTTATATCTTTTTGCTAGCTCATTGTGTGAATGCCTTGATTGCCATTCCATATAACTATGACTGTTAAGAAGATATAATTGTTCAAGTGACTTATGTGGGTCACCATATGTCGGGATTGTGAAATGTGAACGCCCAACTACTTAAAATGATATGGAGTTTGCCTGGTGACTGTATATAACTTATATGTGGATATCGGCGAATAGCATCTTATCAATGATAGTGCATATCCGCTCGCCATCCGTGACGCAAACGACACCAAATGTTATTTAATTCATGGTATATCATTAGAGAAAAACGTGTATGAATTTGGTGGAATTTGGTTTATTAAATCAATTGTTGATGCAACGCTGACTCGAACAACGCCATATTGCGAAGGTGATTATGTATTCGTTTGGTGGAAATCAGCGACAAAACTATTTCACCATATTTTTTAAATTTCCCCTCCCACCAACATTGTCATTTTAGAAAATTTTAACCCGCACCATTATCTTCCTTGTAAAAAGTTACCCCTCTTAGAACGCCTTGGTGCCATCTCGATTGTACCGCGTGAAGTTATAAATAGAACGCACACAGAGAGACAAAAAGACAGACAGACAGCACGATTTTATTTCTTCTATCGTTTGAGAAGAACGTGTCTGAATTTGATGGTAATTGGTAGTAACAATATTTTGTATCAGTTTTGGTGACCCTCCCGTCCCTATTTCGGACTCAAGCTGCACACACTAAGACTCATTAGAGATTAGAGATGCATATATATGAAATTGGTGAAAATTGGCAAGTATACAAATTCGTATCAAATTTAAGGTCCCCATATCTCTCACCCATAGGACACCAATTTGGTGTATCTAAACCACACAATAAGATTCCTCGTATCACGGAGAAGAATATGTATCAATCTGGTGGAAATCGGCACTAAACATATAGATATAATTTTGTGTATCCCTCTCATCTCTATACACCACTGACTCGAATGGCCCACTTGTGACATCCTTAAACCACACGATTACACTCCTGATATCATGGAGATGATTGTTTATAAGTTTGGTGATAATCGGCGACTAAACAATTTTTTGTATCAAATTTGGTGCCAATCCCTCCCCTCTCCATATCTCACCCAAACAGCACCAATATGGCGTCTTTAAATCACGATTAGATTCCTCTTATCATGGATAAGAACGTGTATCAAATTGGTGGAAATTGGCGCTAATAACATTGTGCATCAATTTTGGTGCCCCTGTCCCTTTCAATGCAACACTGACTCGAATGAGGCCACATTTGACAGATAAAAGCCACACCATTAGACTCCTCATATCATGGGGATGATTTTGTATAAGTGTGGTGGCAATCGGCGACTTATTATCAAATTTAGTGCCCACCCCCTCCCAATCTCTCATCGAAAAACAACAATTTGGCGTTGTTAAATCGTACAATTAGATTCCTTGTATCATGAAGAAGAATATATATCAATTTGGTGGAAATCCGCGCTAAAATTAGTTTTATCAATTTTGGTGCCCCTCTCTCCTTCCGTGCATCCCTGACTCAAACGACGCCACTTTTGACATATTTGAACCACACCGTTGGATTCGTCATATCATGGGGATGATTATTTGTAAGTTTCGTGGCAATCGGCGACAGAAAAAAAATCTGCCCCCCCCCTTTCCGGGCACCCCTGACGCGAACGGCGCGACTTTTGCCATATTTAAACCACGCCATTAGATTCCTCATATTATGGGGATGATTAGATATAAGTTTGGTGGCAATCGGCGACAATTTTTTTTCAGCCCCTCCCCCTTTTCTGCCCCTGCCAACAACAGCGTCACTTTAGAAAATTCTAACCCCGACCATTATCTTTCTCGTAAAAAGCTACTCCTAGTAGACCCCTTTGGCATCATCTAGATGGTCCCCTGTGAATTTATATAGAACACAGACAGACAGACAGACAGACTTTCGCAAATATAGATATAGATAAAATATATTGGTTTCACGAATGACCAAATCATAATTCCGTAAAAACAACTAATCCTTCAAATTATTACAACAACTATATATATACGGCTTATCACTGAAGGTTTCTCATGCATCTCACCAGAATTCCCAACTACACCTCTTACCACACTCGGCTTCCGGGTCCCAGTTTGACTTTTAATCCGTTCAAAAAATTCCCATTTCTATCAATAAAACGCTCATGGCCCATGTATATCAAGAATCAGCGAAACATTATACACGCGGAGCGCGAAATAATCATATTGTTTTGACGCCCTTTCTCTCTGGTTTCCATGTGAATAACCATTTAGCATTAGCATTATACAATTATCGCATTGTTTCGAGGTTGACCCTATAAGAATTGTCAACACATAGGAAGTCAATATTCACAAAGACCGTATAGGCCGAGGTAATATTGACTTCCAAGTGCTGACAATTCCTTGTGACAACCTCGAACAATGCGATAACTGTTTTATTATATGAAACGCGCTGTTTGATTGGACAAGAGGTTGTGACGTTGAACGTCGCTGGGAAAACATCTTATATTTTTCAGTTCTGATAATAAGTTATGTTAACCCCTGAAGTATTTGACTTCACTCAGATGAAGTGAAAATCTCTATTTTTTGTTACTTTTTAAAGGCCCACTTATAAGTTTCGAACCCCCATATCACATTATATAAAATACATGCCATATTATATACCATGAACCCCCAGATCACATTATTTAAAATATATGCCATATTATATACCATTTGAAAGACGAAGCTCCAAATCATTGTTTTTTCAACTTATTCGATGTAATAAACTGTGAGCATGTTGTTTTGTTTGAGTTACCGATGTCAGTTCTATTCTCAAGTTTCTGCAGAAAGTATAATATTTTCAATGGACGGGGAATAGCTCTATTTATTTAGATATATAGTTATTCCCCTTCCATTGAAAATAAAACTATACTTTGAATTCTGTTGCATTCTGGGAGCCATAACGGGGAAAATGATTTTATGATTTCAGCTATTTTCTCTTATACTCTCTGGGCACCTTCTGAGACACAGACGTTCCATGGTGATGAATTATAGTATTTTAATCATATCTGATGGCATAGATTGTTATTAAAACCGTGTATCAAGGCACTATAAAAAATTATTCGGTGACTCGAAAATTAATTGAGTCTTTAACATAGGAATTTGGGAAAGACACTTATTACCATTTAATAATTTTTTTATCAACGACTTTCATGGAGTTATCGTTGTTGAAACCGAATCATCTGATAGCATGTATAAATGCAGTTTTGCTACAACGTCGGGTCGTTTCAAATATTACCTGGCGAACAGGAGGGCTTCATTGGTACCCCTAAATAATTAATGCTGTTATGGTCTTGCCCGGCCCGGGCGAGCAGGGAGCCTTCATTGGTATTACTAAAAGATTAATGCTGTTATGGTCTTACCCGGACCGAGCGAGCAGGGAGCCTACATTTGTATCCCTAAACAATAATGCTGTTATGATCTTATCCGGTCCGGGCGAACAGGGAGCCTTCATTTGTACCCCTAAACAATTAATGCTGTTATGGTCTTGCCCGGCCCGGGCGAGCAGGGAGCCTTCATTTGTATCCCTAAACAATTAATGCTGTTATGATCTTACCCGGACCGGGCAAGCAGGGAGTCTTCATGTGTATCCATAAACCATTAATGCTGTTATGATCTTATCCGGTCCGGGCGAGCATGGAGCCTTCATTTGTACCCCTAAATAATTAATGCTGTTATGATCTTACCCGGACCGGGCGAGCAGGGAGCCTTCATTTGTATCCATAAACCATTAATGCTGTTATGATCTTATCCGGTCCGGGCGAGCAGGGAGCCTTCATTTGTACCCCTAAATAATTAATGCTGTTATGATCTTATCCGGTCCGGGCGAGCATGGAGCCTTCATTTGTACCCCTAAATAATTAAATGCTGTTATGATCTTATCCGGTCCGGGCGAGCATGGAGCCTACATTTGTACCCCTAAACAATTAATGCTGTTATGATCTTATCCGGTCCGGGTGAGCATGGAGCCTTCATTTGTACCCCTAAATAATTAATTCTGTTATGATCTTATCCGGTCCGGGCGAGCATGGAGCCTTCATTTGTACCCCTAAATAATTAATTCTGTTATGATCTTATCCGGTCCGAGCGAGCAGGGAGCCTTCATTTGTATCCCTAAACAATTAATGCTGTTATGGTCTTATCCGGTCTGGGCGAGCATGGAGCCTTCATTTGTACCCCTAAATAATTAATGCTGTTATGATCTTATCCGGTCCGGGCGAACATGGAGCCTTCATTTGTACCCCTAAACAATTAATGCTGTTATGATCTTACCCGGACCGGGCGAGCAGGGAGCCTTCATTTGTATCCCTAAACCATTAATGCTGTTATGATCAAACCCGGACAGGACGAGTGGGAATGCTTCATTGGTATCCCTAAACGATTAATGATGTTATGGTCTTACCCTGGTTATTTTTGTGAAAACTACCATACATGTAGATGAAGTTCATAATCTTATACTTCTTTGTTCGTTTTCTTCTATTTAAGAAAGCAAACGATTATAATACCGCCGTCGTGGACACATACTGTACTTCTAACGCTAGCTGGGTGATTCCAGGACCACTGACAACGATCCAACCAACAACAGGTATATTATATTCAACAGGGCCATGCAACTAAGTCACTAACAGGTCAGGCACATCCTGAATTCCACTATTATAGTGGGATATGACCATACCATATTCATGTTTCCTTTATTTGCGCCGGGAACAGAAGACGGCGCATATACCAGTGTAGGGCCAAATTTCACTCTGAACAATATCGCTGCGAATGAACAGTCTTCCGATAAAATTCGTTGTGCAATCTTTTGCGCCAGCTTTGTTATTCAATAATATTACTAATATATGTCTTTATAAATGACAACAACAGGATAACTCAATCGCTCCTTCATAACAACATTTCAACTAATTTAATGCTAATTGAGTTGCGTATCGTGTGCCGTCATGATTAATCATTCTCCTGGACAAACATGTATGATACCGAATTAGTGCGACACTGAATTTGAATAATTTGTGTGAAATATGATTTTGGATTATCCCTCTTTTATCAAATTCACAAAACGGTAATGGTCATATACCACTACAATTGTCGAATACCACTATAATAGTGGAATTCAGGATGTGCCTGACCTGACTAATGTAATCTCTAAACCGTCCTTTAACCCTTTACCCAACAGAAGGGCCCTGTGCCAATGCATTCTCTTATATATGCGAGTCGACCATAGGTCGCCTCGCATATATAAGAGAATGCATTGGCTTAACACATTAAAAATTATAAAATTGTTAAAGAATGTAAGAAAAAATGGTAAAAAGTGTTTAAAAAATATTTTTTTTAGGCCAATGCATTCTCTTATATATGCGAGGCGACCTATGGTCGACTCGCATATATAAGAGAATGCATTGGCACAGGGCATAACTGTAACTACCACAATGTGGTCAAGGAGCCGGTTCCAATGATATCCACATTTGTATGGTTCTATTGAGACAGACCGAAGATATTTTAGGCTGTTGAAGCTTTATCTGGGCGTTTTTGGCCGGTTTGTTGGGTAAAGGGTTAAGAATTTCGGATAGCTGGTCTCTGGAACGCATGCAGACGATGTGTTAGATATTTGCTGAAGGAATTATTGTACCTAGGAGTGAAAGGGATTGTGTTCATTTTACGAACATATATTGTATCGTTGATGTGTGTTTGATATTGTTGATTAAACTTTGGCATCTTATTGGACTAATTGGACTGTTATATGTAATTATACCGTAAAAGTAATGTTTACATAACAATTTTTGTTGACATGCGACATCTCATAATTGGGGAGTTATTAATAATGAACATAAGAACAAAGTTAATCTAATTAAAATGTACTTGTTGTTGATAGTTGTTTTACAGAAGTTCGGCTTATTTCGTATGAACCCATCAAAGGCCTTGAGTCTTTTTAAAGGTACTCGATCTGATCAAACGGTCCCCACATCATCAAGTTACAACAACAACAACAACATTTCAATATTTCAAAAATAATACTAACCACTGTCAACTATATGAGCAACTGTACTGTTGGACTGTGGATATCCATTTATTTCCCAAGATGGGTTATACGGCCATTCTCTGAAGTTAGTGTGAGCTTTTAAAAGAGCCGTATTATCACATGAGTATCACGAAATGTGGCCGTATTACCACTTGATTTTAGAGTTATCCATCTTCATCCGCAATTTTGCCAGAGACCGTCGGTTGACAACTTTTTTCTGGGCCACAAATAAGTGCACATCTCGAGAAATAACAAACTTCGAAAAGCGATATCCGATCACTCTGACCTTTGATGGGTGGGTTCCTTGTCTCGAATCAAATATGTTTTACCTTCGAAGCCAAATAAATAGTACTTTGGGAGCATTAATTCGGATTATGCATCTTTAAGGTGTGAGTTGTGGTTTATGACCTTGTATATGGGCTGCATACACTGTTAGAACAAATATGTGTTACATTTTATCTTAAACAAAGTTCTGAGTTCTATTGGAGACACACAACTCGAAAAAGCTACTATACAGAACAAAAAATCCGCAGCAGCTTAAAATTGTGTTATACACTGTGTTTGTGTTCAATTGAAAGCACATACTTGTGTAGCACAACGTTTTAAAGATGCTGCCATATTTTTAATATGATACCTTTTACGAGATTTGTGTCTCAAATAGAACATATCTCATCAACTAACTATAACATACTCACATATTCACTCAACTAACTATAACATACTCACATATTCACTCAACTAGCTATAACATACTCACATATTCACTCAACTAACTATAACATACTCACATATTCACTCAACTAACTATATCATACTCACATATTCACTCAACTAACTATAACATACTCACATATTCACTCAACTAGCTATAACATACTCACATATTCACTCAACTAACTATAACATACTCACATATTCACTCAACTAACTATAATATACTCACATATTCACTCAACTAGCTATAACATACTCACATATTCACTCAACTAACTATAACATACTCACATATTCAATCAACTAACTATAACATACTCACATATTCACTCAACTAACTATAACATACTCACATATTCACTCATATTCATCTATACTAACTATAACATACTCACATATTCACTCAACTAACTATAACATACTCACATATTCACTCATAATCATCTATACTAACTATAACATACTCACATATTCACTCAACTAACTATAACATACTCACATATTCACTAAACTAACTATAACATACTCACATATTTACTCAAATAGCTATAACATACTCACATATTCACTCAACTAACTATAACATACTCACATATTCACTCAACTAACTATAACATACTCACATATTCACTCAACTAACTATAACATACTCACATATTCACTCAACTAACTATAACATACTCACATATGCACTCATCTAACTATAATATACTCACATATTCACTCAACTAACTATAACATACTCACATATTCACTCAACTAGCTATAACATACTCACATATTCACTCAACTAACTATAACATACTCACATATTCACTCAACTAACTATAACATACTCACATATCCACTCAACTAACTATAACATACTCACATATTCACTCAACTAACTATAACATACTCACATATTCACTCATATTCATCTATACTAACTATAATATACTCACATATTCACTCAACTAACTATAATATACTCACATATTCACTCATATTCATCTATACTAACTATAACATACTCACATATTCACTCAACTAGCTATAACATACTCACATATTCACTCAACTAACTATAACACACTCACATATTCACTCAACTAACTATAACATACTCACATATTCACTCAACTAACTATAGCATACTCACATATTCACTCAACTAACTATAACATACTCACATATTCACTCAACTAACTATAACATACTCACATATTCACTCAACTAGCTATAACATACTCACATATTCACTCAACTAACTATAACATACTCACATATTCACTCAACTAACTATAACATACTCACATATTCACTCAACTAACTATAATATACTCACATATTCACTCAACTAACTATAACATACTCACATATTCACTCAACTAGCTATAACATACTCACATATTCACTCAACTAACTATAACATACTCACATATTCACTCAACTAACTATAACATACTCACATATTCACTCAACTAACTGTACCATACTCACATATTCACTCAACTAGCTATAACATACTCACATATTCACTCAACTAACTATAACATACTCACATATTCACTCAACTAACTATAACATACTCACATATTCACTCAACTAACTATAACATACTCACATATTCACTCAACTAACTATAACATACTCACATATTCACTCAACTAACTATAATATACTCACATATTCACTCATATTCATCTATACTAGCTATAACATACTCACATATTCACTCAACTAACTATAACATACTCACATATTCACTCAACTAACTATAACATACTCACATATTCACTCAACTAACTATAACATACTCACATATTCAATCAACTAACTATAACATACTCACATATTCACTCAACTAACTATAACATACTCACATATTCACTCAACTAACTATAACATACTCACATATTCACTCAACTAGCTATAACATACTCACATATTCACTCAACTAACTATAACATACTCACATATTCACTCAACTAACTATAACATACTCACATATTCACTCAACTAACTATAACATACTCACATATTCACTCAACTAACTATAACATACTCACATATTCACTCAACTAACTATAATATACTCACATATTCACTCATATTCATCTATACTAACTATAACATACTCACATATTCACTCATATTCAATGCTGAGAAAATTCCACCGACACATAATTATGCCACATGTCATTTCTACAAATTTTGTTTAAGATAAACTGTAACACATATTGTGTAGAATTTATACACATTTGTTCTAAGGGTGTAGGGTTTGCTGAGCTTTGCTCTGTATGCACGTGCATAGTAATCATCATACAACATGGTATGTCGTATGTCTTGACTCTTGAACTGGGTAATGGTATATAGAGGATCTCAACGAGTTATTTTGGGATATAAGATTTTATGAAACATGTTTGATAAATTTGATAGACAACGAGTCGTAAACGAGTTGTGAATCAAATTTAACAAACGAATTTCACAATATCTTATATCCCAAAACATAGCGAATTGAAGATCTTGTATATCACATGAAAACAACTAGAGCTTTATGCCCTTTTAACAGATCAAAATCCAGAAGCTTAGAAATGCACACATTTACGTTGTTGGCTGAGACGCTTCACAACCGTATACGACAGAATTGTGCGCTCCCGCTGCCGACGGAAAATATAGTCCCCCAATTTTCCTCTCTGTTTTGTGTCTATTTTCGTTAGTACAACGAAGTTGGACAAGAATTTAACTTTAATGAACAAAGCAATCATTTTGCATTGTCTGGTGTTGTTGTCATGTGGGTCTTTTTCGAAATAGTATTAATCCGCCTGACTCAATGTAAAGTCATTTTGCTGGCGCTATGCAATGTTGGCGGGAAACACACGCTTTTTCGTCACTAGTGAGAGATAAGAAAATATGTAATATGTAAATATGAGAAGCTCTGTTCAGTATCGGCCCGCCGCCCGACAACTGACCGGAAGTTAGATCTCGTTTATCACGCGAGTTACGTCCCTTCAACATCCGATTTACCGTGTTTATTTCAAGAAAATAATGGAAAGATGTACCATATTTTCCCGACACTGTAGTGGTTTTATGATTGGAAATCACGCTAAATGGTTGAATTATTGTCTCAATCGTAAGTATGCATTAATAGCTTTAGCTGTCAAGCTCTCATCGTTTGTCACTCGTCTTCAATGTTGGTTTTTTCTTTCCTGTTGACAGTCTGAATGAACAGGTTTACTATTAGTATATTCTTGAGGAAATTTACATAAATTGGCAACTTTATTTCTGAGTAAATAACCTACAACCAAGGCCATCCTTGCCTTTAATGTCTTGCATATACTTTGCTCTTCCATCACGATATGCATGCATCTATTTTATACTCATCTAATGTGAAACATTATTTGTATGACTATGACCAAAAATCTACTAATCTGATTAAATACACGCCCGATACTTTGCAATACGACCTTTATTCTACATTTCAACTGAGACACACGTCATCAGCAAAGTTAGCTGTTATATTATGCATCGTGTACCCGCAATAAAATCTTCAAGAGTGGCCCAGTCATTGTTCATATATAAACATCGAAAGCAATTAACGTAGTCATGAAATTTAGATACTGCAACAATGAGACATCCGCGAAGATACATCCGCGAAAACCCGAAATGTGTTGTCCTGCGAGATATCCCCATCGATATAGCTCCATTGACACGGCCAGATCAGCCTCTATACTACAATTTCCTAAAATAAATCGCATCGCGTGAAACCCGAAATGTGCTGTCCTGCGAGTATTCCCCATTGAATACGTAGCAGTAAACATACGCCAATAGTATAATATAGGGCGTATTTAACCCTTCGAGTGCCAGGTTAGATTTTTGTATCAACCCATATACCCTGTACCAATACATTCTCTTATATATGCGAGTCGACCATAGGTCGCCTCGCATATATAACAGAATGCATTGGTCTAACAATTTTTTTTTTTTTTTTAATTTTTTTTACAATTTTTAACAATTTTAATAATTTATTCTTATATTCTTTAACAGACTTATTTTGTATGTTTAGGGCCGATGAGATCGGTCCCTGGCACTCAAAGGGTTAATAGAGCGGATATATATTTGTGTCCATGTCCACATTCTGCCGAAGGTTAAACGTACGGACTACAATATGGTTTAGCTATAATTATAGCGACGGCGTTTGTTCGTTTCCGATCAAAATTGTTTGTGACTTAGGTATTGATTGCCGGTGTATTCATCACCATATATGTCAGGTCTGGACGAACCACCAGTCAATCTTTAGTAGACCGATCGATCTGAATTAGAGAGATCGGCCTTTCATCGCATGCATGCATCTGTGATAAGCGGGAATCACTCTAAATTTGTATATAAATTATCGTTCAACCAATACCGTCCTACTTAAAACAAATTTAATTCTAATTTCTTTTGAAAAACACGCAATAATTATTTCCTGAGAATAATCAATATAAACATGTACAAATCTTCAAACAAACAAGATTTAAATATTCAAGAAATTTAGAGTTTCCTCTCTTACAGCACCAGTGAGCACTGTGTCAGGAAGACCGTTCGGTCTATTTTAGACCGATGGGGTCTACTAAAGATCAAATGGTGGTTCACCCAGATCTGACACATACGGGTACGCTTCAGGAAAAACACGGCTACTGATAAATATAGCAAAAGCATGGAGTCTTAACATTTCCAAACACACAAATAAAATTCGTGTTGTGTCGTTGTGATTGTAGTGATTTAACTAATCTTTCAACCATAATCTTTGTATTGAATTGAATTGTTTAATGCATAAAGCCACCATTTAAGGTGGAACATACACGAACATATATACACTATGTACATAAGATATTTCAATTGTTTCAGATAACTGTATCTATAGCACATTCCCAATGCTATTGTTTCTTCAAATAGCGAACAGTGTAATCAATGTAAGCTGACAAACCGTTCAGTTACGAAAAAAATCTAAGACATTTTTGACTGCTCTGCGTACGCATGTTTTAAAACCGAAATGTTTTGAAAATTTACAGGCATGTTTGTGATCAACTCTAGATGACATCTATTTAATTCTAATGATTGTAGTTGAAAACATGGCCACCGTCAGCCATATTGGATTTTACTCTTTGCATGGAGCCATTGAACGAATTTCGATTAAAAACCATGTCCACCGGCAGCAATCTTGTATTATCCTCTTCGGATCATTCAATCATCACCAAACTTCATGCGGACCATCGGGGTGTCATCTCAATGGGATCGACCGAATTTTTTCTGAATTTCGTTCAAAAACATGGCCGCCGGCATCCATCTTCGATTTTACCCTTTGCATGACTAAATCATTTGGCACACCCTACAGGCCACACCCCTTTTCTGATCGCCAACAAATTTCATATGGCTCATCAGGATGACATCTAGAGTGGATCTTCCCATTTGTTCCGAATTGTATTAAAACTCATTGCGTGCACCGCTAGAGCCCATCTTTGATGTCACATTTGAATCAGCATACCCTGCAGCTCACAATTATTGGCGAAATGTTTTTAAAATTTACAGGCCTATTTACGTTTAGATCACATCTAGATGCGAGCTATTAAATTGAACGGTTTTCAATTATAAACATGGCCGCCGGCAGCCATCTTGTATTTTACTCTTTGCTTGACTAAATCCTTTAGAACGCCTAAAACTAATATTGTCCATCTAATTGACCCAAAAAACTTCACAGAGTGTCTTTTAGATGAGAGATTTCAAATTTGATAAAATTTTCGACCAAAAACATGGCCACCGGCCATATTGGATTTTACTAAATCCTTTGGACCACCGTACAGGCCACATCCCTGATCTGATCGTCTCAAAATTTCATATTGATCTTCAATGTGACCTCTAGATGTGAGCTTACCATTTTTTCATATTGTGTCTGATTGTGTTACAAAAAAATGACCGCCAGTGGCCATCTTTGATTTCACATTTGAATCCATCGGCGCACCCTGCAGCCCACAATTATTGGCGAAATGTTTTGAAAATTTACAGGTATGTTTGGGATCACTTCTAGATGGTAGCTAATGAATATTAACGATTTTCGATTAAAACGTGGCCGCCGACAGCCGTCTTTCTTGTTTATCCTCTTTGCATGACTAAATTCTTTAGCACGCCCTAAAACTAACATTTTCCAATAAATTGATCCAAATGTTCATAGGGATCTTCGGGTGACCTTTAGATAAGATATATCAAATTTGAACAATCTTCGATCATGGCCACCGGCAGCCATCCTGGATTTCACTCTTTGCATGACTAAACTATTTGGCATGCTCTACAAACAACATTTTAAATTTGATTTTGTCCCAAACTTCATATGAATCTTCGGGGTGACCTATGGATGGGAGCTATCAACTGTTATCTAATTTCGTTGAAAAGATGGCTGTCAGGGGCCATCGTGTATTTTTCCCCCGAAAATTTTGGAGGACTATAATATCAGCACGTTCGTCCGTCTGAATGCGCGTCCGATCTGGTGCGGATGGTAACTTGAGAAAGACAGAATGTAAGAAACTTGGTATGTTGTCTTGTATGAGAATTTCGCGGTCAAGATCAAATTTGGGTCCGCCACTATCAATTCTGAAAGAGTTACGTCCGCTTTTTCGACTTAGAAATCATTGTTTTTTTTTGGGTTGTCCGGGTTATTCAACGGAATCTCGTGATATTTGGTTCGTGGTTAACATTATTTTGAGAAGACATAGGACAAGTTCGACTTTGGTCATGGTCCGATGATGTTGATGGAGTTATGCCCCCTTTACAATTCACGCTTGTCCAGGTGATAGCTTGGGCAATATTCAACATCATTTATCGATATTCGCTATATGTGGTTGACATTTGAGAAGACACAGGCCAATTCCGATTTTGGTCATGGTCGGATGTTTTTTACGGAGTTGTGCCCCTTTTCCGACTTAGAAATCTTAATTTTGTGGTTGTCCAGATGATAATTTGAACAGAATATCTTGGTATTTGGTAGGCGGTTCACATTTGGGAAAACTCAGGTCAAGTTCGAGAATGGTCACGACCCGATGAGTTTAGACGGAGTTATGTCCCTTTTTCAGCTCAGAAATAATTAATTCGTTTACAGATAAAAAAACACAGGTCAAGTTCAAAATGTGTCATTGTCCAATGATTTATAACGGACTTATGTGCCTTTGTTCGACTTAGAAATCATACTATTTGCATTGTCTAAATGATAACTTGAGCAATTTAAAAAAAGAATCTCTTGGTATTTGGTGTGTAGTTCACCTTTGAGAACACGCATGCTATCGTCAAGTTGGAGTCAATGTTTTGCCACAATTTGACTTGTTCTAAAGAAAAAGGACAACGTCCAAAAAAGAAGAAGAAGCCACCTCGTTTTCTGGAGACGTTTATTCATATATAACCCTTTACCCAACAAACCGGCCAAAACCGGCCAAATAAAGCTTCAACAGCCTAAAATATCTTCGGTCTGTCTCAATAGAACCATACAAATGTGGATATCATTGGAACCGGCTCCTTGACCACATTGTGATAGTTACAGTTATGCCCTGTGCCAATGCATTCTCTTATATATGCGAGTCGACCATAGGTCGCCTCGCATATATAAGAGAATGCATTGGCCTAAATTTTTTTTTTTTTTACCATTTTTTCTTACATTCTTTAACAATTTTATAATTTTTAATGTGTTAAGCCAATGCATTCTCTTATATATGCGAGGCGACCTATGGTCGACTCGCATATATAAGAGAATGCATTGGCACAGGGCCGTTCTGTCCACTGGTAAACCATGCAAACCAGATTTATTGGAGAAGTGTTTTGACAATGGTTATGTTCATGCTCACCTCTATTGTATATGTTCATGCTCACCTCTATTGATGGAAGCTATCGAATTTTAATGTTTTCGATTGTCTGGCAGCCATCTTGGATCTATGCATGACTAATTCCTTCCTCGCACCATATAATCACAATTTCCCATCCGATTAATCCTAAACTTCACAAGGCTTTCACATGGTTGACATCTGGTAATACTTAAAAATTAACACTTTCCGCCGCATTCGTTATTGCTCCATTGTCTGTACTACATGACATTGCCCCCTCTCCAAATTGAGCTACAGTGTCTTTTGACTTTATTTTTTAGATTTATTTTTCTGGAATTTCAACACTTGTCCTACTTTTAAATCAATATGAAATTCAAAAATAGATACGCCAACATTCCAACGGAACCAGTTCAAAGCCCGCCCACCAGCTAAATATGTATTGTTTTAGATACCACATCAAATTACACCCAGAATATGCGCAACACTGTAACCTTTGGTCCGAAGATTTGCATGGAAATCCCCATTAGAAATCACCTACTTGACCTCCCCTTAAAACAGCTCCACCTTAAAATTATGACAATTAATTACAACATTTACAGTTTAATGACATAAAAACGACCACACGAGACCGATGTCTAAATAATAATTATATATTACAATGTTAACAATTATTCAACATAATATAACACTTGTAACTATTTCATATACATATGTAGAATTCAGGCAATTTTTTGCTAATCCTGCATGTTAGCTTCGTATTTAATATGAAGGGCAATAACTCTATAAATAATATTAATTTTCTAAATAACGGTGATTTGTATGAGAAGAAGTGTTTTTGACGAAATAACGGAGTATTTTAAGAAGAGTTGTTGACGAAATAACGGAAATATTCGAAGAAGTGTTTTTAAAGAAACAAGGGAAGAATTTGACTTATATTTCACAAAAGTTTATCTGTTGTGGTGTTGCAAATTTCTCACACAAATCTCCGTCATTTAGTAAAGGTACATTCTTTGTAGAGTTATTACCCTTCAGATTTAACATGAAGCTAACATGCACGATTATCTATATATCTCGTGATTTAGTGGACAATCCCAAGCTCACGTGTCACGCGTGGTCGGATTGTCCATTTATTAACGACCATTTTAGGTACAGATTGTCCATTTATAAGTGGACAATCTTATGCGCATTAGGTGCAGAATTTGACCCTTCATTGAAAAATGTCCGGTCCATGTTGCGGATTATATTGCATGTACACCCCATGCATCCGGACATGCTCGTAGCGGAAGACATGCTCGTAGCGGAATAAGCACATTGCCCGCGATTTGCACACCGTTCACGGATAGACACATGTTGCACCGAAACCAACACATACCAGTGTTTGACGGTGGTGGTATTATTTGTGGCTATAATATACCCAACTGTTCACCAAACTTCTTTAAACATGGACGCAGTTAAATCATATTTTACCGCGAAGTTAGGCCAAAAATTGTGGCAAAATTTGTATTTCTTACATAAAATTACGATTTCTGTGGTAACAGCCCAGACAATCTAGTCTTTGCATACATTGCTATTTCCGCGGATATTCCCTTAATATAATAGACAGCATTTCCAGTCATGTATCTACATTTTCCATAGTAAAAAATTACCATATATGCAGGTCATAGCAAGAAAATATGGTATGTCTCTAGCAATGGTATGACATGTCTATAGCACCAGCGATTTTCTAATGACGTGCTCGTAGCAGATTTGCTTTTAGGATAATTTCAACAACTAGACCTTTTTTAAAGCTAAAACGCAACGCTAATCATGTGGATAGTAGTAATCAAGCCCGATTCGAAAGAGTCATTTGGTTAAATGCATGAAAAATAAGTAGTGGCATTCAAAATGACATGCATGCTCGTCTTGATGTATGGACACTATATTATTGTGTAAATCGCAAATTAGTAATATAATATTGGGATTTGACAACAAAGTTTATTGAAAAGATGCAAAATTAGTGATGTTCCACACGCGTCTGTTTCGAATATGCTGACGTGCATGATCGCTGAGTGGTCTATAATATCTGGTAATAATCGCGTGAAAATACTTTTGAAACATTTGATTAACAGCTGTGGATCGGTATCATTAAGACACTTTTTGCAATTACATATTTTATTTATTTGAACATATAACATAAATGTGAAATACTATTAAAATCACAGAGGCCACTAATCGTTTAAATGTTTATTCTGAGCAATCTGTAGACGAATTTTTCGGAAGGATGATTGATAACTTTACACCCTCTTGTGCGATGTTCATAACAAACGTTTTCAATTACTGCAGGCGATTTATTTCAATAAAACTATAAACTAGTATTGTGAATTATATATATTAATACGATTAGTGGCCACCTTGTCTAAAAGAACGGAAAACTACACGAGAAACATAATATATATGAGGTATTTGCCTTTAAAATATATAAATTAATGAATGTATATAAAGACTCTGTCTAAATTTAAAATGAATAAACGTATTTGATAACTAAAATATGAGGCAATCTCCTTTTAAAAATATATAATATATGTATAAAAAAGGCTCTTATCTGAGATTAACGTATTTGATAACTAAAATATGAGACAATTTGCTTTTTTAAATAAACAATAATGGTATAAAAAATACAAAAATTATGTTAATCGAGGTCAAGAGACACAGGGGCCGTCTCAATTAACACGTACATGTATGTGATATATGTACATATTTCGTCTACATTAATATTAAAGCCATTCCCATATTGATAACATTTGTTTTATACAAATATTAATTATAGCCAAAATTTATTAGCACATGCATGCACCCTTCCGGATATAATGATTTTAGAAATTAAACTGTGAAATATACTGATGCAATGATTGCAATTTACAATGTGAATGTTTATATAATGTAGCGTTCCCCGTGGCGGACACTGTCTAGCCACGTTAAATGATGTAAACGGCGTGAAGTGGTTAATTTATTTACGTGGTGAAAAATAGCCTGTCATTCATGTGATATATTATATAAATGTGGCATCTGTGTCACTTGACCAATATACATTCATATATAAAGCTACTGACCATCAACGTTTGTTTAATGTTGCTTAATGTCCGGTTGTTTTTCTGTGGTGAGCCCATCCCGACTTGTAACCGAAGGTTGCACCACACTCGCAAATGTGACGTTTTTTCTCATGCTTTACAGCGATGTGCTATAATCTCAGTGTGTTTCTTGCAAAGGACGAACCGCAAAATTCACACAAATATCTCACTTTATTCTCACATGACTTCTTGTGCGAATTTCTGCTATATAGCGACCCGAAGTCTTTTTTGCAGGCATTGCAGGTGTATGGTCGGCTTCCGGAATGCGTGTTAATGTGGTCCGAATAATGTTGATATTGCTGGAACGCTTTGTTGCACAATGTACAATGCACTTGTACTTGGATTCCTCTTACTGATGTTGAGTGGCAACGTGGCATTGTAGGTCCCACGTTTTATCAAACGATTTTCCATACATGTTGGTACTATGTGAATTTTTATCACCACCCCATATGTAGTTGTACTTTTAATTTTCCCTCTGTCGACTATCTAATTACCTTTTATATAAAGTTTGGCACATGTATGTCCTTCAGAACGCGATCCAATATACCATGTCATTCATGTGATATATGTATATGCTAGCACCATATATCTAGACGCTCTTTTTAGTTGACAAAAGTGTGATTCTGTCGCATATTCACATATTTATATAATGCTACGAGCATATCACCCGATGTTCCCAAAGAAGAAGACGTGAGAAGCCAGCACTAGTTTCGGCCAATTTGGCCGGTTACTTCATGTGAGTTTTTCATCTGACGTGTGTGTCGGAATAATGATATGGAGGATTTATGTAAATGTTAGCCCAAACTACATTTCCAAGTAACGATGGTTTTGTTGTTTATTTTGAGGAATAATACCGCGTCAGATGAATTCAGCCCAAATATGTTAACAGTTGTCGTGTAAAACATTCGGCAGTAAGTTAGCGTTATTTAGTATTTGTGGATGTCCTTTAACATGGGGAAAATAGACTACTGCGCTTGAACGAGCATGTGAATTGTCGTTTTTAATGTATAGCAACTTTATAATCAATAACAGAGGCATTCTCTGTCAAATAAGGTCGCTCTATTTACGATACCAATTGGGGAACTTTGTAAATTAAATTACGCGTAAACTTAACCTGCTGCAAATAGAAAAGGTGTCGGAATCGGCGTACTCGCCCCATGGGCTAACTCGCCCAATCGGCGCGTGCCAACTCGGAATAAAAGGCCAACTCGGAATAAAAGATGCATACGGGGTGTTATATGGCGTTTGGTCCGTTGTTTCTCAATGAATATTATTGAAATTTGGTGTATATGTCCGGGCTGGGACATGGAATACAACAACGTTTGAATTGTTTTTAAATTTACAAATTTGTTGATTTTATTCATTTTGTTTTCGTTCTGAAACACACTATAAAGTGTATATAATATAATAAAGTGTATATAATATAATAACGAACACGAGACATACATAATTTATGAATTGTTAACAAAAGATATCAAATTCAATACATGACAAAGATGACTGAGTGGAGTTTATAAAGTGAACATAAAAACATTGAGGTAAGAATCTTTTTAAGGAATTCAACTTTATTTAATGATAATAAACACATAAATTAAAATAACAAACATGAGACATACATGATTTATAAACTGTTAACAACATATATCAAACTCAATACATGACAAAGATGACTCAGTGAAGTTTATAAAGTGAACATAAAAATATTAAGGTAAAAATCTTTTTAAGCATTACTAAACCGTTTAGCACAGTCCACTTCACTCATCCGATCATCACTAAACTTCATATTTATCTTGATATTGATCTATCAGATGAGAGCTATCAAATATTTTTTTTAATTTTATAGGAAAAAATGGTCGCCAGCGGCCATATTGCATTTACGTTATATCTTATCGCGTCATGTCGATATCTAGTATTACTTAGAAATTTCACCTTTCCAGATTCATAATTGCTCCATTGACTGTAACAGATGGAATTATTCCCCTCTTCGGATAGAGGGGCACTGAAACTTTATTTTGTCAGACTGTCTGTATAGTCACTGATTATATATGGCAATAATCTGTAATAAGATGTAGCACTATTTTATTTTATATTTACATGCAGTGCTGTTTTTATACAACAATTCTAATCCCCCCTAGATCATCATGTGATCGACCATACATCGCGCGAGGACCTGGTTGAATTAAGGGGGGTTTTTATGGATAACTTCTGTCCTCAACCTAGATTATACTTATGACATTTAATGGCATGTTTCTAACATGGAGGGTTAGATATGCGTGAGACACCACCACTCTTCAATTCACACCAAGTTATCAGCTGTCATATTCGGATATTAGAACCCATAGCCATGATATATGGTTTATTTTGTGTATACTAGTAATATTGTTATTTTCAGTACCTTTATATACCAGTACTGTGTATAACAATGCATATACATTAATCCATGTATACATGTATATTGATTCAACGGATTCAGTGGTTTTGTCCATCAGTCTATCAAATTTGCGGGGAAAACATGGCCACAAGCAGTACACCCTGTTAAATTTAGAATTTGAATCAATTGGCGCACCCTGCAGCCAGCTTTTATTGGAGAACTTTTTCTCATGTGGATAGTTTGGGTCACCGCTAGATGTGAGCCATGTTTTGTTCTCAAGCTGTCCTTGTGAAGACATCACTGCCAGCGGTGATCTTGAATTTGACTATTTTTATGGCTAAATAATTTGGTTGATCCTACAGACGACACCCCTTGTCCGATCGTCACCAGATTCCACAATGATCTTCTGGATAACCAGGGGGAGAGTAATCTAATTTTCCCGAATTTCGTTAAAAAACATTACCACAGGCAGCAATTTGGTATCTTACTGTTTGATCCTCTTTTGCGTGACTGAATTGTTTAGCAACTGTACAGTCATATCCCTCATCTGATAGACACCACACTTTATATTGATCTTCGGGCTGACAACTAGATGGGAGCTATCGAATGCTTTGAATTTTTTTGGAAAACATTGTCGCCAGCAGTCATCTTCTATTTTGGTTTTTATATACATGTATATCTCTTCATTCGGATAGCCAGTATTACGTAGGTACTTCAACTTTCCGCATTCCTGTCATCATTTGAAATATAAAAATTTACCTGATACCATGCACCCTTCAAAATTTGTTTCGTCGTATCTATTTTAATGACCCGTATGGTAATATTGATACAGATATATTTGTCAAACATTTCTTTGTACAATATACAGGTATTTAGTTTGTAACTAAATCTAGAAATATATAATAGTAGCTGGTGGACCCTACTTCGTCCGGGATGTTCCCCTCTGATTTTCGGAGAATTGCGCGATTTAACCTTGAATTGACCATTTTAAAGGTGAACGTCATGTCGGGTCACGATTTGACCCGCCCAAAACACTCCCCGGACAAAAGTCACGACAAAAGTACCCGTCGAAATCCGCCGGGCTTTACCCGATTTGACCTTGAATTGACAATTTTGAATGTCAAGATCAGGTCAGGGACATAATTTGACCCACCCGAAACACTCCTGGGACAAAAGTAACAGTAGGTATTATATTTCGTTGAAATACTTCGTTTTACCAGATTTGACCTTGAATTGATCTTTTTGAATGTCAAAGTCAGGTCGGGATCAAGATTTGACCCGTCCAAATAGTCCAGAAACATGCCTACATCAGCACGTTCGAGAACATGGTCCCACGTGAAATTGGACCCGTCAATATTGCTCCCGGGATCGAAGTAGTCCTACACACAAATTTTTAGTCGGATCGGTCAAGGTCCAGAAACATGCCTATGAGCGAGGTCAAGTTGACACGTTAAATACCAAATCTGAGTCGGATCAGTCGAGCAGTGTTAGAGTCTATAACACATACACACATGCATTCATGCATACACACATACATACAGACAGGTGTTCCAAAATGTATAATCGATAGCTACAACAATTCTATGGTAGATAGTTCACGGCCGACCTGATGCATGCATCTTAGTTTTCTTGTTATCTTATATCGCCTTGCTGTGTTCCAATAAAGATAATTCACGATCTATGGTTCCATGAGTAGCACACAACGTGAAGTCTGGGGGACCTAACTCAAACTTATTGGTTCTGCCACAATGACAACTCATGAATACACCCCTGGTCAAGTGGTGCTGCTATTGTGCTATGATGTTAAGGAAAACTGATGCTGATCACAAAAAGTACTGTTATATTTTTTTAATTTGACCTTTTCGCGGTATTCTGATAATCTGAATATATCCAGAAAAATCGATGATGCGTATCAAACATTCCAAAAAACATATTTCAAACATTCCAAAAACATATTTATTGCGAAATATTTTTAATACTGGTTGTATAAGTTGTTGAAAATCGACTATAATCAAGATGGTTATTCACGACGTTTTAGAAACACCAGATCAGTCATTATTATATTTAAAAAAAATATACATATTCTTGAATGTTTCATATACACACTGTTTTCCCCCAAATCGCTCGCATTAGCCAAACACCGCGAAAATGACAACGTTAGAAAAAATAACGGTACGTTTTTTTCGTAACGGCATCAGTTTGCCCTACCCGCATCATAGCAATTCAGCAGGACCACTTGACCAGGTGTGTTGCCAGATACACATTTATTTGAGGGTGGGCGAGAAATTCCTGCCTGAGAACATTTTAATTATTTGACGTTACTTGTTGATATGTTTGTAGAATTTGTTGTCAACATGACAGCGTTGATCGAGAGCATGAAAGTGGACACCAAACAGTTGAGCAGTTCGCAGGCGCGGTACCAATCGGCCTATGACGACAGACCGTCTGCTAAAATGATAGGATCTTTGGCCATCATATTGTTTGGAGTTCTGATATTGTTGGTGATTATTCTGGATCTCATCACGTGTCTGGCCCGTGTAAAATGGCGCAGATTCTGGCGAAGAATAACCAGGAAGCCAAAAAGGCCAAAAGGTAACGCGTGATGTCAGTTAACCCTTTCTATACTAAATGGATTCTCCCAGTCAGTTAAAAAGTGTACATCGGAATTGTCTATTATTGTTTGGAGGGATGTTAAAAGCCCACCTAATTTTCGAAACCCCCAGATCACACACATAAACTATATGCCATAGTATATACAATTTGAAAGAGGAAGCTCCAAAATATTGTATTATCAACTTATCCGGTGTAATAAACAGTGAACATGTTGTTTTTGTTGAGTTACCGACGTGTTTTTTCCATCTAGATTGTAGTAAATGTGTATTATTTTCAATGGAGGTGGAATAGCTATATCTTCAAGTTAGAGTTATTCTCCTTCCATTGAAAATACATCTTTAGTTTGAATTCTGTTGCATTCTGGGAGCCAAAACGGGGGAATCTTTCTATGATTTCAGCTGTTTTCTATTTCTCTTTGGGCATCTTCTGAGACACAGTTTCAAATGGTGATGAATTTTGTATTTTAATAATATTTTATGCCATAGATTGTTATTAAAACCATATATCAAGTCACTATACAGAAATAATCGGTGACTCAAAAATTAATTGGACATTTAAGGTGATAACAGCAGACGACAGATATATAAAAGTGCAGAAGGAGTCCTATTTATCGATGGAAATGTTTAGTTAAGTTCCGAACTTATTATCTGAACATTTCCTATGGGATAACTATTCATCAATGATGCTTTAGTATAGAAAGGGTTAAACTTATTATCTGAACATTTCCTATGGGATAACTACTCATCAATGGTGCTTTAGTATAGAAAGGGTTAAACTTATTATCTGAACATTTCCTATGTCATAACTACTCATCAATGATGCTTTAGTATAGAAAGGGTTAAACTTAGTATCTGAACATTTCCTATTGGATAATTACTCATCAATGATGCTTTAGTATAGAAAGGGTTAACCTTATTATCTGAACAATTCCCATGGGATAATCACCCATCGGTGATGCTTTAGTACAGAAAGGGTTAAACTTATTATCTGACTACTCATCTTTGATGCTTTAGTATAGAAAGGGTTAACTTATTATCTGAACATTTCCTACGGGATAACTACTCATCATTGATGCTTTAGTATAGAAAGGGTTAAACTTATTATCTGAACATTTCCTATGGGATAACTACTAATCAATGCTGCTTTAGTATAGAAAGGGTTAAACTTATTATCTGAACATTTCCTATGGAATAACTACTCATCAATGATGCTTTAGTATAGAAAGGGTTAAACTTATTATCTGAACATTTCCTATGGGATATTAAACTACCCATCAATGATGCTTTAGTATAGAAAGGGTTAAGCTTATTATCTGAACATTTCCTATGGGATAACTACTCATACATGATGATTTAGTATAGAAAAGGTTAAACTTATTATCTGAACATTTCCCATGGGATACTTACTCATCAATGATTCTTTAGTGTAGACAGGGTTAAACATATTATCTGAACATTTCCTATGAGATAACTACTCATCAATTATCATTTAGTATAGAAAGGGTTAAACTTATTATCTGAACATTTCCTATGGAATAACTACTCATCAATGATGCTTTAGTATAGAAAGCGTTAAACTTATTATCTGAACATTTCCTATGGGATATCTACTCATCAATGATGCTTTAGTATAGAAAGGGTTGAACTTATAATCTGAACATTTCCCATGGGATAACATCAATGATTCTTTAGTATAGACAGGATTAAATTTATTATCTGAACATTTCCTGTGAGATAACTACTCATCAATTATCCTTTAGTATAGAAAGGGTTAAACTTATTATTTGAACATTTCCTATGGGATAACTACTCATCGATGATGCTTTAGTATAGAAAGGGTTAAACTTATTATCTGAACAATTCCCATGGGATAATCACCCATCGGTGATGCTTTAGTACAGAAAGGGTTAAACTTATTATCTGACTACTCATTTTTGATGCTTTATCTGAACATTTCCTAAGGGATAACTACTCATCAATGATGCTTTAATATAGAAAGGGTTAAACTTATTATCTGAACATTTCCTATGGGATAACTACTCATCAATGATGCTTTAGTATAGAAAGCGTTAAGCTTATTAGCTGAACATTTCCTATGCGATAAGCGATAACTACTCATCAATGATGCTTTAGTATAGAATGGGTTAAATTTATTATCTGAACATTTCCTAAGGGATTACTACTCATCAATGATGCTTTAGTGTAGAAAGGGTTAAGCTTATTATCTGAACATTTCCTATGGGATAACTACTCATCAATCATGCTTTAGAATAGGAAGGGTTAAACTTATTATCTGAACATTTCCTATGGGATAACTACTCATCAATGATGCTGTAGTATAGAGAGGGTTAAACTTATTATCTGAACATTTCCTATGGGATAACTACTCACCAATGATGCTTTAGTGCAGAAAGGGTTAAGTTTCATTCCCATATATACCGGCACATAGAGCAGATTTAAAGACATAATATGGACTTGTTCGGGTGTGTGAAACTGATAAGTTACTCCTCAGACGGTATGTCAACTTTGAGAATGTAGCATTCTGCTAACATCGCTGAAATTTTGAAAGAAATAGACCATACCACTCCATATAAATAATCGTCTGAACCACGCTCAATTGTAAATATTTCCATCTTGATTCGGGATATCAGCGATAAACCAACACAAATGATTTTCACCATCGAGAGTCATTGCCTTTAATTAATATATCAGAATGACGGTGGTGTGTTTTAAATTTTGCATTAATATTCGTAAACATAACTACTCGTGCATAGGGAAACCGCAGAGGTTGTGAACCCCCCTACCCAATTATGCTGCAATAACTGTGATACTTGTGACTAAACAATCGTCACCAGTATTAAGAACGAGAGTAGATCAGCGGAGTTCAGTGTGCTGCAGAACATTAACTGTCATTCGAAGAATTTAATATATGCATTGGTATGTGAGGTGTGTGGTGGGGCCGTGTATACTGGGGAAACAGAACGTCATTTGGTGGACAGGTTCGAGGAGCATGATAGAGACATCAGACTACATGATTATAAACCGATATACGACCATTTTAATTAGGCAGGACATAGTGGTGTGATGAATCTGAAGGTGGCAGCATTGGAGTTGGTGAATGGTGGGAAACAGGAGCGACTTATTTGGGAAGACATGTGGATGAGAAAGCTGGGGACACGCGATGGGAATGGTTTTAAATACGAAGACGAGTCACACCACACCTATATTTTGATATAATATTTATGTAAATCACACAGAGCCATTGCTGGCGTTTCCATGGACCTGGTCCATTATGTAATTTATTGCTGTACTGTGAAAATGTAGTTCTAATATTTCGACTGTCCTGATGAAGGTCCAGCTCAGGCCGAAAACTTGACATTAAATAGTTATAATGCTACAGTTTATAACTACTTTGAGCAAAATTATTCTCCATTTCTATCGGAGTGTTTCACATCACTTTTATAGCCAAATACATCTATATCATAAGAGATTCCGCAATCAGTGTTTAGTACTTTAATTATAGCATGTTTGATAAATAGCAACACAAACACGCAGGGAGTTATGATGAAATTAACAGTAATACTGCACATGGAACTGTGAACTGTGAACATGTTGTTTTTGTCTTCGTTATATTCTTGCTGGGGGAAAAAAAAATAATAGGAAGCAGAATTCACGGAGACTGACCATGCATGGCTCACCAAGAATCACCGCGAACCACTGAGAATCGCCGCGAACCACTGAGAATCACCGCGAACCACTGAGAATCACCGCGAACCACTGAGCAAACACCGACAACTACTTATAATCGCCGCGAACCACTGAGAATCACCGCGAACCACTGAGAATCACCGCGAACCACTGAGAATCACCGCGTACCACTGAGAATCACAGCGAACCACCGAGAATCACCGCGAACCACTGAGAATCGCCGCGAACCAGTGAGAATTACCGCGAACCACTGAGCAAACACCGACAACTTCTTAGAATCACCGCGAACCACTGAGAATCACCGCGAACCACTGAGAATCACCGCGAACCACTGAGAATCATCCAGAACCACTGAGAATCGCCGCGAATCACTGAGAATCGCCGCGAATCACTGAGAATCGCCGCGAACCACTGAGAATAATCGAGAACCATTGAGAATCACGCGAACCACTGAGAATAATCGAGAACCACTGAGAATTACCGCGAACCACTGAGAATCACCGCGAACCACTGAGCAAACACCGCGAACAACCGAGAATCACCGCGAACCACTGAGCAAACACCGCGAACCAATGAGAATCGCCGCGAACCACTGAGAATCACCGCGGACCACTGAGCAAACACCGACAACTTCTTAGAATCACCGCGAACCACTGAGAATCACCGCGAACCACTGAGAATCACCGCGAACCACTGAGAATCACCGCGAACCACTGAGAATCATCGAGAACCACTGAGAATCGCCGCGAATCACTGAGAATCGCCGCGAACCACTGAGAATAATCGAGAACCACTGAGAATCACCGCGAACCACTGAGAATCAACGCGAACCACTGAGCAAACACCGCGAACAACCGAGAATCACCGCGAACCACTGAGCAAACACCGCGAACCAGTGAGAATCGCCGCAAACCACTGAGAATCACCGCGAACCACTGAGCAAACACCGACAACTACTTAGAATCGCCGCGAACCACTGAGAATCACCGCTAAATACTGAGAATCACATCGAACCACTGAGCAAACACCGACAACTACTTAGAATATTTAAAAAATACAATTTAAGACAGACCAACCATATTACGATTTATATATTTATTTTGATTATATAAAATATACACATAAAACACAAATATACGTTTGGCTTCATGGGGAATGTTCATTTTTCGCTCCACCTGACAATCAACTATGTAGGCCCTGTGTAGACCCGTTATACAGACGATGCAGAAATGAGTTAAGATTGCATACGATACTAGAATGTATGTTAAGTGTCTGGTCTACCGCAGCGATTGAAAACATGAGAGGCTTGGCAGGCTATTGTAGTTAAGCATTTACACCGGGTTTCACCCCGGTGGTTTAGAGTGAAATGCCTGTCAGGCTTTATTGGAGGATATATCAGTATCCAAAGACGCGAATTATACTATGAGTTTAACTATGGGAATAAACAACCTTTCATCGGCCGTGAAAACCGCTCAGGAAAAACCGGATGCATCTTTTGGTGGTCATATATTTCAATATGACTTCTTTTGTTGGCTCCCGGAAACCTGCTTCCGATACTCTACTACATATATGTAGCAGTGCTTTCAGCCGGCCCCAAGATCAAGAACGTCGGAGTCGTTCAACGTTTATTCCAAATATTACCGTTTGGCGTAATAAATCAATGATTGTTTAACATTGTTCTTTTGAAAATATTATGTTTCTACACCGGGTTTTACCGCAGTGGTTAGAGTGAAAATGCATGTCAGGCTTTATTGGGGAGGATATATCAGTATCTAAAGCCCACCAAACGTGGAACCAGACAATCATGCATATCGAGATATCCAAGGAGCTTTCGCGCATACGTGAATGATAGAGTTGTCAAGGACAGACGGTCTTGTCATTACCATATGGTTCCGGCCAGACCTTGGATGAGAAGGCTTTCACGCGTGATACGCAGCTGTGCTATCGTATTCAAACGGCTACACGCCAGATAAGAGTCGCGCACGAGTGCAAATGGTTGCACACATTAGGAGCACTGAACCACATAAATGGTAGTATCGAGCTACCTGCAGATGCCTCCCAGAGAACAGTTCCCGTGTACTAGGAATCGGCGACTCTAGTAGGTACAACGTATTCTCTGATAAAGGCATCAAAAGCGTTCACGTATACCAGTATGATTGAACTGGTAGGTACAACTTAGTCGAGGAAGATACGTGCTCGATGAGGAGTGTGTGAGTCATTGCGTCCATAACAAGGCTATCTCGCAAATGCGCAGGTGGCGGGGCCAGAGAAGAGTCGCGCACGAGTGCAAATGGTTACACACCTTAGGAGCACCGAACCGCACAAATGGCAGTATCAAGCTACCTGCAGATGCCTCCCAGAGAACAGTTCCCGTGTACTAGGAATCGGTGACTCTAGTAGGTACAACGTATTCTCTGATAAAGGCATCAAAAGCGTTCACGTGTACCAGTATGATTGAACTGATAGGTACAACGAAGTCGATGAAGATACGTGCTCGATGAGGAGGGTGTGAGTCATTGCGTCCATAACAAGGCTATCGCGCAAATGCACAGGTGGCGGGTGCGGGTGTCACCAAAGCATAGACGTCCACAAGTATATGGCTAACGACTGTGACCGCATTCACCCATGGTGCTGGTCTGTCAGCGCGTTTTGGAAGACTGTAATGGGGCACAGGTGACAACCGCTAGCAATAAGTAGAGAACGCATATGCGATGGTGATAACCTGCACGGATGTGATAGCATGACCGCAAGATTCCACGACCGATATAAGGAAAAACCGACTAGACTGACAATTAGACGTGAGAATTTGTCAGCTGAGCAAAAGGAAGCCAGTAAATTTAATTTAATTTAAACTAGCCGTAAACTGAGCTGAATAAAGCTAAATTATTCGCAAACTGAACATTCCCAATTTCTCTATCGGACAAGTAGAATATGATAAGATGTGTGGAACTACAGATATATGGTCATTAATAAGCATGTACATATAATACTAAGCTGAAATAGACTACAACATAACTGTATAATATCTGACAGGTTACGTTTAGGAGACTATGAGCACAAGATCACGTCTGGACACGAGCGAGAGGTCATATTTTTCAAGTTGGTGTTTGTGATTCTTCATACAAAATACAGTTATAATATCTATTAACTGTAAAACCAAACAGATGTACATATGTACATCGCACCACGGAGGTGGGGTGGATGGACGGACAAGTCTACGCCACTGACGGTATTAACAAAAGCTTGTCTGAACAGCCTATCTTTGAGAAGTAATCTGTATAAATGATTCCACACCTATACCACTCAGTCTTACTGTAACACCGTCTGCTCTGGAATCTGAGAGGTGCCATGATAAGCGGCGTCGACCTTAAATAACACCACATGGCCTGGCCCTGTGTGGGAACATGTTCTAGCAGATTAACTCATGCCCTTTCGTGATCGCGCGTCATGTCTCGAGTATTGTTGGTCTGTATAAAACTACAGCAATGCAATCTCATATATATTTTGAAGACCTCTGTTTGTCTGTTTGTATGTATGTTTGTTTGTCTGTCATTTATACAAATCTACGATTCTCGACCGATCGGGACGAAACTTGGTACGTGTGTGTAGTTTGACCAGGCGGTGGACGTTGTCGTGTTGGCGAGCCCGTGCGGCGCCCGATTCGCGCATGCGCAGACGAGATCTCGGAAACGGGTGGAGCTATCGACTTGAAATTTGGTGTGTGAATGTATCTTGCCCCGGATACGAATTTTATCGGGTCGCCGAGCCCGTGCGACGCCAGTTTCGCGCATGCGCAGACGATATCTCGGAAACGGGTGGAGCTATCGACTTGAAATTTGGTATGTGAATGCATCTTGCCCCGGATACCAATTTTATCGGGTCGCCGAGCCCGTGCGACGCCAGTTTCGCGCATGCGCAGACCAGATCTCGGAAACGGGTGGAGCTATCGACTTGAAATTTGGTTTTTGAATAGCCCGGACAACGTCGGGCTCATCGGCTAGTCTCATATATATTTTGAAGACCTCTGTCTGTCTGTCTGTATGTTTGTTTGTCTGTCATTTATACAAATCTACGATTCTCCACCGATCGGGACGAAACTTGGTACGTGTGTGTAGTTTGACCAGGCGGTCGTCCTTGTCGTATTGGCGAGCCCGTGCGACGCACATGCAGCGCATGCGCAGACGAGATCTCGGAAACGGGTGGAGCTATCGACTTGAAATTTGCTATGTATCTTGCCCCGGATACGATTGTTATCGGGTCGCCGAGCCCGTGTGACGCAATCTTCGCCCATGCGCAGACCAGATCTCGGAAACGGGTGGAGCTATCGACTTGAAATTTGGTGTGTGAATGTATCTTGCCCCGGATACGAATTTTATCGGGTCGCCGAGCCCGTGTGACGCAAGCTTCGCGCATGCGCAGACCAGATCTCGGAAACGGGTGGAGCTATCGACTTGAAATTTGGTTTTTGAATAGCCCGGACAACGTCGGGTTCATCGGCTAGTAAGATATATTTCATTACTATCAATTTAAATTTAAATACAATTTCGATTTATTTTATTACAGTACCACTAAATATTGATAGTCTTGTCTTGTTCATACTATTAATAACCGCGAAAACGATAATTTATGCCATATCACTCTGTAACTATACATGTACCACACTTCAGCAATTAAAGAAAAATAAAGGTATATATAATTCACCATGTCACTGCACCACTAGTATCTTCCCAACATCACTCACAACGGCCCTCCACTTGGTTTTACCACTGTATATTGACCGAGTATATTTTGGTGGCTAACTATAGGAACACCTTTTGATTTCTAGCCTCAACAACGCCAATATAGTATTTCTAGTCTGCACACGATCAATATAACCTATACCATAACCCAATTTATTCAGCCGCCCCATCTATCTAAATATGTCCAGTACACCCTGGCGCGATATGAATCCAAGTCTCCACTCCACACAGCGATTTCGTAGTAGATAAAATACACGTGATCAAGCCTTGAAATAGGGTGTCTGTCATTTTCGGGGTAGCATCACTGAATTCACCCTCTGGGGACCTCAATTTGCAAATGACAGACACACTATTTCAAGGCTTGATCACGTGATGCCGATTTAACCAATCAACGATAAGAATACCCAGTGTGTGGTCATTAAGTTCATTTTTAATGCCAAAATAATGTGAAATTATTGTGTAAATATTGGAAATGAGTGGAGACTTGAATTCAAATATGCGATTGATCTTGGAAGATTAACATTAGATCTGTCGATACAAAATATACATAAAAATACTAAATTCAAAACTTAAAAACTAGCGCGCATTATATGTTACAAAGTAGTTCACTATTTCGAATACATCATCACCGCTCATTTCTCTATAGTCCCCCAAATATTATTTTCGTGTGGAAAAACTTACTATTTACCGATTTCTAAAATTCCAACTCCAATCGATCGAATAAACACTATATGTTTTACCAATCTGGTACACGATTCTAGGATAAACTGTTTAACTACTTATAAAACAGACGATGAACAAATAAGACGCGGAGAACACCAGCTCGATATCTACCCTTTACAACAGGAGAACACAACCTGTCCATTTCAAACTCAATATTTATCGATAAAAACTCACATATTGTACATAATTTCTACATGTATCGACATATTTAATGTTAATATGCCAAATTTAATCGCATTATTAAATCCAAGTCTTATTTATATTTTTTAAAGACACGCCCCTGTGTTCCAACCTGTACTTATATATTTTTTAAAGACACGCCCCTGTGTTCCAACCTGTACTTAATGTGAATTATTTTGGTTGTTAGGCCAAAAGATATTCTGGAAAAAGTTCATCGAAAATTTATGAAGCATATTCTTAAAGGTACCCAATCCGATCAGAGGGTCCTATATTACTATTTATTTGGCTTTGGGGGTAAAAATATCTGATTCGAGTCGAGGAACCCACCCATCAAAGCTCAGATTGATTAGATATCGATTTTTGAAGTATGTTAATTATTGGAGACCTGTCCCACAAGTTAGCAGAACCACATGCTCAAAACGGACAAATTGCGGGTGTAAGATGGATAACTCTAAAATCAAGTGCTTACTATTAACAATAATAACCACTTGATTTTAGAGTTATCCATCTTACACCCGCAATTTGTCCATTTTGATCACGTGGTTCTGCCAACGTGTGGGCTACATCTCCGAAAATTAATAGATTTAAAAAATCGGTATCTAATCACTCTGAACTTTGGTGGGTGGGTTCCTCGACTCAAATCTAATATTTTTTACCCCCAAAGCCACAGAAATAGTAATATAGGACAGTCTGATCGGATTGAGTACCTTTAACCTTAGGCCATCTACTCCCAACTTTATGCTGTATGGGGAATGTGGGAGACTACCAATTGACGTGTATATAAACACGAGAATAATAATATATTGGTGTAAAATTATGAATAGTGAGGAGGTAAGATATCCCAGAATACTTCTGAAATTAGCACAGACTATGTTCGATATCAACGCTAATACTTTTCCTTTGTTACACAGAATCTATGATTTATTAGAACAGTGTAACCAATTACATGCATGGCACATGGAACGCATACCGGATACTGCCCAATTCGTTTCGTATTATATAAAGTGTAGTTTAATTTCACAATGCACGGATAATTGGGAAACTGATATGAACAACTCCAGTCGCGGTAAGATATACCAAATTTTTAAGCATGACTTATCTGTCGAAAGGTATCTAACGTTGAACGTAGTAAACCGGATTACATTATGTAAATTTAGAAAAAGTAACCACCATTTATACCGATTGAAACAGGACGCTGGCGAAAACCTGAACAAACTGACTGACTATATGTCCACTCTGTAACTCCAGAAAGATTGGAGACGAATTTCATTATCTTCTCGAATGTGAGAGACATCACCCTGGCGACAGCGATTACTATCAAAATTTACTAACAGAAAACAAAATACTATCACAATGAGCGAAATACTTAACCAGAATAATTCAACAGACATACGGAAATGGTGCGACTTTATTAAAATAATCAACCGTGAACTTATAAATTCGGATAAGTTTGGGTAGATACCGAAAATGATAGTAAATGAGTCTGTATTCCTACGAAGCTAACAAGAAATAACATACGCAAGCGACTAAACCAGAGTGAATACGTGCTCTTGATTATATTATCTCGCTGGTAATATAATTGAGGGTGTCTATGCACTTTGTGTGGATCAATCACATGACACCATAGTATATAGCGTCGGCGGACAGCACCTATATGGCAAACATGTATATTATTTATATTGTAAATACTGTTCATATATTATAATGCATATCATTTGAATATGTATGATGTAAGTCATGTACATGTAAATGTATTATATGTTATCTTAATACCTATATGTATTATGGGTCAATAAGATTAAACGAATTGGAATCGATGTAAGTGTTTTCAAGTTTGAGACAACGTGAGTAAACTGTGTGCTAATATGTTAGGCAAAATTGTTTGAGATCATTTCGATAGATTAAACTTCCAAATTTAAAAATAATGCCATGGCAGCCATGAAATTCCCAACTGTTGAACAACTGGTGAGAGTTATTGGGGGTGGGGGAACATAGACAACCGTTGTCGATACGTCATTGGCAGTAAGGATTTTTCAAGTCTGAGACAAAGTGAGTTGGAACAAATATGGTAAACTGATGCAAAAGGGGATGTAGCGACACGGGTTTGTGTGTTACCCACCAGCCACCCCATGCATTTTGGTCAAACTTTTCTTTTCAACATTTGGAATTTCAATAACTTACGCTGAATATTTTTGCGAAAAAATGAGTATGAGATCATTTCGATAGTGTAAATTTCCAACTTTCTAATTAATATCGTGGCAGCCATGAAATTTCCAACTGTTGAAACTTTTGGTCAAAGATATGGGGCGGGACAACACACACGCCCCTCCCGCTTTGTCAGCACGCCCCTGACAGTAATGATTTTTATACGCCCTTTTGAAAAAAAGGCCGTATTATAGTATTGGTCTGTCCGTCCGGGCGTCCGGGCGGGCGTCCGTCCGTCCGTTAACCTGTTGTCCGGATGATAACTTTAGTTAGAGTGAACCAAAATTAGTAAAATTTGGAATGTGGGTTTATTAGCCGAAAAGTAAGTTCAAGTTCGAATTTGGGTTCCGCCCGCCAATTTTCACCGGAGTTAACATAACATAACATAACATTTTATTGACATAATACACCCACGCGGGGCAGTTGTCATAATACAGATAATTTAAACACAAGTCAAGACAATTTCATATAAAATATATATATAACATGTATTTGTAACACAACACTATATTCTCATTTATTTGCGGAAAACTGCCGAACCATGTTACAGATCAGATTGCATATGCTCGGGTGTTCAGCCTTCGTGAGGAATATGAACTTTTCTATTTCATCAAAGTTTACGAAAATTGGTTGGTGAACTCCTATTTCAGTGAAAAATCTCTTCCGCAAATGGTTATGTTTTTCACATCTCATTATAAAGTGTTCTTCCGTTTCAATTTCATTTGCTTCACATTTTACATATGCGTTTCTCGTAAGGTATTTTTGGCTGAGCGTGTCGCCCAACCTCTACCTGCAACTTATGATTGCTTACTCTAAGCTTACTGAAACACGATCTCGTATAAAAATTAGTAATTTGGAGTAAGTATGGTTCAATTTCATATTGTTCTTTGAAACAACGATACGTTCTTAATTTATTCATACCATTTTTCTTGTTGTCATCGAATATTTCGTTTTTGAACGTTAGAATATGAACGCATTTTAATTCTTCCCGGACTTTATTGAGAGATTCCAGCGATAGGTTATTCTCTAAATCGCTTATTTTTGGTATGTGAAGTGCTTCTGGCAAAAACGGTGGAATTATATATTCCTCGCATATTTGGGCAGAATTCTGAAGTAACATACTCGGTTTTCTTTCAGACAGTTTAAGCATATATCTTACAGCATTCATTATCGCATCATGTGCTATCGGAAATCTGCCCAATTCTTCTCTTGTCGCGTGATTAGACGCCATTCTATTTAAACCCAACACTGATTTACAAAATTTAACATGTGTAATTTCACATGGAATAGATTCGAGCTTGTTAATATTAATATGCGATGCCCATATTTATGCCCCTTATTTAACGTTTTTTGACTTAGAAAATCCTTGAAATTTGTTGTCCGGATGATAACTTTAGTATAGTTTATCGGAATGAATCCAAATTTGGTTTATTACTTTCTCCCACCAAAACACAGGTCAAGTTCGAACTTGGATTCTGTCCGATCATTTTTGGCAGAGTTATGCCCCTTTGTTGACTCAGAAAATTCAGTTTTTCTTATGTTTTTTGGTTTCCGGATGATAACTCGATTTTGGAATGTTTATACGTACGCATAGCCCAGCGTAGCTCTTGTTTAGGTATGAGACAACGTGAGTTGGAACAAATTCAACTGTGTGCACAAAAAAAAAATATAACGATGTGACGACACCCCCACCCCCAAATTTGATCTAATTTTTCAACATTTGGAATTTTCAATAACATAAGTTGATATTTTAAGCAAAATTGTTTGTGATCGTTTCAGTAGTTTAATTTTCCGTCCAATATGCATTTTTAAGTATCATACTTTATTTAAGGCAATGTTGCCCCACGGGTATTTGGCACAATAGACCCCACCACCACAAAGACATATATATAAGACTTATATATATATGTCTTTAGGGTGGTGGGGTCTATTGTTCCAAATACATGTGTGTTTTGATTAAAAAAAATTTTTATTAGTAATTATGCATAAATAATACATTACATATAAGGGATTGGAGGACAAGTTCTGTGAAACATAGATGGACCTCCACTCCCTACAGATCATGCATGAAACATAAATATAACAATTTATTTTGGATTTATATCAGGGTAGAATATATATATTTTGAGTGCATGAGTATAACGGATATTTTACATGGGGTGTTAACTATTATAAATCGGTGGTGTGGTGGGGGTAACGAGTACATGTGTGTTGCCCATATGTTTGTGTGCACTATTTATTACATGATCCGAGTCTTATTCCATTTATAATAAGAACACTTGAGATAACTTATTTTTCCAACGCCATCGTTTTATATATGACATATAACCAGACACAGTGGTCGAATGATGATGCTTCGCATATAACATTTACTAAACGCAATGTATGTATCATTTTTGTGTTTTACATGTAACTTGCCACTGCCTATATATTTGGTGTATTGCAATAACTATTCTATTCTAAATGTTTTGTTTAAAGACAACAAGGGAGAGATACCACATTATTAGAGTAAATTCATTAATATATAATCACACGCACATGCAAGTAAATTTACTACAGTTCAGTATTCATGATAACATAAATCACAAACTACCAATTGAACAAGGTGCTTGGCTAAATACTGACTATTCAACCAGAGTATATACACTTTGTACCAAAGAACTAGGCGATGAGTATCACGTTATCCTGAAGTGTACAGAATTAAATGAACTCAGATCGACCTATTTGAAACCATATTTCTATAGAAGACCGAAATGCACACAAACTCTCGGAACTCTTTAATACTAGAAATAGAAAGACAATTATGAATCTGTCAACTTTCATAAGGAAAGTCCGGGATATTTTCGGCAAGTCCACTTGAGGCTATAACACTGATATTTCATGAACCCACCCCTATTTTCTAAAAGATCCTGACTACAAAGTCCCCGCACACAGTACCTTGAATCATCACCCAAACGGAAACTTACCAAATATCTAATAATGCACTCATGTATTCCTCGTGTGAAATTTATTGTTATTATATGTTATATTTGAATATCTTGATGTCATAAATAATGTTTCTGTAATATCCACATATCGATGAACAGAATAAACTGAATCTGAACATGAATATTTGCCCCGGAACAAGTGACATTACCATTATTTTATTTTATTTGTCTGCAGACATAATCAGAGGAATAGGCCCGAGCCTTGTTGCGCCCGGTGTTTGGACAGCCAACCTTCCAACTATAACACCCATACCAGCAGCGACAACAACAACAACAACCGTGAACCCAGAAGTATCATCACCACAATGGCGGAAACCCAAACCTGATAACAAGACACAAACTTGTTTGATGTGCTCTGAGGTGTTCTCAACCGCAGTGCAACTGAAGAAACATCGAAGATCACATTCATCGAACTGTAAGCGATGTACAAGGAAATTTACTACGGCTATGGCACTTCAAGTTCACATGCGTGAAGTTCACAAGAATGACAAAAAATAGGCCGAAATTTTCACTTACGTTATTTAATTCCTCTTACGCCCGTGGATTAGATTCAGAATGTTTCTTTTTATTATTACAAGATTTATATAACGAACTTATGAACGCTTCCATATTTCTGCCCATTGCTTGCAGACTCATTCGTACACGGCCTATTTTCTAATACATCCTGGAAGCTCTGATACCATCACGAACTTCGATACGTTCTCCCTCTATATTAATCAGACATAACTGTTCAAGACGATCCGCTACTGTATATAATTACGACCACATGCGTGCGATATATGACTATGTCTGGGACAATAAAGAAAACCAATATGTCGTATATCCGCATGCATGTGACACAATGACTTGCTGTATATGCTATATAGCGTTATTTTATTGATTTATTGATTTATTGTGTGTGTGTTTTCCCCCCAATTGTTGATGCATGTATTTAACCCTTGTATAATGTCATATTTTAACTTTGTCTTATTTGCAAATATTGTAAGCCACTCTTTTTAACAATTATTCATCGGATAGGAGAACATGATTGATCAAATCCATGATGATGGTCGTGATGATGATGTGTATATAAGATAATCGGTAGCCGAGAGGTAGCGTACTGGTCTCTCGTGCTAGCAGACCGGGGTTCACAACCTGGTCAGGGTATTCTGACAAAAAATCAGAACTCGATCAGATACCAAGTTTGTCAGGCTGAAAAGTCTCATTCGAGATCACTGAATAAAGATCCGAATGCAAAATGCCGACTTCCCCCCATTACAACACTTGTCCAGGTATGTTGTCGTGGGTGCAGTGCGCTGTCCGATCGGGCGCGGACATTAATGGCTGACCCGTGTACACGCCTCGGTGTGTGCACGCTAAAGAACGCTACTGGAGTCACCACATGGTTATAAAGTCACTCGGCCGTGGTAGCACCTGGACCAGTGCGTCTACAACCAGAATTGGTTCCTGCACTGTAATATCTACAGATACAGACAGATAATCAAAACCTAATATAGTTATAGTAGGATATCGCTTACGATAACAGCGACGATGGTGACACAGTAACAGTTTAATGACATAAAAACGTCCACACAAGACCGATGTCAAAATAATAATATTAAAAACAATTTTAACAATTATTCAACATAATATATATACCAGTAACTATTTCATAATCATATCAGTGGAATTTGACCTTCTTTGAAAAATTTCCGGACCATATTTCAGATTATGTTGCTCGTTGTTTTTCATTATTTATTGGCATCTTTGGCCATAATTCAATCCACTAAATATATCAATCGTCATTCGTATCTCATCAAAGAAGTGTTGTTACGTATATTTGTTGCAGCGCATACGGAAGTTTTCTTCATTCTCAACCTCTATGTTACATTTCCTACACATTCTTTCATCAAGTGGCTGTTTATGACGACCCTTTTTAATTTACAAGTTATGATTACTCATTCTTAGTTTACAGAACATTATCTTTGTGTTGATATTATGGATCATTCATATATGGTTCTTGTGTGTATTTGATGTTTGACTACACGAAACGTCCTTAACTTTTTCGCGCCCGAAAAGTTGTCATCGTTGAAAATATCAGTTTTAAAATTCTCCATGTGGCTCTCTTTAAAATTGATTTTAATGTGATTTATCTGTTTGTGAATTGAGAACAATTTCATTTACTTTTGGAATACCGAGTCTCACTGATTCATGTTCAGGGATGACAAATTCATCGCTGGCTGACATAGCTGTGTTATAGCCATTCTGTTCATGTTCATATCTGAAGCCCACATCTCACATCCGCAAAGAATAATTGGTTTTATTAGTTTGTCGAAGAGCTTAACCCACAAATCAACAGAGAACAGGGAATGTTATCGAAGAGACTTTCTCAATGAGAATACCGCCTTCACACATTTAAGTTGCATTTCAGACCGTGCCTTCTTAAATGATCCACTGGCACAAAATGTTATACCTAGGTAGTTGTACTTTTTTACTACATATACTATAGCCCTATTGGTGTGAAACGTTGGCACCTTTCGGAGTGTATGCTTTTCGGAATACCATACATTTAGTTTTCTCAGTATTAACTTTTAGAAAATTAACGCGCGCGTTTAGTTCAGTTAAACATTTTCGGAGACATTCTGTTGTGTCAGAGAACAAAACCAAATCGTCCTCAAAAAGTCGATGACTTATCAGTTGATCCCCTAATCGGATAGGAGAACATGATTGATCAAATCCATTATGATGGTCGTGATGATGATGTGTATATAAGATAATCAAAACCTAACTGATAATATATCAAATATATTACATGCAACATTGGAATTTATATACCAGTACCAAACTTGAATTCATAGAATAAATATGATGGATGAGCGTGTTAAATCTCCTACATCTGCTCCAATTTGAATCAAGTTCAAATCCTAATCTATGAGATCCATTTATTTAGTAACTTCAAAATGTATATTTTAGGAGTAGAATGGAATTAATTTTCCTCAATTTTTTTTAGGGAAGGTTATCAGCATGGCATCACTGACTGTTGTTCCTTGACAGTATCAGCATAATAGATAGACACATAATTACCATAGATAAAAAGAGTTAATAGCCTATAAATATATAATAGTCTAACACCTGATAACATGTGCAACTGATAATTTATAAAAAAATATGCTCACAATATTCTATATATGAGTGCCCAACTTCAATCAATTCAAAAGCTCAAATAATTTGTCTTAATAAAGGTTAAACTATTTGAGGTGGGTGGGTAGTGTTAAACAAATCCAGACAATCGATTATATGGTTACATATCACATGACCCTTCTAAAGCAAAATATAAATGTTTAGCATACTAGATTGTATTGAACAACACATGAGAACTCATCTCATATTTAAATTGAAAACAAATGACACAAATAAACATTCTCCTCCAGTTTATGTTATTTGCTTGTCAAATAAGATCAGATGTCATGTGTGCAATTACCATCCACACGGAGACAGTGGCAGGCTTATCTTATTCTTGTCAGTGAAAAAGATGACTTTTCACAATTGGACCTTAAATTGGCAAGGGTAAGGAGCTTCTTGAATATCTGTCCGTCTGTCTGTGTGCGATTTTTCTTCCAGACCCTGGACGATTTCAACCACATTTGATGTGGTGACTCGGGATATGTTAGTTTTTCAAAAGGTTAATTAAAAACAATATTTAAATTCTTTTTGAATTGAGCAAGGAGCTCAATGTAAAGAGTTATGCCCATGGCTCCGCCCAATTTAACATGGTGTCCCCATTTGAACAAATTTGAAAACCCCGTTACATAATGACCCTCTATGCCTACCAAATATCAGATAAATAGACCTGATGGTTCTTGAGAAGTCGTTTTGTAAATAACTACAAAGGAAATAGTGATGTCCCTGGCTCCGCCCCATATACTTCAGTGATATCCATGTTCCATGTGTCCCAGACGATCACTTCGTTCAGAAGACAAACTTCTTTTGACACCATCTGGTGCTAATTTGACCGTTCTTTTAAAGTTACATGTCCAACTGCATGAAATCCTTTGCCATTGAATATAAAAGAGTCATCAACTCTTGACTTCAAGAAGTCACTAAAAACTTACATGTTTGCGCGGCGTTTCAGGAAATGACTTTGATATTGTAAATATTGCATGATTTTTGTATATTTATATTTCATGTTTATGTTTATATGATATGTCAAGCGCGTAGGGTTCGCTTATTGGGGATAAGCGCTATACAGATATTATTTATTATCATTTGACCTGGTAACCCCATTTAAAACACTCTGAATCCCAGTCACATATAGTGACTATATACCCCACTACATATCACCCCATTCGGTATCGCGGTACCTAGTGACTATACACCCCACTACATATCACCCCATTCGGTCTCGCGGTACCTAGTGACTATATACCCCACTACATATCACCCCATTCGGTATCGCGGTTCTGGTCATTGACCTCGGATTTCGCAAATATAATATAACCAATCGTTAAGCTTGTTTGTAATTGTTATCGGCTGTTTAAAAAGACTGGATTCCACCTTGCAAAGAACTGTTGTATGCACAACCAATGAAATAATGTCCAGTCTGAGACATAACCAATGGAGTGAAGAGAATGCCATCAACACAGAAATCAAGTCTTTGTCACGGTTAAATGCCCACTTAATTTTCGAGTCCACGACTATTTTTTATAGTGACTTGATATACGGTTTTAATAACAACATATGCCATAAAATAAGATTAAAATACTACAATGCATCACCATTTGGAACCTCTGTGTCTCAGAAGGTGGCCATAGAGTAATAGAAAATAGTTGAAATCATAGAAACATTTCTCCCGTTATGGCTCCCAGAATACAACATAATTCAAACTGTAGTTTTATTTTCAATGGAAGGGGAATAACTTATAAAAAGATACATGTTGGAGAAAGCTGTGTTCATTGGAAAAAAAACTTACCTTAAAACCACGTGCTTTGAAACCACTGCTATAGTCATGCCCACCGCTATAACTATGCCCATCGATATAGCCATTTCCGGATGCAGAGGGTGCTTAATACTCCTTTATGTATACATGCATGTCAGTGGTCGACTATTTGATGCAGCTATAAAGCCATTTCTCTGTCAACTGAGTAGCGGTTATCATATTAATCAGCGTAATATATAGAGTTATTCCCCTTGCATTGAAAATAATATACTTTTTTAGTACCGGTTTAGATCATCGACGCATATTGAGTTTTCGAACACTTATACTAAAACTATCGCGTAAGTTCGACTGCGGTTGTGTGGTTTGCATCTTATACTTTGCTCCATCATACTTATATGTCTAGTGCTGATAAAGATACTAATTAATTTGAATTAAATTGGGTACACTACAGCATTTTACATTGAAATTTTCAAAGAAAGCATGTTCTTCAAACTGAATTACATCATTTATGTTGGCGATAACTGCAATATTGTCTTAGCTGATCATCAGTGTTAACTTATAAAAGACTACATGTTGGAGAAAGCTGTGTTCATTGTAAAAAAAAACTTACCTTAAAACCACGTGCTTTGAAACCACTGCTATAGCCATGCCCACCGCTATAACTATAGTATGCCCATCGCTATAGCCATTTCCGGATGCAGGGGATGCTTAATACTCCTTTATGTATACATGCATAATGTCAGTGATCGACTATTTGATGCAGCTATAAAGCCATTTCTCTGTCAACTGTGTAGCGGGTATCATATTAATCAGCGTACCTTTCTTAGATGATCAAGATTTGACTTTGCTAATTTGTAACTCAATTTTTTTCGAAGGTCTGACTCATTTGAATGGCACACAGTTGAATATTTCGAGCGATATTAATAATTATTTGCATAAAACCGATGGTGCCCGCGAATGTGATCGTTCTATCTTGTGTTTTTTATATTATTTCAAAGTGGAATGGAATATGTATATATTGTAAATCTGCATTAATTTTATTTGACCCCCCCCCATGTTGATAGCCAATGGGTTCATATTTAGTATGCCTAAATTGATAACGTACATGTGTATCCCCAACCATATCCCCGCATGCATGGCAGGTGGCATGAACGATATATTATAACGTACATGTGTATCCCCAACCATATCCCTGCATGCATGGCAGGTGGCATGAACGATATATTATAACGTACATGTGTATCCCCAACCATATCCCTGCATGCATGGCAGGTGGCATGAACGATATATTATAACGTACATGTGTATCCCCAACCATATCCCTGTATGCATGGCAGGTGGCATGAACGATATATTATAACGTACATGTGTATCCCCAGCCATATCCCTGCATGCATGACAGGTGGCATGAACGATATATTCGCTCTTTATTGCATTGCATTCATACTGTTGTTATTTCATGATTATAAGTTTTGTTATTATTGCACGATAAGGGCAACCAGTGTATAATCATGTTTTATTGTTCATGAATTGTTATTATATAATGGTGATGAGAAATATATATATATCTTTATTATCCTCCATATATGGAGATTCATATATAAATGTTTATATTATGAAAACAAACACAATTTGGTACATAACACAGTGTATAACAAATTTATAATTACAAACATATCTACAACACATGTCTCAATATGTATAATGATCCAACTATACACATGCACATATACACACACTCGTACACTACATAAAGTAGACATTCCATTATACAGCCATATCGTACTTACATACAGAGAAATAGCATACTCCGAGACGACCAAGCCGGAGTTGGACCCGAATTATTTGTATTGTATCGTATTGGCAGAGTGTTTTACCCTGTTCTATTCTACTATATACAACATCTTGATTATAACTGTATTTGTATCATTAATGACATAATTAAGCCATTGAATACTTATAAATGAATTATTTAATGCGCAAAGCCACCATTTACAGGTGGAACATACACAAAACATATAATACTATGTATATGTGATATTTCCAATATAATGATGATGATGACGACTGTAACAACAATGGTGCCGGTAGTGATCACGACGATGATATTGATTATGATAAACGATGATGATGATAAGGATAGCGGCGAAGACAACGATGATGATGGTGATGATGATAGGCCTACTAATTATGACGATGATGATGAAGCAACGAAGAAGTATATGATGATGATGATGATGATTATGATAGGCCTACTAGTGATGACGATGATGATGACAGCAACGAAGAAGAAGAAGATGATGATGATGATGATTATGATAGGCCTACTAATGATGACGATGATGATGACAGCAACAACGAAGAAGAAGAAGAAGAAGAAGATGATGATGATGATGATGATGCTGATTATGATAGGCCTACTAATTATGACGATGATGATGAAGCAACGAAGAAGTAGATGATGATGATGATGATTATGATAGGCCTACTAGTGATGACGATGATGATGACAGCAACGAAGAAGAAGAAGATGATGATGATAGGCCTACTAATGATGACGATGATGATGACAGCAACAACGAAGAAGAAGAAGAAGAAGATGATGATGATGCTGCTGATGCTGCTTATGATGATAGGCCTACTAATGATGATGACGATGATGACAACAACGAAGATGATGATGATGATGATGATGGTTGTGGTGATGATGATGATAATGATGATGTGATGATGATGATTGATTGATTGCTTGGGGTTTAATGTCGCTGTCAGCAACCAAGGCCATATCACGACATTTAGTGGTGGGGGAAATATTCCGCACATTTACGGCTAATCTAACTGATTTCAATGGCTGATAAACTCGTCGACCATGTGCGGCAAACCACCGGCCATCGGCGAGTAACTGGCAACTGCCATATAACGATTTCGAGTTTCAAAGTCCATGATGGAAACATTTGCCTTTTGAACCCTCACCGACAGCGCTGAAGGGCGTGACCGCTTGGAGATGTACCTCTAACCGACTGAGCCACCGATGCCGCTATGATGATGAATATGAACATGATGACTATCATAATAAAGATGGCGACGAGGATGATGATGATGATGATGGTTGTGATGATAGTGATGACGTCGACGATGATGATGATGATGATGATTACAAATTGAAGATGACGATAACTATGTAGTAAATAGTTTATATGTTTCTTCATCATCTCTTATATCATGTTAATTCATTGTTCAGTTATTAAAGCATTCATACACACTGATACTATTTTCATTCTACTCTATATTTTCCAAAATACACTGAAATACATATAGAAAATTTTCACCACGAGTGGAATTGTGGTTTTAAATTTTGTTCTCTCGGATGTGTGTATTTTATTTATGCCATAATTATCATTTTTGATTTGTTCCGCGAATTCAGCTACTCCGTTGTAATAATAACCACTTGATTTTAGAGTTATCCATCTTTATCTGCAAGACCGTCCGTTTGACCTCGTGCTTCTGGCCCACAAACAATTGAAATAACAAACTTCAAAAATCGATATCTGATCACTCTGAGCTTTGAAGGGTAGGTTCCTCGACTCGAATCAAATATTTTTTACCCCCGAAGCCAAAGAAATAGTAATTTAGGAGCATCTGATCGGATTGAGTACCTTTAAAAGAACATAATAAGTCTGAGGTGAGCGGCTTTTGTTTACAACAGTTTACCGCAAACCAGCGTTCAATTCCGTCCACACACAGTTCGTGGCCCTGATGAATTGCTACGATGCTGGTAGGAAGATGCCGTTACGAAAAAGTACCGTTATTTTATGTGAAGTTGTCATTTTCGCGGTGTTTGCCTAATCCGAGCGATTTAAGAACAAAACCAGTGCTTGTACGAAACATTCAAGAACATTTATTTTTGAAAAATTCAATAATGCCTGCGCTGGTGTTTGCAAAACGACACGAATAGCCATCTTGATTATAGTTGAATTGCAACAACTAATACAATTATTATTACTACTATTTCGCAAAATATGTTTCTCGAATATTTGATACAAATAATGGCTTTTCCTAGATGTGTTCAGATTATAATTTTTTTTTTTTATAAAAACACCGCGAAAATGAGAACTTTAAAACAAATAACGGTACTTTTTTTCTTAACAGCATCAGTTTGCCCTAACAACATCATAGTAATTCAGCAGGACCCATCAGCATCATGGCACATTAGCAGGACCACTTGACCAGGGGTGGGCGTGTAGTTATCTTAGACTGATGTACCCTGAGTGTATATATATGTGAATAGTATCTGTACCTCCTTACAAATAAAGTATGGATAATTTCCACGTATGTACTGTTAGAAGTAATGGAGTAAGTGATTAACGGGTTAAGGTTACTCTCCTTGTGGTCGAAAGTCTGAGTTTAGTGTGCCTATCATTTGCAGAATAAGGTCCCCGTAGGGTGAATTTAGTGACGCTATCTCGCATAGCGGGCAAGCATCACCAAATTAACCCTCGTTGGACCTCATTCTGCATGGCCTCATCTGATATATGGGAGAAATAGACTCAGATTGAAGTTCCCAAATGGTGAATATTGTGATGTACACCCATTGGGAACCTCGATTATGCAATGTGTCGTCTGCCAATTTGGGGATACAGAGAAACTACTAACCTAAAAAAGAAATAGAATCTATGTGAAGAAATATCTATAGAAATTTGATAGTAAAGAAACTTTCCAGAGAAGATGAGGCCTAATCAGAATGAGATATCCGGAGGGTGAATTTAGTGATGCTTGCCCGTCATTCTGCTTAGGCCTCATTTTCTCTGTAAAGTTTCTTCATTATCAAATTTCTATAGGAACCTCATAGATTCTATTTCTTTTTAAGTTTAGTGTCTCTATATCCCCAAAATGGCAGACGACACTGCATAATCAAGGTTCCCAATGGGTGTACATCACAATTTCCACCATTTGGGAACCACAAACTGAGTCTATGACCCCATAGCAGACGAGGCAAGAAGAATGAGGTCCCCAGGGTGAATTTGGTGATGCTAGCCCAGTGCGGATAGCATTACTAAATTCACCCTCTGGGGACCTCATTCTGCAAATGACAGGCACACTATACTCTGGCTTGGTTGGTCGTAACCATAAAAGCGTTTTGTCGTAACTATATCATGTTTCAATGCAAGTGTCTCCCGTCTTATATAGTCACACGTCACAAAACTGAACTGAAGATAGCATTGTTTGAATACATCTTATACAACTCTTCACCTTTTTTTCTTTTAAGTAATGCTTTATTCTCATAAAATATTCATGGGCTATGTCATGCATGCTGGTGTATCGACAGATAGGAAAATAATCGATTTTTATTTGTCAACAATAGAACAAACAACTACAATGGTCTAAACAATTTGTGTATATAGGCATCAGTGCAAGTAGACTTTTAAAAGTATAAGTAAATTCTTAAAGGGGCATGTGTCGTTCGAAACCGACACTTATGTATGCAAAATTTGCTAAGAGGTATCTCGAAACACACCTATATACGCGGTCTAGTCAGGGACGTTGCTAGAGAGTCTCCGTTGGAGGGGTGTCCACCTTGATAATTCCCACCCCCCTTGAATCAGACCAGAGACAAGCTTTTGCATAATTCCATATGCACCCCCCCCCCCCCCGTTTGAATCAAACCAAAACACCCCTTGAATCAGATCAAATGTTTGCATAATTGCATTCCCTCCTTGTACATAAGTGTTCACAGGCCTAATAGCCTATTTATAAACCATGGTTCTATCTATCCGGTATGATAATCTATCTCATATATATTTTGAAGACCTCTGTCTGTATGTATGTTTGTTTGTTTGTTTGTTTGTTTGTTTGTTTGTCATTAATACAAATCTACGATTCTCGACCGATCGGGACGAAACTTGGTACGTGTGTGTAGTTTGACCAGGCGGTGAACGTTGTCGTATTGGCGAGCCCGTGCGGCGCCCGCTTCGCGCATGCGCAGACGAGATCTCGGGAACGGGTGGAGCTATCGACTTGAAATTTGCTATGTGAATGTATCTTGCCCCGGATACGAATTTTATTGGGCCGCCGAGCCCGTGCGACGCCAGCTTCGCGCATGCGCAGACGAGATCTCGGAAACGGGTGGAGCTATCGACTTGAAATTTGCTATGTGAATGTATCTTTCCCCGGATTCGAATGTTATCTGGTCGCCGAGCCCGTGCGACGCCAGCTTCGCGCATGCGCAGACGAGATCTGGGAAACGGGTGGAGCTATCGACTTGAAATTTGGTATGTGAATCTATCTTGCCCCGGATACGAATTTTATCGGGTCGCCGAGCCCGTGCGACACCAGCTTCGCGCATGCGCAGACTAGATCTCGGAAACGGGTGGAGCTATCGACTTGAAATTTGTTTTTTGAATAGCCCGGACAACGTCGCCCGGACAACGTCGGGCTCATCGGCTAGTACTATATATTTTGAGACTTCGTATATATGTGTGTGTGTGTGTGTGTGTGTGTGTGTGTGTGTGTGTGTGTACTTCATAGAATCCAAAACGCGTGTACAGATTGAGATCAAATTTCGTATGTAAGTGTCAAATCACACCGACACCGCCGTAGTCGCGGTTTAGAGAAGCCCAGAGCACCCGTTCTCCAATCTCAAATCACCGCAAAGGCACGGCGGGGGTTAATCAAGTGATTATTTAATGAGCGTTTGTTTTTGACGCATCTCTATAAAGAGCGTCTGTTTCCCATTCAACGTTATTCGCATCTGCAGAGTTATACGGGAACGCAAACGTTATCGCTCGAAATTTATTCCCTGCGAGCACGGATGTCACGGATGGCGCGCTCTGTTTTTACAGTATATATATATACCGAAATCATCCCAGATAATCACGAATATAGCATCAGATTTCTCCCCAGATATACCGTTATAAAGCTACTGGAATCTGCCAATCTACGGGAAATTCCAGGGAATGCCGATTGAGCTCAAACTTGCTACCTACGGGAAGTGTCATATATATGAGTGTGTCCTTTATAGACTCTAACCGATTGAGCTCAAACTTGCTAAATAAGAAAATAGCCCCCAAGCCGTAAATATCAACAACAACGATATTACTAAATACACGTTTTCGGCAATGTGAGAGTTTTCGGGGAGCCGTGATGCCAACAACAACGACCCGAAGACAGATTTCCCGACGGGAAGCGTTTGTTTTAAATTCAATGCAATGTTATCGTAGAGAGATTTCGCGAAACAAAGAATGCGTTGTCTGTCGTTCCTAGGAAGGGGGGGGGGGGATTTCTACGGGTAAATTTTTCCGCCAGAAACAAAAAAATTAAATAAAACAATTTACAATTTAATTAAAACAATTTAAAATTATAAAAAATTAACAATAAGAAAACAATTCAGAAACAAAATATATTAAATTTAAAAAACATTAAATTCATATTCAAAAATAAAAAACAAAAATAAATAAAAACAAAATAATTACAAAAATGTCATGTTTCTGAAACAAAGCCATGGGACGAATGCCGCCAGTGGCGGGCTAACCTGCTAGTATTATATATTTTGAACCTGAAAATTCAGTGCACAAATCCTAACATCTAGTGGTCTAACTCCAGACAAATGCACACGACTACGGGCAATAGACCAGGACACACCAGACCGACCATGGCTATTCGGCTCGGTGTGAGAAAAATTGGAAAACTAAACAAGAAAATCGCAAAATCCTAGCATCTAGACTGCAGACCTCAAGCTTTCCTAGTGTTGGAATTTCAAACCTCATACTCTCCCTTAGTTTGGAAATTTCCCAACTGATGACCATTTCAGTCAACAATTTTAACCAAATGTAGTAAAATATTGTTTTCTTAAACTCATTAGAAGTTGTTTATTGGCCACGGGGAAATTTTTGAAATCTGAACAAAAAAATAGCAAAATCATAGCATCTAGACTAGCCTCAAGCATTCATAGAGTTGGAAATTTCAAACCTGACTTATGTTGGAAAATTTCCAACTGATGACAATTCCAGTGACAATTTTGACAAAATATAGGACGATATTGTTTTCTAAAATTAACTAGAAGTTTTTGACTGGCCACGGGGGGAGGTACCAGGACACAAGCTTTCCAAGTGTTGGAAATTTCCAACCTGACACCCCCTAAGGTTGGAAAATTTCTAACTGATGGCCATTTCAGTCCAAAAATTTTACCAAAAGAAGGAAAATATGCAAATATTGGTCCAAAAACAATAAATTCCCCACAATAAATTGTTTGAAAATCAAACTACAAGAACATTTTCAACCTATTGTTGGGGTGAAAACTTATGTTGTGTCAGGTATGAAATTTCCAACTGTTGAAAATTTCGACCAAACCCCCCTGTCGCCACGTCTCTGGGTCTAGTAGATTTCCAAACAAATTCGTCGATACAGCATGGGGGGGGGGAGGAATTTGCCGGGGTGGGATGGTCGATAGGACCAACAAACAATTTTTTCCTCAACTCAATTTTTTTTCTCCTGCAAGTTTTTTTGACTGTTTTTGCAATTAGTTTGGCTTAAAACACAATAGAATGTCAATATTAACATAAATACAAAAATTCATGATGATCAGACAAATAGTATAGCCTGTAGCCCATGCTAATGGATTGAATTTTGAAATCCAAGATGGCCGCTGGCAGCCATGTTTTTTTGACCGAATGACCCCAAAATGACTCGTTCCTATTTACATGTCACAATGTTAACATCCATGACAAATAGTATGCACATAAATTCATATACAGCTCTTTACGGTGAATTCCCCCCTTAAATCTCTGTTTTAGTGTTAAAGGGGGGGGGGGGGAGTGAGTGTCCAAAAATGGTCGTGAAAAAACATTTTGGACGCGGGGGTGGGTGGGTCACAACAAGGGTCGAAAGGAAAAAATCAGCAATACGTCTTTTGTTTCTTATATTTTGTCTATAAATTTGAGATCGTTTCGTTTGAGTGCCGGTTAACCCTTTACCCAACAGAAGGGCCCTGTGCCAATGCATTCTCTTATATATGCGAGTCGACCATAGGTCGCCTCGCATATATAAGAGAATGCATTGGCTTAACACATTAAAAATTATAAAATTGTTAAAGAATGTAAGAAAAAATGGTAAAAAGTGTTTAAAAAAGATTTAGTTTAGGCCAATGCATTCTCTTATATATAAGAGAATGCATTGGCACAGGGCATAACTGTAACTATCACAATGTGGTCAAGGAGCCGGTTCCAATGATATCCATACTTGTATGGTTCCATTGAGACAGACCGAAGATATTTTAGGCTGTTGAAGCTTTATTTGGCCGGTTTTGGCCGTTTTGTTGGGTAAAGGGGTACTGTACGCCATTTGTCAATAAATTCCCGGTAATAACAACGATCTAATATCGACAATATATAGAAAAATAATTAATTTGAGTCGAAGATGTATTCTGAAAACGTTCAGGTTATTATGTTATTTTAAAATCAAAGTTAATAATTTCAAACAAATTTAATTTACGGCTGGAGCCATAAATTAAGTTACGAATTTCCGTGTACAAGACGTAATCAAATTAATTGACGGATAATGGATTTGACAACACGTGGCACATATGATCGCGTAAAAAATATGTTGATACGGGTCGTAAACTCAAGCCACTCACTGACTAGTGACTATACAATAAATTAAATGAGTAAATGGGACTAGTATGCATATATAATATAACATTTATGTGACATATTTGCTTGAAAACTACAAAAATTGCTCGAAAACGACCATTTTTATTTTCGCATCCAGGCTAATCTGTCATCCGTAACATTACTTCGTACTCAACATACTTTCAAATAATGGAAATTTGGTTATACCTTGTTCTACGATTCAGAGACTATAGAAACCAACAACATCATTTGAGTACAGTATCCCTTTAAATGTTCTTGTCAGCGGTCGCGTGAAAATTGCATATGTTTATAGACCATGGGAATACAATCTATATATAACGTTCGTTACTGTGAAACGTTTAGGTTAAAGATGGTCTATCTCTTTTTAAACATGTGTTATATAGGTATACCGGGGTATAAAGATGGTCTATCTCTTTTTAAACATGTGGTATATAGGTACCGGGGTATAAAGATGGTCTATCTCTTTTTAAACATGTGTTATATAGGTACCGGGGTATAAAGATGGTCTATCTCTGTTTTAAACATGTGTTATATAGGTACCGGCGTATAAAGATGGTCTATCTCTGTTTTAAGCATGTGTTATATAGGTACCGGGGTATAAAGATGGTCTATCTCTTTTTAAACATGTGTTATATAGGTACCGGGGTATAAAGATGGTATATCTCTTTTTAAACATGTGTTATATAGTTACCTGGGTATAAAGATGGTCTATCACTTTTGAAACACGTGTTATATAGGTACCGGGGTATAAAGATGGTCTATATATCTCTTTTGAAACATGTGTTATATAGGTACCGATGTATAAAGATGGTCTATCTCTTTTAAACATGTGTTATATAGGTACCGGGGTATAAAGATGGTCTATCTCTTTTGAAACACGTGTTATATAGGTACCGGCGTATACAGATGGTCTATCTCATTTTAAATATGTGTTATATATGTACCGGGGTATACAGATGGTCTATCTCTGTTTTAAACATGTGTTATATAGGTACCGGGGTATAAAGATGGTCTATATATCTCTTTTGAAACACGTGTTATATAGGTACCGGGGTATAAAGATGGTCTATCTCTTTTTAAACATGTGTTATATAGGTACCGGGGTATAAAGATGGTCTATCTCTTTTTAAACATGTGTTATATAGGTACCGGCGTATACAGATGGTCTATCTCTGTTTTAAACATGTGTTATATAGGTACCGGGGTATAAAGACGGTCTATCTCTTTTGAAACATGTGTTATATAGGTACCGGGGTATCAAGATGGTATATCTCTTTTTAAACATGTGTTATATAGTTACCTGGGTATAAAGATGGTCTATCACTTTTGAAACACGTGTTATATAGGTACCGGGGTATAAAGATGGTCTATATATCTCTTTTGAAACATGTGTTATATAGGTACCGGGGTATAAAGATGGTCTATCACTTTTTAAACATGTGTTATATAGGTGCCGGGGTATAAAGATGGTCTATCTCTTTTGAAACATGTGTTATATAGGTACCGGGGTATAAAGATGGTCTATCTCTTTTGAAACACGTGTTATATATGGACCGGGGTATACAGATGGTCTATCTCTGTTTTAAGCATGTGTTATATAGGTACCGGGGTATAAAGATGGTCTATCTCTTTTTAAACATGTGTTATATAGGTACCGGGGTATAAAGATGGTCTATCTCTTTTGAAAAATGTGTTATATAGGTACCGGGGTATAAGATATTATATATGAATCGAAGACCCCTGTCGGAAATGATTTTATCGATTAATATCGAATATGGATGAGGGTTTGACCCCCCCCCCCCACCTTTTGTGGAATCCTTTAATAAGTCAATCATGAATTAACATGAAATGAGGAGATTTAGAGTAAATTCAGACCATTCCATGCGGTACGCGGGATTCACACCCCGCCGTTGGCCTGTATTAATGATTCATACCCGTCTTAAGATATTTGGGATTTAAATAAAAGTCTGGTACAGGTACATGCACGACTTTGATGGCGACAAAGTGTTTGGTGTTTGATGGGGAGAATGGACATTTTATCTTTTTTTTTTTAAATTATCCTTGTTGGAGTCTCGTTCTGTTAATCCGGCGCTAGTTTGTCCTCGACAGCAATCACAGATCAATCGCGTCGCACCCGATCATCTTTGTGTCGGGAAGAGTTATGTGTCTTAATATGACACAGTAATTGGCAGATTTCTGTTGAGAAAGTGATGGAAATAGATGGTATATATTGAACTGGTATTCATTATATACATGCATGCCTGTCCGAAAACGCTTCTATCATTTAATATTGATTAGACTCAGTTATCTCGCTTTTTCACGACAGCGATATACTGCGGAAATCTGTGGTCGCAATATCGTCTATAATAAAACTTTATATTTTATAACACAAATCTGGGTTTCATTGTTTCAGAAATCGGTTTAAATTGATGGAGCTCTGTCATAGCGCTAAGGCAATTATATTCTAAATTCATCACCCTAACAATTCATCAGTCAAATCAGCATATAAATTAAAGGCCCACTTAATTTTCGAACCCCCAAATCACATTATATAAAATATGCCATATTATATATAATTTAACGAGGAAGCTCCAAAACATTCTATTTTCAATTTATTTGATGTAATAAACTGTGAACATGTTGATATTGTTGAGAAACCGACGTCTGTTCTGTGCTGAAGTTTCTACACAAAGTCTATTATTTTCAATGAAAGGGGAATAACCATATATATTTAGATATAGAGTTATTCCCCTTCCATTGAAAATAAACTATATTTTGAACTCTGTTTCATGCTGGGAGCCTGACTCAGTGTGTGGGTGTGTTGATGCACCGCCTGACCCGTGTGTGGATGCACCCCCCTGATTCAGTGTGTGGATGCACCGCCTGACCCGTGTGTGGATGCACCCCCCCCCCCTGATTCAGTGTGTGGATGCACCGTTTGACGCCTGATTCGAGCTCCGCGGTCCAGATGCTGTTGGTACAGGTTGGCTGTCAACCCACGCCTCGGGTGCAACACGGTTACGACCTTTTCCTTTTATTCTAACAGTTTCTGTAAAGTAAAATAGCGATGAAAAATATTGAAGTCATGCATGTTGTATGAGGTTCTTCGATGTGGATGATGGTCTACACAAAGGGACACGACGAAAGTGTCACCGAGGATTTGGTACCCCGAAACTATTGATCAAATAGTTGAAATATTATGCCATAATCAACGTCAGTTTAATTTTCGAGTCACAGAATAATTTTTTTTATAGTGCCTTGATACACGGTTTTAACGATTAAAATACTATAATTCATCACCATTTGGAATGTCTGTGTCTCAGAAGGTACCCATAGAGTAATAGAAAATAGCTGAAATCATAAAATCATTTCCCCCGTTATGGCTCCCAGAATGCAACTCACAAAAACAAGGAAACATGTTCACAGTTTATTACATCGAATAAGTTGCAAATACAATGTTTTGGAGCTTCCTCTTTCAAATGGTATATAGTGTGGCATATCTATATCTATATTTGCGAATGTCTGTCTGTCTGTCTGTGTTCTATAGAAATCTAGATGGCACAAAAGGGGTCTAATAGGGGTAGCTTTTCACGAGAAAGATAATGGCGAGGGTTAGAATTTTCTAAAGTGACGCCGTTGTTGTCAGGGGCAGGGGCAGAAAAAAAATTGTCGCCGATTGCCACCAAACTTATATATAATCATCCCCATAATATGAGGAATCTAATGGTGTGGTTTAAATATGTCAAAAGTCGCGCCGTTCGCGTCAGGGATGCCCGGCAGGGAAGAGGGGCACCACAATTTATCAAAATAGTTTTAGCGCCGAATTCCACCAAATTGATGCACATTCTTCTGAGATCTCCATGATACAAGGAATCTTATTGTGTAATTTAAAGACGCCAAATTGGTGCCATTTGGGGTGAGAGATTGGGGGCGGCGGTGGTGGGTACTAAATCTGATAAGTATTGGTTTAGTCGCCGATTGCCACGAAACTTATACAAATTCATCCCTATGGTATGAGGTGTTTAATGGCGTGGCTTAAAGCTGTCAAAAGTGGCGTCATTCGAGTCAGGGGTGCACTGAAAGGGAGAGGGGCACCAAAATTGATACACAATATTTTTAGCGCCAATTTCACCAAATTGATACACATTCTTATCCATGATATGAGGAATCTAATCGTGTGGTTTTAAAGACTTCATATTGGTGCTGTTTTGGTGAGAGATGGGGTGGGGTGGGGTGGGCACTATATTTGATAAACATTTGTTTAGTCGCGGATTAGCACCAAACTTACAAATAATAATCTCCATGATATCAAGAGTGTAATTGTGTGGTTTAAAGATGTCAAAAGTGGGGCCATTCGAGCCAGGGGTGCTTAGATGGTGAGAGGGACACAAACATTTATAAACAATATCTTTATCGCCGATTTCCAACTGATTAATACATATTCTTCTCCGTGATACGAATAATCTAATCGTGTGGTTTAAATGTGCCAAATTGGTGCCTTTTGGTGAGAGATATGCAATGGTGGCCCTAAATTTGATACGAATTTGTATACTCGCCAATTTTCATAAATTTGATATATATTCATCTCTATAATGAGTCTAAGTGTGTGGTTTAATGATGTCAAAAGTGGCGCCGCTTGAGTCCGAAATAGGGACGAGAGGGTCACCAAAAACTTATAAAAATATGTTTAGTGCCAATTACCATCAAACTCATACACGTTCTTCTCAAATGATACAATGAATCAAATATTTGCGAATATCTGTCTGTGTTCTATATATAACTTTAAGGGTACAATCGAGATGGCACCAAGGCGGTCTAACAGGGGGAAACTTTTACGGTGCGGGTTAAAATTTTCTAAAGTGACGTTGTTGGTGTCAGGGGAGGGGCTATTTTTAGCGCATATTTCGACCAAATTGATATATTATTCTTCTCCGTGATACTATAAATTCTAAACGTGTGATTTAAAGACGCGAAATTTGTGCTGTTTGGATGAGAGATGGTGGGGGGGGGGTAATAACTATGATAATAATTTGTTTAGTTGCCGATTACCGCCAAACATATATATAATCATCTCCATTATATAATGCACGCATGAGTCTAATAGACGTGGTTTAAATATGACAAAAGTGGCGCGGTTCAAATCATGCATGAGGAGAGATGCACCAAAGTTGATCCAAATATATTTAGCACTGATTCCACCAAATTCATGCACTTTTTTCTCTAATGATATGATGAATTAAATCACAGTTGGGGTCGTTTGGGTCATGGATGGCGAGAGGAGATTCACTAGCATTTATAGGATTGTTCAATTCGCCGATATCCAACAAAGTTATATATAGTGATCTCCCAGGCCATCTCCATGTCGTTCTAAGGAGTTTTTGGCATTCCAATTTCACAATCTCGACAAATGGTGACCGAATTAAGTCACTTGAACAATTATATTATAAAGTATATTTATATCAATCTATTTAAGAGATACATATATTCATTCAAACTGAGGGACATTGAATCGTCAGAGGATTGCATATTAGAATGTATATATTATAACACGATTGAGTCTGTGCCATTCAATATAGTTTCCACAAAAATGTTACAATTGCCAAGAGATATGGAAATGTAGAGCAGCCCTGTTCAAAAATAGTGGTCAGTGTGCAGTCAAATATGGTTACTACTGAGATAAAGGAAAACGCAGTCCGTAGCACACGACTTTTCAGGATCCTCTTAATAGTGAAATCTGACAAGGGTATGTCTGCCCGATACAGAGGATTCCTTTCATTTTTCAGAACAGACTCATCGCCTAACATAAACAACTCAAAATATCGCTGTGTCGGGCACATGTAGCTGCTATACGTACATAACATCATTTCTTTTAAACTGAAAATGTTTAGCCAGTATATAGAACCAGAAAAGAGGAGCAACTGGACATATCTTTAAAACATCTGTATCTTCATGAAGATATGATACACTAGATTGATCGATTGGTTGATTGATACATCTATATGTAAAACACAATTGTCGTCTGTTATTTTTTCGAACTAATGTGTTTATGGTGTTCATGTGTAATGCTATAACGTCTGAAGTATACGCAGTTGTAAATAAATAAATACTTCTTTATTGGTGGGACGGATTAAACGCGATAAACAAAATGATAATCGCTCCGACCTGACAAGGTGAGCCACTACTTATATTCCATGTGTAAGAATCATGTTTTGTGATGCCATTTGGATATACAATTATGAGAATACGTGTAACACTTTGAGAGCAAGAGTATTTTCTATTCCCACCAAATATCCACAGGGGGTTTCACATCACTTTAACCTGGGCAACGCCGGGTAACCCTGCTTGTATTTTATATAATGTGATCTGGGGGTTCAAAAGTTTAGTGGCCTTTAAATTTCAAACCAAACATAGGTCCGAATTGTTCTGATAGTTTGATTTTCCAACCAGCATTTATTTGAAATATGTTGTTTAGAACAAAGATTATATCCTACATACCTATAAAGTGGAAATATTTCCAAATATCGGGGTGTTGTGTTGAATTTTTCCAGCTTAGATATTTAACCATGCAAGGGGTGCAAATGGACTTTCGAGGACTTCCAGGAATTTCGGTGCAGTTGGAAACTCCAAGTCAGCGAGGAGAACATTTGGTGTAGTGACCCGGGGTACCCTGGCGGAGGTTATAACTTCGTTGGTTTTTTAAACTTTATCATATTCACCATCATCGTCCCCTGCTATGTTGAACACATTGTATTCTTATATAGGAATCATTTGTTCGAGACAAACCCCCAATGTTACAGTATAAGTGAAGTGAAAAAACAAAAATTAAATATTTATATAGTCATAGGCATGCACGTGTCCTAAACAATGTAGTTGCCTCGACCTATATGACTTTATAGACACATACACACAATCAGTATGTCATCATAGTTTTTTCTTTGGCCAAGGGATTCAATAAGGCACAATTGTATCATCTTACAAGTGCCACGCTGAGACCCAAGTGCCGCGAATGACAATGGATGGCATCCAAGCATACCATTAAATACAGAGAATTGCATTGACACCAGATCACAAGGAGCGTCACTTTAGTAGGTTCAGGGTGATCAACCTCCCCGTTTCGTTGATTCGTTGAGAGATCATGGAGATCCACGTCACGGACTTCTCGGGATTTTTCGAGATTTACACAGTTATAGCGATTTTCTTCTTCAAATTCAATGCAGGTGAGAAAGTCAAAGTCAAAATAAAATGGATGCGTGTTTTCGGTTACATACAGCTAATTAATTGACATTATGTCACTTGTCATTTGCGTAGGAAAACTCCAGTCAGCAAACAGATCTGGCAGTTAAATGGTGAATAATGTCCTATAGGTTGTTCAATATGATAGTCCATGTTGCATAGACGTCGAATTGGGGAGAGTTTGGTGTATATTTCTATACTGAAATGTTATGCAAAAAGAGGGTAGTTGTGGAAATGCCAATTTAATAACAGGAATTGTTTTACCGATCGGACGTGAAGTTTTTATCGCCACAATGTCTCAAGTTTGGTTTATTTTCGTATTGTATCGTTGGTGTAGCTTTACACTGCCACATATCTATACTAAATTATCATTGACTAGTTATTCCCTTGCGAGAATGTTCAGATAATAAGTTCAACAAACGACCATATATTTAATGTGATTATCGATCACATATAAACTTCGCCGCGGTATGTGATTATCGATCACATATAAACATCGCCGCGGTATGTGATTATCGATCACATATAAACATCGCCGCGGTATGTGATTATCGATCACATATAAACATCGCCGCGGTATGTGATTATCGATCACATATAAACATCGCCGCGGTATGTGATTATCGATCACATATAAACATCGCCGCGGTATGTGATTATCGATCACATATAAACATCGCCGCGGTATGTGATTATCGATCACATATAAACACCGCCGCGGTATGTGATTATCGATCACATATAAACACCGCCGCGGTATGTTATTATCGATCACATATAAACATCGCCGCGGTATGTGATTATCGATCACATATAAACATCGCCGCGGTATGTGATTATCGATCACATATAAACATCGCCGCGGTATGTGATTATCGATCACATATAAACATCGCCGCGGTATGTGATTATCGATCACATATAAACATCGCCGCGGTATGTGATTATCGATTACATATAAACATCGCCGCGGTATGTGATTATCGATTACATATAAACACCGCCGCGGTATGTGATTATCGATCACATATAAACACCGCCGCGGTATGTGATTATCGATCACATATAAACACCGCCGCGGTATGTGATTATCGATCACATATAAACACCGCCGCGGTATGTGATTATCGATCACATATAAACACCGCCGATGTATGTGATTATCGATCACATATAAACATCGCCGCGGTATGTGATTATCGATCACATATAAACATCACCGCGGTATGTGATTATCGATCACATATAAACATCGCCGCGGTATGTGATTATCCAATCAAGGGGATTGGGACGCACTACTCGTTGGCATAAACACATCTGCTTCATCGAGGGCTCGATTATATATTTTTATTAAAACTGGCTACGGATACACAAATTACTTGAAGATTTGACCGTCTAATATATCGATATACCTCCTGAAGCTCAGAACTGCAAATCATAAACTGCCCGAATGATAATGACAATAGGATATGCACCATATGTGGAGAATATTTAGGAGACGAATACCATTTAGTTATTATATGCAGTCATTTGGATGAAATCAGAAAACAATATATCCCTGAATACTTTTGGAAGAACCCCACGAGAGAGAAATTCCATGGTCTCCTATCACTTCAAAATATAAGCCTCATAAAAAGACTATGCATATTCCTAAGGTGTGCCTTCAAGAAGGTGTCTTATTCTCATGAGCGAAATCATTTATTGTTATGGGTGAAGTTGAACACATGTAATTATCATACTTGTTAAGTTTATCGCCTATTATTGTGTAATCTAATTTAGTTACTGCTGTATATAAAACATACATGTGTATATAAAATGAACAATGATTAATGTGATATTCAAAGTTGTGTACATATATAGTGTACTAGCAGGGTTACCCGGCGTTGCTCAGGTTAAAGTGATGTGAAACCCTCTGTCGATATTTGGTGGGAATAGAGAATACTCTTGCTCTGAAAGTTTTACACGTATTCTCATAAATTGTATATCCAAATGGCATCACAAAACATGATTCTTACACATGGAATATAAGCAGTGGCTCACTTTGTCAGGTCGGAGCTATTATCATGTTGTTTATCGCGTTTAATCCGTCCCACCAATAAAGAAGTATTTATTTATTCACAACTGCGTATACTTCAGACGTTATAGCATGAAACATGAACATCATAAACACATTAGTTCAAAACAATAAAAGACGACAATTGTGTTTTACATATAGATGTATCAATCAATCAATCAATCAATCAATCAATCAATCAATCGATCAATCTAGTTTATCATATCTTCATGAAGATACAGATGTTTTAAAGATATGTCCAGGTGCTCCTCTGTTCTGGTGCTATATACTGGCTAGTCATTTTCAGTTTAAAATAAATGATTTTATGCACGTATAGCAGCTACATGTGCCAGACACAGCCATATTTTAAGTTGTTTATGTTAGGCGATGAGTCTGTTCTAAAAAATGAAAGAAATCCTCTGTATCGGGCAGATATACCCTTGTCAGTTGTCACTATTGGAGGATCCTAAAAAGTCCTGTGCTACAGACTGTGTTTTCCTTTATCTCAGAAATAACCATATTTGACTGCACACTGTGACCACTATTTTTGAACAGGCCCGCTCTACATTTCCATATATCAATTGTAACTTTTTGTGTGGAAACTATATTGAATGGGACACACTCAATCGTGTTATAATATATACATGAGCCATTCTATGCAATCCTCTGACGATTCAAGGTCCTTTAGTTTGAATGAATATATGTATCTCTTAAATAGATTGATATAAATATACTGTTAATGCTTTCTTCTATGTATCTGTGTTGCTAGATCATTATAGGAATGCCCCGATTTCCATCCCCATATAAATATGACAGTTGAGAAGATATAATTGTTCAAGTGACTTAATTCGGTCAACATTTTTTCGCAATTGTGAAATTGGAATGCCAAAAACTCATAAGAACGACATGGAGATGGCCTGAGAGATGACCATATAACTTTGTTGAATAATCTTATAAATTCTAGTGAATCTCCTCTCGCCATCCATGACCCAAACGACCCCAAATGTGATTTAATTCATCATATCATTAGAGAAGAACGTGCATGAATTTGGTGGAATCAGTGCTAAATATATTTGTATCAACTTTGGTGCAACTCCCCTCATGTATGACTTGAACCGCGCCACTTTTGTCATATTTAAACCACGTCTATTAGACTCATGCATGCATTATATAATGGAGATGATTATATATGTTTGGTGGTAATCGGCAACTAAACAAATTCTTATCATAGTTATTACCCACCCCCATCTCTCACCCAAACGGCACCAATTTCGCATCTTTAAATCACACGTTTATATTCCTCCAATCGTCACCCTCGTCGAATCGGCTTACCTATTTCAGACTCGTCTGTACACAGTAACCATATTACCGACGGACTACTTTAAATTTGAATATCCCGAGGGTTGTCGGAGTAGAACGAAGTATTTTTAGTTCCGTAAACTGTGAATTCCCAAATCTATTTCTGCATTCATGCCGGCGGTGTTTGTATTTCTCCTATTCGTGTAACAATTTTTAGCGAATATAATTGATGATACCGATACTGGTTTGATTTGTTGTGAATTTGTGTGAATATGTTCCCATTTCCATCGTGTTTCTTTTACGAAAATTTCACAACACTCTATAATATAATACAAAATCCAAAAACACGGGATCGTCAATAAATTCAATGACAATTGACGTTGCTGGTATTGACATTTCAAGTCATGGTATTTAAATTAAAATTACAAAATACGCCTAACATGTTGAAAAATTCCACATAATCCAGACTAGATTAAAATATGTATGCCAAATTCAATCAGAAAATGTTCTGAATAAGAGGGAAGCTGCCAACACTCAAAGCTTGGGATCAAGAATGGCTGAGAAAAAATTACGCAGTACCAGTTGTTGTAGTCCAACAAATTAGACTATTCGGGTTAAGATATATTTTAATATTTGGACATTTACGATTATCTTAACCCTTAAGAGGTCCGTAAACGTCCAAATATTAAAATTCCTCTTAATCCGAAAGTCTAATTTGTTGGACTACAGTTGTTGTTGTTGATGATGGTGTCCCCCATTGATTTGTCGAGGCACCTCTGGTAGAGTAGAATTAGTTGTCGTCCTTAAGAATAATCCTCCACGAATATTTTGAATATTGCGACACTCGTTGATCCTCAAAACAAGCTGCACATCCGTAGCGTTATATATATCAGTATTTACAACTATATACCTTAAGGTCTGGAAGTATACTGTATATTAGTAAGTGGCACCCTAGGGATCACACTATGACCGTTGTTTGAGTATTGCAGTTCTCACTCGGTGGAGTTTTATAGAGATGTTCTCAGCTGCATAGTTCTATGTGATTGGTTGTATAGGTTCGTCAAATTTGTACTCCAACTAGAGCGACTGTTTTTTGTCGACGAGATAGTGTCATCTGTTGAGAAGATGAGACTCGTACAGTCGGATACAACCAATCCAGTACACCAAGAGAAACAAATTATTTCGTCGGTCAAGAAGTTGAAACTAACTCAAAAACCAAATCCCCCAATAATATTTTGGGAAAGCTGAAAGCATAACCCCTATGTCAGCCGAGAACTGCAAACAAAATCGACCAAATGCCCTCTGTGTCAAGTTTTTAAACAATTGACGAAAAAATGTAGGAATACAAGTTCGGATAAAGTTGTGCATGTTGCGAAAAAAAGTCGTGAGGGGGATAATTCCACAAAAAAGTAAGACGGACCTCATAATCACAAGTGCATGGGTTACCTTGGTACTAAATATACTATAAAAAACTATATCAACAAATTTGACAAACAAATGTAGGAATATAATCTCATACAAAATTATGCACATGACGGTGATGACCACATAGAAGAAAACTAGTTTTCACCCTTATTTGAACTGATTGTTTGAAAAAAAAATTGCCCCTCAATTATGTGTATCACAACATAAATTCAGGAAAGACGCAATCTGAAACATACTGAGAACCTGGTGTGGATTGAACAGCGGTTGGGTCTCAAGCCTATCTACCCCGTCACATTAGAAAATGCCATTAAATGGCATACATTGTACGTATAAGGTACATCATACATCATACACGTAGCTTGAGGATGGAAGTGATCCATCATACTGCCATTCAATTCAACAAGGCCCGACCCTCTAGTTCCGTATATCTTTCCATCACTGACTGAATGTCCTCGGAATAAATTATAAACTGTTTGCAGTCGCCTAAACATGACTCATGTAAAAGACTAAAACTCAAGCGATCAATATACAATGACAGAAAACCTGGACTTGACAACCAATGACATGAGGTCAGCAATACCATGGTACTACATGTAGTACCCAGTATATACTTGAGAAGAAAGTCCCAATAATTGTCTCCAAGCTTATCATCCACATTCATTACTTTAGCCAACAACATCTAGGTTATCACAGTGCATGCAGGTAATGGTCACAGGATAATTGGATAGTTGAGTTTTTAACCCTTCAAGAATTGGTTCAAGAATATAATCTATCTTTACATATTTATAAATGTTTGGTAACCTTTCGCGCAATTCCAAATATATATTTTGTTTATCTTGATTTTTCCAAGACCAATTGACTATTCTGAACTGCAGGCATTGCTGTAGTTGCTTGATGGCGGCAGGAGTACATGTTGAATTTTTCTTACATTAAAACATGTAGGGGCCCGTTCATATCATTTATCATTCAATATGACTATGCTATGCGACTAAGAAAAAGTATCGTTGGTGACAATGAGGCATATATTTTCTGTGATAGAGGAAATAATTAAAGTTCTGAGAATTTTCATTGGATATTACCTAGTTAATCTCCCCTCCCCACCTGAATTGTTTTTACCTCAACATCAGTTAATCTTATTTTATCATTCAATACATGTATGACTATGCGAAAAAGAAAAACTATCATTGGTGACAAGGAAGCATGTTTTTATCTTCTTTTTAATAGTTTTTGTAGACTATTGAACAATTTAGGCGGTGGTGGGACAGGCGGGGTTTTCGGGGGGGGTGGTGGGGTGAGATAAACTGGGTAATTTGAAGTAATTTCCAATCTGTAATGGCTCTGCTGATGAAAAAACATACGGTACTTACTTGTCACCATGGATAAATTTTCTTAGTCGAATTGTCATATTGAATGATAAAATTAGACTAACTGACCACTACATGTCAAGGTAAGACAAATTCAGAGGGGGGTGAGGGAGGGGGGGGGGGGGTAAACTAGCTATTTTTTAAGTAAAATTCTCCAAACTTTAATTATTGCCTCTTTCACAGAAAACAGATGCCTCTTTGTCACCGATGATGGGGGGGGGGAATAATCTGGGTAATTTAATTTTCAACAAAAATAAATTGCGCACTGTATTAAATGGCTCTGCTTAAGATAAAACATGCTTTGTTGTCACCAATGTTAGTTTTCCGAGTCACATACATGAAGTCATATTGAATGATAAAATGAGAGTATCTGGCTACTACATGTTAACTCTTCAATGAAGGGAGCTAGCTTCCTGAAATTTTGCGAAAACCATGTGCCAATGCATTTTCGTATATATGCGAGTCTCCCATAAGGAGCCTCCCATTTATAAGAGAATACATTGGCTTAACAATATTTATACCTTGTAATTTTAAGCCACCTCATTCTCTTATATATACAAGTATTCCTTGTATTAAGCCATCTCCCTATTGGAGACTCGCAAGCTGAAGCGCAAATACCTATTAACACCAATTGACTTCCCTCATCCACCACTGAATAAGTCAGTCCATTTCATACTAGTAGTATGGGTGGAATCTGATTCTAACAATTCATTCTTGACACCCATCAGTAGGAAAGTGCTTGAGTGATGTCTCCATGTCCTGAGTCAATTTTAGATTGTAAAGGGGGAATCTCTGCATATTAATTTTTATTTGCACTTTGTCGCAATTGAATTACGCCTCGCCTTGGGTGTAAGTGTGTTGTATTTATGATTTAGTGTAAACATATTTTTATTTCCAAATCCAATATAACATCATAATATACAGATGATACAAATATGCAAATATAAGAGATAAGAGATAATGTATGGAAATGAGGATCAGACAACAAGCCCGATGGCTTATATGAAGTCTTCTCCTCTTTGGCGACATGCCCCTTCCCCAGATATGATTTGAACTTCAGTGTAAAGGATTCTCTAACGCAAATATGGTATACATTTGCGCTTAAATAGGCTTATCTCAAATAAGGAATGAATGTGAAAAAGGCCTCCCATAAATTATGATACAATAGATTGTTGACAACCACATGTACATGTATACATGTACTAGTACAATAATCAATATCAATAAGCAGCACAATCAATAATTAATGTATGTATGTACTTCTCCAGTACAGTACGTGGTACTCACCGTTTTTCATATTCGGCATAACTCTACAGAGTGTGACCTCCAATATTCACAAAGCAAGCCGGCAATCCCCTCTGAGCCTGACACATACATGTACTGATATAGATGTAACTTTGTCCTGCATCAGCAAAGTGAGTGGGCATTGAGCAAGCAATGATAACAATCATCGGTTTTTCCTTTGGTAACGCTTCATCTATAGCCAAGATGACAGCTGGAAAATCACACTTTTACCGATGGAATTTTTTATTCACATTTGGCATAACTCAGATGTCTGTCGAACTGTTCAAGTTGTTTTGACATACTTATGATAATAACAGTGATTTTTTGTTGTAGAATGTTGTTGTGTTCTTTAATCACTTGGCCTACTTTAACTTTGTTGATTCAAGATCCATGGGCTTGGTGCTAAAATATGTTTTACTCTTACTACCAGTACCAGTACATCAATCTGACACCAGTTGCTGACCGTGCTTCATAGAAAGTTAAAACTGAAATGTAATAATATAAAATAACTGGTGACTTCTTCAAAGTTCTTGTCCAGTCGTCCGATTTCAATGCGTCGAAAATAGGTCACATGTCGCTGCATGTCTTGATATATAATTTGCACTTTCTTTAAATTTCTGTCCACACCTGACCTATATTTGAAGATTTACGTTCATAACAACAATTTGTGTTCAAATGCAGTTCTTTGTAGCACAAGATGTGAATATGGGCGAGCAGACTTATTGTTGAACGGCCATCACACAATCGAAGAAGAGTGCTCGGTAATATATGAATATTCAGAAGGGCAAGGTAGTTTTCCAATATCACACCGCTGTGTGCTTGCGAGCTTACATTCCGAGGAATCGACGGAAAGTACCGAAGATTCCGATTGATATTCCTCGTATCACGGAGAACAATAATATATCAATTCGGTCGAAATCTGCGCTAAAAATAGCCCCTCCACTGACACCAACAACGTCACTTTAGAAAATTTTAACCCGCACCATTATCTTACTCGTAAAAAGTTACCCCTGTTAGACGGCTTTGGTGCCATCTCGATTGTACCCTTAAAGTTATATATAGAACACAGATATTCGCAAATATTTGATTCATTGTATCATTTGAGAAGAACGTATATGAGTTTGATGGTAATTGGCACTAAACATATTGTTATATGTTTTTGTTGACCCTCCCGTCCCTATTTCGGACTCAAGCGGCGCCACTTTTGACATCATTAAACCACACACTTAGATTCATTATAGAGATGAATATATATAAAATTTATGAAAATTGGCGAGTATACAAATTCGTATCAAACTGAATTTAGGGCCACCATTGCATATCTCTAACCCAAAAAGGCGCCAATTTGGCGCATTTAAACCACACAATTAGATTATTCGTATCACGGAGAAGAATATGTATCAATGAGGTGGAAATCGGCGCTAAACATATTGTTTATCAATGTTTGTGTCCCCCTCACCCTCCAGGCACCCCTGACTCGAATGGCCCCACTTTTGACTTCTTTAAACCACACAATTAGACTCCTGATATCACGGAGATTATTATTTATAAGTTAGCTGCTAATCCGCGACTAAACAAATTGTTATCAAATTTAGTGTCCACCCCACCCCAACCCATATCTCACCAAAGCAGCACCAATATGACGTCTTTAAAATCACACGATTAGATTCCTCATATCATGGATAAGAATGTGTATCAATTTGGATGAAATTGGCGCTAAAAATATTGTGTATCAATTTTGGTGCCGCTCTCCCTTTCAGTGTACCCCTGGCTCGAATGGCGCAACTTTTGACAGCTTTAAGCCACGCCATTAGACACCCCATACCATGGGGGTGAATTTGAATAAGTTTCGTGGCAATCGGCGACTAAACCAATTCTTATCAGATTTAGTAACCGCCCACCCCTCCCCAATCTCTCGTCCCAAAGACACAAATTTGGCGTCTTTAAATCACACAATAAGATTCCTTGTATCAAGGAGAAGATCTCAGAAGAATGTATATCAATTTGGTGGAATTCGGGGCTAAAATTATTTTTGATCAATTTTGGTGCCCCTCTCCCTCTAACCATCGCCATTATCTTTCACGTAAAAAGTTACTCCTGTTAGACCCATTTTGTGCCATCTGGGTGGTCCCCTGTGAATTTCTATAGAACACAGACAGACAGACAGACAGACATTCGCAACTATAGATATACGTTTTGCTTGTTTCACTGTTATGTGACTTCTGCAATACATCAATCAATAAAAAAACAATATTGGCGGCGATCATAAATGGGCTACATGTTTGGTTCATTTCAATCATGAGAAACCGTGGGAAAACCGTGGAGCAAAACACACCACTGAGGAAAGGAACGCGTTTTATTACGCGCGCCGCGTGTATACTAATGTACAAATTATTTTTTCGCCTGGGCACTGCCATAGTGCACGGCAAGGGGGTTCTATTTATAGAATATTAATTATTGGGACACATTCAAAGTTGTAGTGCGACCACGAGGCCGAACTGTAGTGCGACCCCGAGGCCGAGCCCGATAGAAGGTGTGGTTGAGAATTTCAATTTCGTTTATTGGCGTTTACATTATGTTAATAATGTTGATTTTTGGTTTTTGATAAGCTATGCGAATTACAAATAACAGAAATGAAAAAGATTCTATAATTACAATCATGGGTATATAATATATGTTCTTGGGTGCGTTACCATTTCTGACTATGGTTTTCTTGTATATATATATAGTACACAGAAATGCCCACACCATTGCACACAAGGATACCGGCAAACTACACGCAGCGCCCTTTACGTTATCACTGCGATATAACACTGCCACAAGGATGGTACTTTGCGGACCGATACATCTATTTGTACATATCGTCGGAACTATATTTAGTCACCTATTATTTTATTTTGACCATCATAAATTTGCAAAAATGGTAATTCTTTCGGTGTTGATAAGAACAATATGAACTGCGCCAGAGATAGACAATTTTAATCCTAAAACATGTAAGAAAGCCTTACCAAATGTCCTTATGGCAGTGGTATCTCAGCGGAGCGATGGGAGATAACTCCGCTGGAGTTTGCAATGGGAGACCGGTAGATACCCACCGGCGTCGGATTGTATCCACAAAGTGTTCGCGGTTCAGTCGTCATGCGATGTCTATTGACAAATGGCAAATCTGATAGATTGGGTAAATCATATCGACAACATTGCATATTATTCACCAACTGGGTTTATTTTATAAACCGAATAGTTTATTTGGTAGATCTTGCCATGAATCTCTACTCGGTTATCGCCCGTTGAGATCATATTCCACCAGTACAAAACCTGGGAACTTTTTGAACTTTTGACAGGGAACCTTATAAAGTCGAAAAAATAACACGGGGAATATATTTCTTAGTTAATATCTGTTTATTAATAATGTAATTCACTGTAGGTGAAGGTCCCAACTCGAAATTTCACGATTTAATTGACTTTGTGAGCGATTTCGCTTTGCGTCGCTTACAATTATGGAATTTCTCCTGAGTAATTAATTCAATATTTATTGCGATATCGGCTCACAAATTAAAGTCACAGAAAAACATGCAATTTCGAGTTGGGACCTTCATCTATTGTGAAGTACGTTATCATGGAACAGATAATAACTAAGAAATATATTCTCCGTGTTATTTTTTCGACTTTATAAGGTTCCCTGTCAAACCTTAAAAAAGTTCCAAGGTATTGTATACTGATGGAATATGATCTCAATGGGCGTGAGCCAGAGTAGAGATTCGTGGCATGATCTACCAAATCAACTACTCGGTTTATATAATAAACCCAGTTGGTGAATAATATGCAGCCCAGATATTTCTCTTGTGTATTTGTGTATATACTTATTTAATCCGGCATAGTATGACATTTGCCCTCTCTCAGCCCAATGTTTATGTTTTCAAAATGAGAGATAACGCTAAGATGCCCGTTATTTCGTTAAGTATACACTTTTACGAAATAACTCACATGCCTAAAGATTCACACTCACAAAGATACAAATTTCTGGAACAATATAGAAAATATACTTGAAAGGATGGGTGAGTATGGGGTTCAATTTTACAAAGCCAGCTCAAAGTTTAACCCTTTACCCAACAAAACGGCCAAAACCGGCCAAATAAAGCTTCAACAGCCTAAAATATCCTCGGTCTGTCTCAATAGAACCATACAAATATGGATATCATTGGAACCGGCTCCTTGACCACATTGTGATAGTTACAGTTATGCCCTGTGCCAATGCATTCTCTTATATATGCGAGTCGACCATAGGTCGCCTCGCATATATAAGAGAATGCATTGGCCTAAAAAAATCTTTTTTTAACACTTTTCACCATTTTTTCTTACATTCTTTAACAATTTTATAATTTGTAATGTGTTAAGCCAATGCATTCTCTTATAATGCGAGGCGACATATGGTCGACTCGCATATATAAGAGAATGCATTGGCACAGGGCCGTTCTGTTGGGTAAAGGGTTAACCCAAGAGGGCTAACTCCATAAATGACCTTTAACACATTCTGTACTAAATATTCACTGACCGTTAGTTCTCCTGGCCATTGTTCAGATAATAAGATCAACAAACGATCATATATATCTGAACATTTTCCACCAATGAATATTAATAATTGCTCTAAGACTTGTGTTACCTGTTTTTCTGCCTGTCATCTGATTTTATCATCCGAACGCCCCTCTAAATGAATAATAGACTGTTCCAATATATGCTTTTATAACTGAATGGGAGAATCCATTAGGTATATAGCAAGGGTTAACACTGTCGCCTATAATAGGGGAAATGATTTAGTTCCATATGACCTTCTGATAACCCACCCGTCACCAATCCTCCAGAATAAAAAATACGGGGAACATGGAAACATGAAAACCATAGTCAGAAATGGTAACGCCCTCAAGATCATATTATTAGGCATATATACAATATAAAATATAATGGTTTCTTGAATACACCACCTCAGTATTCCATTAAAAGAAATAATCTTTCAAATTATTACAACAACTACGGCTTATCACTGAAGGTTTCTCATTCACCATACCAGAAAAACCTCTAAATACGGACCAAAAATCTACTAATCGGATTAAATGCACCCACGATACTTCGCAATACGACATTTAGTCTACATTCCAACTGAGACATACTTCATCAGCAATGTTAGCTGTTATATTAGGCACTGTATTCGCACAATAACATCTTCAAGAGTGGCCCAGCCATGATTTACTTAGGGGATAACAGTGTGGTGTTTTGTGATTTCGGAAAGGTACATGGCGAATATACTGTGGCAAATTTAGTTAATGTGCGACGGCGGAGCCGGAGCTTATTAACGGGTATTTGCCACAGTATATTCGCCATGTACCTTTCCGAAATCACAAAACACCACACTGTTATCCCCATTCTAATGCTCTTCGAACTTAAAAACGTTATTTAGACAAACAAATGCCTCGTAATTATCAACGAAATGTGCGGCCATAGAAAACACTCAGCCAATTCACGACTTTTTATTTTAAATTTAATGCGCTAGATAAAATATAGTCCCTCAATTAGCATCGCTCTTATCGTTAAAAATGCTGATAAACATGAAAAATTGCCACCTCAAATAGAAATAAATATGCAAAACAATTAGTTTCTGCATGTACCTGATGTTTTTTTCGGATGTTTACCACTTACAAATTGCGGTTTTGATTTTACCGCGAACTTGAAGTCCAATTGAAACAATGGGAAATTGTTTACTCAATGCGATGTATTTCACGCCGTGTCTGTCGCGGTTTCATGTCAAGAAATTTGGTCAAATGATATCGAGACACTGACATTGGTGGGATATAACGGTGTGGTGTTTTTTTTCTTTCTGAAAGTACATGTATACAGGGCGAATGTACTGACTGTCAATTTTCGACAAAAGCGACGTCGCTGATTTGTTTATATAGCAACGAGCTAGTAACGGAAGTCAGTAGCAAGGGCGCCAACTCTATAATATCCGTAACGTCGCCGGCATGTACTGCGTAAGGGTTAGACATTGGGCTGCCTGTAGACCCCCCTCCCCATATGCGGAGTTTTGGCGGCTATATTGTTCGTATAGAATGATGTCTGCCCTACAAAATTTCGGTTGTTTGCCACTTGACAAGTGTCGCATTGATGACGTAATCCAAGATGGCGCCCAAGGGGGTCACCCAATATCGCGTTATTGCACTATTTCCAGTTATATGCCGATTGCAGAACAAATTTTTAACATATGGTGCTGTAATTAATTATATCCTGTTGACTATACATATGCGCATTGAATGAGATCAATTTTGTTAGACAAGGCCCAAGATGGCCGCCTAATATCCAAAAATGGCCGCCAAAATTGAAAAAAAACGCAGATTTTTCTTTAAATCTGCATTTTTTTGGGCTGTCTGTAGACCCCCTACCCCATATGCGGATTGTTGGTGGCTATATGTTTCTTATAGAATGATGTCTGCCCTACAAAATTTCGGTTGTTTGCCACGTGACAAGTGTCGGATTCATGACGTAATCCAAGATGGCGCCCAAGGGGGTCACCCAATTTCGCGCTATTGCCCTATCTGTAGATATATGCCGATTTTGGTTGACAATCTTCCAGTTCTTTTTAAATATTCATAAACTACTATTAATGTACTACAGAACAGCCCATTTCCCCTGCCATAACTATAATTTTAGTGTGTACTAAACGCAAATAATTTTCCCTCACCCCAAGGAGATATTCACGTCGTAAAATTACAGTGACGTCACGAAACTGGCAATATCTAGAGAAGCGACACTTCCCGAATGGCAAACAAACAGAAAAATACGTGCAATTGAGTACTCTATCAGAGGAAATGGGTCCAAAAAAATCCGCAGAGGGGGGGGGGGGGGTCGATTATCAGCCCACGGTCTAGGTGACGTCATGGAGTGAAACGGAACAGTGGGCGGGGCTGGATTGGGCATGGCCGAGATTAGGAATTCAGCTAACGGCAATATTGGCGCGTAGGAATATCTAACATTGAAGCGGTGAACCGGACTATACATTGCGACAAGTTATTGAATGAATAACCACCTGCAAATATGTGGTGTTTCCGGGGGTATATTGGCCTAAGTGTATTAGAATCAACATTATAGCATTTCGGACCTTTTTCAAGCTGAAGATGATGATCGAACATATCCATTGTGTCGTTACGTCAAGTATAATGTCATTGGGCTCTGAAAGACACAAAAGGGGTAAAATCATGGGGGTGCATGTAAAAACCCCAGTCAATCTTGGTGCTTGTGATTGTATGAGGTGTCATATATCATTTTAACTTGTATAATGCAGAGAATATGTAGGTATGGTTCCTATCAAAGTTCAATGTAGTCACCAACCCATTAAGGTGGCACTCAACAGTTTCGAATGATCAGTAGGGGTAAACAAAGCGCTTGTATTAAAGATTTATATATAGCCGAATCTTGGGTAATTAATCTCTTCGTTGTCAAATGATGTGCTGGACCGTTGAAGTTATGACCCTTTCCAGTGGGAGAAGATAACGACAATAACACGAAACCCCTATAAGTGACCCTCCTTGTTGAAATGCTATTATCAGTCCCATTCCTGGAACATTATCAATCTCTACCAGAGCGCACCAGTCACTTCCTTTCTGACTCTGTCACCGGCTGGGTACTAGTCTGCGGTTTTCTATATTTAGCGCAGTTTTTTCCAGACAAAATGGCGAAACCTCGATCGACCAAAGTCAAATATCCTATATGCTTTGAGAACAATCCCCGAACTAAAAACTAATTGATAAAATGGAAAAAATAGACCGGTAGTTTTGTTGACGATTTCGCACGCCCCTTAGCAAAATGGCAGCAAATTAGAACTCTTGTGTTTGACTAGCCATGAATGTTGTCGTCCATGTGCGTTTAGAATTCTGTGATGATAAAATAATCGGACAACCAAATTACACCGTTTCGCAATATAGTTCTTTGGTTCTAGAGGGACTTTCCAAACGTAAAGTACGATTTTACACACATATTGTGCGAAATTTTAATTATTGATTAATAAGGCCAACATGTTGCTCTGTTCGTATATATATTTATATCGCGGAAGTCAACCAAATGTGGGTAAAATGTGACCGGAAGCAGCGGTATTACCGAATCACCAAGGGAGGTAAACCCTGCATGGAGTATGGAACAATATAACGTGTTTAGTGGTCAGTTATAGGCTGGATAGCCGGTTTTCACCCTTGGGTTGATGTTGGGGGGGGGGAGGGGGGGGGGGAGTCACACACCTTACCTTTGAATCCGATTTCTCTTCTATTCCCCTTCCATTGAAAATATAACTATAGTTTGAATTCTGTTGCATTCTGGGAGCCATAACGAGGGAAATGATTTTGTGATTTCAGTTATTTTCTTTCTTTAAAAGTTTTACTCTATGAGCACCTTCCGAGACACAGACGTTTCAATTGGTGATAAATTATAGTATTTGAATCATATTTTATGGCATATATTATTATTAAAACCGTATATCAAGCACCAAAAACAATTATTGGGTGATTTTCTATGATTTCAATGTAAGGGGAATAACTATATGTTTAGATAGTGTTATTCCCCTTTCCATTGAAAACTATATATGATATAACTATAGTTTGAATTCTGTTGCATTCTGGGAACCATAACGGGGAAATGATTTTAATCTATGAGCACCTTCTGAGACACAGACGTTTCAAATGGTGATGAATTATAGTATTTAAATCATATTTTATGGCATAAACTGTTATTAAAATCGTATGTCAAGGCACTATAAAAAATTTATTCTGTGACTCGAAAATTAAGTGGGCCTTTATAAGATAACGCAATATACCTTATCATAATTCCGTCGAATAGAAATGGCACAGTTTTTGTTCATGGCCAGAACATCGTGTTCGACGTTGTATGACATCAATGCGTCATTACGTGACATATAATGCTCGTAGAACGGTAGTTCAGGTATTTTTCGACCTATTTCGATATCGGGAAATATTTAAAAGCGAATACTGTTGGGTGTAAATGGAGTGCAGACCGTGTGGCTTTAAGTCAGGTTTACAAATGGACCTTTTACATATTTAATCGTTTCTGTCGATGTCAACTTTATAAGAATTCGAAAAATTGACTCAAATGGTAATCGTGAATTTGAAGAAACTGTTAACTATTCAAACCTAATTTATAGCATAAGGGTAATATATATGTGCCAACGTATAAGGCTGATATTTTAACTATTAGTTTATCGGTGTCGAAGACTGTGCCATTCATAACGCAAGAGAAATTTGTTGGCCAACTTAAGAAGCAAAATGGTGCTTTAATTGGTTCGGAATTATACAGCTGCTTGCAGCGATAGTTTGTGCAAGAAATCGATGGGTGTCATGGATGTCGAGTGTGGTTCAAACACACATACAAGTACGTGGTATCGCAAACTTAGATGTCACTGCAACAATGAACATTTTCTTCTACTGTGAATCGCGGATTACATTGTTCAGACTTCTCCGTTGATGGTCGTTACATCTCTGTGTCAGTTACCAACCGCCTCGTCTGTTTGTACTTGAACATAATTCAGGAAAGTTCAATTGTGTCTATGTTGTGACTACTTTTGTATAGTTGTAGTAGAGAGAGTACTCGAGTTTTGAAAACCTGTGTGCACTGTTACAGTCTATAAAGTATCGTTGATAACTAGGTTGATATTTTGTCTGTGATAAGGGTGATGTGGTTTATACAGACATACGTTGGAGCTGTGACGATCGATGTAACCCTATGTTCATCTACACTCTTTTTGCAGAGAGAAAGTACTTGTCATACACGCACATAAGTAACTAGTGTATGGGTCAATATTACTTTATGAGCTCCCTGCATGTCCCATCTGATCAATGAAGTAAGACTTCCAGCGAGATATGAGCGCCACTCCACTTTTCTGTCATGATCTCTCTAACATTGATCAATATGGGTCCTACATACGTTCACTACATCAGCATGCTAGCACACAATAAATTCAAAGCTGCTAAATTAACCCGAAAAGTAGTAAACTTTTACTACTTTAGGTAGTTCGTATTCATCCCAATACATTGGGAGGTTATTTTTACTACCTGGTGGGTAGTTAAAAATTCAAATACCTTGGGTAGTTAAATTAACTGCCATGGGTAGATAAATTAACTACCTTTAGGTAGTTAACTACTATTGATGGGAAAGCATTCTACCTCGAGTGGTTATTCTAGCTATATTATTCTGATAATCTTGCCTATACAGATCGTAATGACCTGTGGATCAAATAACAATGGAGAATATAATTTAAATATTTATTAAAAAACCATAATAATAAATACATAGTCCAGAGCAAATAGGGAAATATTATCATTTGAGCTCCCTCACATCAGTTCAGAGCTGGATATATGTTTCTTTATTGTCCTCCACAAACGAATAGTTGTATAACAGATAACACACATTCTATTTCGGAAGTAATTGTTGGTGTTGTATCGAAGGGGACCTATGCATGCCCTTGAGACCGGCTTCCCAGATAGAACAAATGTCTATGGCCATGATGGTACATGTGTGTCTCCAAAATTTATTTATTTCATTTCGAAGCCACAATTGTTGTGACACATTCACAGTGTCGGTGAGTTTAATGTGAAATTGTGAATATGGGGTCAGTCTAACTATATATTTGTATTTTCTTTATTATTGTCGTAATGGTTTATATAATATAGTAGCTATATTGCAAATTAATATATATTCACAGACCCGAATGTGCACATGGTGGGTGCAGATGTGGTGCCGTCACAGGTGTTTCCGCTCATCAACGAATCACTGGGACACGATATCAAACGAGGCCTGGGCATGTACTACCCTACCGACGCTGCCAATCTAACGTTTGACGTCGGTTGCCAGAGTAACTGGAATCGAAGCTGTGCGTCGTTCGACGGGAACCATGGCAATGAAATCGAGGTACCGGCTTTTGTTGATAATCACGAGTGTCAACACATGGTCCAGATATCCATGTATATCAATGCAAACACAATCGATAGCGGTACGATTTTCTCATACAAAAGTGACGTCATTGTCACCGATCGGATGATTCGGCTGGAACTATTTCTATCTGGCGGTGATTTGGTTGCCGAGCTCCAAAGTAGCAACAACGAGACGTTTGAGATACCACTGAAGACCAATGCAATCGACGCGGGCGTTTGGACGTTCGTTGGACTAGCACACGACAACCATCATAGAAGACTCGTTCTCATCATTAACGACTCAGAATATCCACTGCGATATGCGGTACGCGTTGAAGGAGCGGCACTAGCCTTCCCTGGACGCTTACAGTTCGGAGGGCCACACACTGGACGACCTGCTTTTGATGGGAAGATGTTCTGTGCGTCGACGGTCCCAAGACAATTGCATAGAAGCGAATACGACGCCGACGTCGTTGATGTATACTGCACATCTAACAACAGCTGGGTGCTTCCTTCGAATCTATCACAGTCAGTCACAGGTACATGTATTATCGGGGTTATAATATTTAAGGACAGTGTACCTCATACTAGAAAGTTTTATATAGATTTTCGGGGTATAAAATAATTGAATTGAATCGAGGATACATCGGAAAACTGTTGTAAATTATTATTGATTTTATTTAGAATGGTTCTCATATAATACCTACCTTCTGTTGGTACATGAAATAGTGGTATCAGAAATCTCACGGAAACGTTCATACTTGCAAAGAGGGAGAACTCTATTTCGTTAGGATCCCCCATGCAAGGCAAATTTCATTTCAATTCGAGAAGATGTCACCGCTGTACCGCCAATTTATTGTCCCTTTATTGGCAAAAAGTATACACCGTCTTAAAGGCTTATGTCATTTATTCATTATCACTATAATTACCATCTTTTTACATCGTTCATGGAATAAATTAGTGGATTTTGTACTCACACCTTACCCCCGGAGCATGAACGCTCTTTATAAAAGACGATCATGTGAGTTTTTTCTTGGCTGAAAAATACAAATGTGTTAAAACGTTCTGTTTCGTCGATATATGCAATGGTTTTCACTTATATATTATTAAGGTTATTTCACGTTCACCTTAACCCTTTCAGTGCCAGGTCCGATTTTGATATCAACCCATATACCCTGTGCCAATGAATTATCTTATACATGCGAGTCGATCATAGGTCGCCTCGCATATATAAGAGAATGCATTGGCCTAACAATTGTTCATCATTTGTTATTATTTTTTACAATTTTAATAATTTTTTCTTATATTCTTTAACAGACTTATTTTGTAGGTTTAGTGCCAGGGAATCTTAGGTTTTTCATGGGCATAAAAATTATTACTATGCATACTTGGTGGTTGTTTTAAGTTATAACATGCCCCTAAGGTTTTAACCAGTTTGTTTTTAAATTCGCTATAGCATGCTTAAGCATACCCAAAAAAATCCCCCCCCCAAAAACAGTCTATAATTTTTTTTATTATTTTTTAGGACCGATTTTACAGACCGTAAATTAGGGCCGATGAGATCGGCCCCTGGCACTGAAAGGGTTAATCGGTGCCGGTTACTTCTCCAGAAAGAACAGGTGCGCGCGGGTAGCTGATGCATTAATCCATGTTAATTGTAACGAAAATGAGTAAAATGCTTACGTCGTATATTCATTGTCACTATAATTACCATCTTTTTAAATCGTTCATGGAATAAATTAGTGGATAATGTACTCACACCTGACCCCTGGAGCTTGAACGCTTTTTATAAAAGAAGTTCATGGGAGTTTTTTCTAGGCTGAAAAAAATACAAATGTGTTAAAACTTTCTGTTTCGTCGATATTTGCGACTCGCATATAATATAATGCACTGGCACAGGGTTTTTCGAAACATTTCAGGAAGCTCCAATCACGAAACACTATTTATACCTTGATCGTGTAAGCCAGTGCATTCTCTGATATATGCGAGGCTCCCCATGGGAGACTCGCATCATATATAAGATAATGCACTGGCTCAGGGTCTTTAATGCTGCACCAGCGCAGTTCCCGTCATGAACCTCCCGAAAGGGTGAATGATGTCAATTCAGACAGGGCTTCTTTAAACAACTGAACTGTGAATGTGATTTATTTTTCTCTCCAGACCTGATTGTGGTTACGACATGTGATATCCCGGCTGATAATCTGAACCCATCGGAGGTCTTTCCGCTCGCCCGGGAATCGCTCGGATATGACGTCAAGAGAGGCATAAAAATGTTATACCCCACTAACGCAACCGACTTCACGTTTGACCGTTGCCAAAGTGAGTGGGAACGAGATTGTGCAGTGTTCGACGGAAACCATAGCAACGGCATCGAGGTACCTGCTTTCATTGGTCAGCATTGTTTACACACCGTTCAGATATCCGCGTACATCAATGCAGACAGCGTCGACGAAGGCACGATTTTCTCATACAAAAGTGAAGTAATTATCGCCGAGTGGATGCCTGTGGTTGAACCAGTTCGGGTCATTGGCATGGAACTATTTTTATCTGGTGGTGATTTGGTCGTCTGGCTTGAAAGTAGCATCAAACAGACGTTTGTGGTGACATTTAAGGCCAAAGTGACCACGGCAGGTGTCTGGACGTTTGTTGGACTTGCACACGACGATCAGCATGGAACAATCAAACTTGTCGTCGGTGAGATTGTAGAACAAAAAAGCTACGGTCCTGGCATCAAATGGGGACAGGTCTTATCATTCCCAGGGCTCTTAAAGTTCGGCTGGTCACACACCCACCGACCTTCGTTCAAGGGGAAGATGTTTTGTGCGTCAATTATACCAGACGAAGTGATTAAGGAAAGCAAATATTATGAGAATCTGCTTGGCATCTATTGTATCTCAGACAGTCAGTGGATGCTGCCATCGAATCTATCCGTCACAGGTATTAAAGGCCCACTTAATTTTCGAAACCCCAGATCACATTATATACAACATGTTATATACAACACCAGATAATATTATAAAAAAATTATAAAAATTGTGAAAGAATGTAAGAACAAATTATAAAAAAATGATACAAATTATTAAAGAATGTAAGAAAAATTGATAAAAAAAAAATATATAAACAATTGTTAGGCCAATGCATTCTCTTATATATGCGAGGCGACCTATGGTCGACTCGCATATATAAGAGAATGTATTGGCACAGGGTTTTCACAAACTTTCAGGAAGCTCCCGTCGTTGAGGTGTTAAAAGCACACTTAATTCTCGAACCCCCAGATCACATTATATAAAATATATGCCATATTATATACCATTCGAAAGAGGAAGCTCCAAAACATTTCTTAACAACTTGTCCGGTGTAATAAACTTTGTAATACGACCCTGCCTAACTATGCTTAAAAGCCATGTCCTGATTGGCCAGTGGCCCGAGTTACCATGGCTATCTCGTTCCAGTTTTGTGGTACAATTCTACTTTTTCCAATTGTACCACGAAAAAAATCGGTTTATTCAGATCGGCGCACGCGACTTTTCCCGTCTTTTCTAAACTCCGCGCAAACGGGGCATCAACGGAGTACACCCGCACCCGTAACCCTTTGAATTATTTTGCTACATCTTGACAATCTTGCGAATTTTCTAGCGATTTTTCGCTTGAAACCAGTTTGGTTGCCAATGAATATGGTCCAAATGATGTTATTATATACTGATATATGTTACGACCAAAGAAAGTTACTTAATAAGTATATTAAATGACAAAATAAATCCATGGGGCCGGGCTGTGCATTCGTCGATTCGAATCTCGATCATATTCGATATTTCGGAATCAAGTTGAAAATGAAAGCGCTTGTTCACCAGTACAGAAGGGGAATAAGATTAGTTTAGTAAACTAGATCATTTAGATCGCTTTGTGTATGGAAAATGGTCCATAGTCGATGATAATATTCATGTTGTCCCAACAACGTTCAACACAGAAATGACAGCAATCGTATTTCCTGTACAATTTAAATGAAAGGCACGGGCGCCGCTGAAAACACATCGTTTTTTAGCCAATCACAACGATTATTTACGCAAACAAATTACTAGAGTACTCCATGCAAAGAATCGAGTACGCCCAATACGAATTACACCACGAAATGTTTTCTCACCTGAGACCGAAAAGGCGCAGTATTTCGTTGACTATTCAGTCGAATTGTGACCATAAACTTTCAGTCGTATTACAAAAGAAATAAATACACGGTGTATCGGTGTGTATGGTCAAGTTGTACCACAAAAAACTGATTGTAGGACTCCGCTACGCGTCGTCCTACAATCAGTTTTTTGTGGTACAACTTGACCATACACACCTCTACACCGTGTATTTATTTCTTAAGTGAACATGTTGTTTTTGTTGAGGTAACGACGTGTTTTCTGTGCATTATTTTCATCTGGATTGTACTGCAAAGTCTATTATTTTCAATGGAAGAGGAATAACGCTATATCTTAGTATGAATTCTCTTGCATTCTGGGAGCCGAACGGGGGAAATGTTTCTATAATTTCAGCTATTTTCTACTGCTACATGGCCGAGTGCTCGATAATCTCCCCGGTATATAAAACCATTTCGTCCCTGAAGTATGACGTCACAGCGCAAAGTTGCATCATTTAGTGGACGACATAGCTATTTGCAATCGCAAAATGGAAAGGGTCATGTAAATTTGACGAACGTCTATTAAATGGCTGAGATGTGTTTGGCGCCTAAAATCGGGGCATAATCGAATAATATTTTCACTGAAAATTCAGTATAATTATGAGTTTTTAACGATTTCTGATATTTAAATATGAAATGTGGATTTCTGCAGCTCATGTACTATAGTTTATGTCGTTAGACAAACGCTTATATATGTTATATAATCCTTTATATACTAAATCATCATTGACGAATATTTAACCCATAGGAAATGTCCAAATACAGTAATGCCCAAAGTAATCGACCCCTTAACCACAGCAGAATTATGAGTAACTTTTCAGGATTTAGTCGGAAATATGGCAACAAGCCATATTTCCGACTAAATCCTGAAAAATTACCCATAATTTTGCTGTTGTTAAGTGGTCAATTACTTTGGGAATTACTGTAAAAAGCTCAACAAACGACCGTTTGATGAACTTATTATATAAACATTTCCCTGAATAAATAGCGCTCCTTCTGCACATGTATTTATCCGTCGTCTGCTTTTATCGCGTTAACATCCCTCCAAATAAATAATAGACCAATCCGATGTACACACCTAAACTGACTGGGAGAATCCATTTGGTATAGAAACAGGGTTCCTGCTGCCACTTGTCAATGGCAAAAATAATTAACATTTGGTAAAAAATATTTTCATTTGGTAAAAGTTTTGGCAAGTCACTTTTTAAATACTCAATACAGTTGAAAATTATCGGTCAATCAATACCATTCTTTTTAGGAACCTATTACAATAGAATTATATTGGTGGTGTTTTATATGGTTTCGGAAAAGTTAACACCTCCAATAAGATGCAGTTAATCTGGTTACATTATAATCAATGGGCGGAGGGATTACACACCAATATTTAGTGTGATGGTGGTGTTTACATGGCTAATCCTCTTGTGATGTTCCCTTCTGATGAAGCAACTCTTCTACCATTTTATTGTTCGGTGATTGGATTATTGTTGTATGATGAACCACAATAGAGATGCGAATATAATTAACTAACTGCTTTCCTATCGGCATCAAACGTCGTTCAAACGAGTGTCGAAACATAAAACTCAATGAAGGTTGCAGAAAATAATACTATCAGGGATAACATTTGGCAAATTATAATAGAATTTGGCAAAAAATATTTTCATTTGGCAAAAGTAAATTTCGGTCCAGCGCGGACCCTGTATAGAAAATGTTAAACGGAGTTGACTTGACTGGTTATGGAGGTTCCTGGTCCTGATCGTCTTGGTACCCCATTCACTGTTTGCATCGTGAAGAAGAGATCGCGTCTTGGTATACTGTACCATTCGCGAAAACAAAACGAACGCGAACTCAATTGGCTCAAATGTTGAGATACGTTAGCCCCTTCTTTACCGAATGGAATCTCCCGTTCAGTTATAAGACTATATATTATAGAATGGTCTATTATTCATCTGGAGGGATGTTCATGAAATATTAGCATATTCCACACAGACAAACATAAAATAATTGAATAAAAATTCCTAACTTTCAGATAGTAAGTTCAACAAACGGCCTATGTTGAAGTTATGCCCATTTCATTGGGAAACTACTCATCCGTGACTATTTGGTAGAGAAAGTGTTAAACTGCCCAGCTAGGAACGTTCAGTATCGTTATATTCAACTTATAGTAATGCAACTATAATATCAACAATATCACTTACACCAATAATACCATCCATATGAATGATTTTAATTATTATATTGTATTCCCAGACCAAAATGCCGACAATTCCATTACCACTCAGAATGCCGGTACTACCACACATAATACAGACAGTACCACACCCACCCAGAATACAGACAGTACCACTCCCACCCAGAATACAGACAGTACCACTCCCACCCAGAATACAGACAGTACCACTCCCACCCAGAATACAGACAGTACCACTCCCACCCAGAATACAGACAGTAATATCATCATACCATCGCAAGTCTTTCCGCTCGTCAGCGAATCACTCGGGTACGACATCAAACGAGGAATGAACATGTACTACCCTACTGATGTCACGGATTTCACCTTCGACTCCAGTTGCCAGGGTAACTGGAAACTAAACTGCGCATCGTTCTATGGAAACCAGGGTTCGACAATCGAGGTCCCGGCATTCATAGACAAACACGAGTGTGTACACCATGTTCAGCTTTCGATGTATATCAACGCAGTCACAATCGACAGCGGCACAATTTTCTCCTATAAAAGTGACATCAGTTACGCAAACCGAATGATTGCATTGGAACTATTTCTGTCAGCCGGTGATTTGGTCGCCTGGTTTGAAACTAGTATGGGCACGACTGACCAAATGACGCTAAAGAGTAAGGAGATGGCGGCAGATGTTTGGACCTTCATTGGACTAGCATACGACAATGAACACGGAATACTTAATCTCGCGATAAATGATGACATTTTAGTGGCGACGCTCGTACCTAATGTTGAAGGGGTCATCCTAGCATTCCCTGGACGCTTAAAGTTCGGAGGATCACACACAGGTCGACCTTATTTCACAGGGAACATGTTTTGTGCGTCCACGGCACCTGACAAGTTCACGAGAATCGATTATGACAGTGATGTCGTTGGGGCTTACTGTGCTTCTGCCGCTAGCTGGGTGTTGCCATCGAATCCACCCAATCAACCGTCAACAACAGGTATTCAATAAATGATATTATTATACCTCATATTAAAAGCCTATGTTAATTTCCCATAGGGTGTGATTTTACAATTTGCAATGTTTCCCGCCCATGAAACATTGCCGGTCACCATTTTTTGCAATGTTTACCGCTCCGACCGAATGAGCCCGAACATGTTCACGGAAGCACCCGAACGAAATTTATGACGTATTTTGATCGTGACATTCAAACCGGAAACCCCAAATCGTCACGATTCAGACGACTTCCGCATTCTTCAAAGTAAACATCATGGATGCCGGTGTCAAATCGAAGCAAAAGAAATTTATTAATTTTATAGAATTTCCTCTTTATTTTTAAATTTTCAGAACTACTGACATGGTTATTCGGTATAATAAAAATCTGGCTCGAGGGCAACATTGCGGATAGTCTCCCATTGGAACCAATGTTGCCCTCGAGCCAGGTCACCATTTTTATAGTGTATTAAGTTAAAGATGCATAATCAGATTAAGCTCCCTCAATTACTATATATTTGGATTCGGGGGTAAAAAAAATATTTGATTCGAGTCGAGGAACCCACATGTCAAAGCCCAGAGTTATCAGATATCGATTTTTGAAATCTATTATTTTTCACCATCGAAAATTATTAGTGGCCCAGTAAACAGTCGACGGGCCGACGGTCTCATACGAAATTGACTCTAAATTCAAGAGGCTTTCTGTTGATAAAAAGGCAAAATTTCGTCGAACAATATGTTGATAAATATCACGTTTCGGGCAATGCTATACTATAGTTATAGTATCAATAATTTGAATTCTTATATCTTATTCCCAGACCAAAGATTCCATTCCCAGACCAAGATTGCATTATGTTTGGGCAATTAATCGATTCTGATAACTGAAGCGGCATTTCTAAAAATGTTGTTGTTGTTGTTGGAATCTGATTATATGGGAACCATCGAATCGGATTGAGTACATTTAAGCTATCATGTAAAATAGGATATTCAAAACATACATACAATATTTACAAATATACCAATCAAGTTATTTCATATCGCGATTTGGTATGTCGGTCTTCAATGTAGTGTTTTTCAAATTACATGTAGGTAGTTCATTGGGATATTGGGACATTAATTTATCTGTGGGTTTTCCGATGAAAAAATATCCGTTTTACCGGCTCCTCGCGTCGCCGGAAAAACTGCATTTTCCATCGAAAACCAACCGATACACGTCAAAAATCATAACAGACAGAAGTTAACCCCCAATTCTAAATTGGACGCCCCTCCCCAAATGAGACCCTCTCTCAACATCCCTTTGCAGAGTTGTTGCTATATTTATTTACGCCCCTCGGGTGTATACTGTGGTACATCTTTTAGAAAGCTGTGGTTTGCTGGGCATTTTATAAATAGATAATGTTGTTTTCCGGTTGTGACAATTCGCAGTAGGTCGCTATTTGCGGACGTCTATTTGCGGAGGTACCCGAATTCGCGGAGTTTTCCTAAAATTGTCGAAATATGTGGATTTTAATTAGGGAACGGTTGCGTATATGTCAATTGATACGTATTTTAAACAAATAACGACACGATCATCATAATAGTGGTTTGTTCTATCAATCATATCATAATCAACAATATCATCATCATCGTCGTCATCACCACCATAGTACGGAACAAGTCTTGCGACCTTTCGTCACAATAACGTTATTTGCAATGCTTGTTTACAAATATATGTATCGTCATTCGATATTTACTTGTGAGTCACTTGAACATATTACTTGTCGTCGAACTCGTATTTTATATAATAGAAGAATGAGTCTATGTATATTTTGAATTGATCGAGTGTCGGAGCCTCAACAGCGAAGTCTGGCAGAGAGTTCCAGCTATTTTCCTATGGCCTTGTTAACACTGGGCATCTGTAGCTTTTGAGTATGTCCTCTTGTTCTTCCTGATGAATGTCTTTCTAATAGGTCACATGCATTGATATTGTAATGACCATTCAACAGTTTATGTACCTCGATTAGATCTCCTCTTAATATTCGATATTTTAAAGACATCAGATTGAGTCTTATCATTCGGTCTCGGTAGCATAGAGTTTTGATTTGATGAACTAGTTTTGTTGCTTTTCTTTGTATTTCTCTAACACAATGCTTTGATATTTGTGATGTGGGCTCCATGCAGAGTTACAGTATTCGATGATAGGTCTGACCATGCTTATGTAGAGCGATCGGAAAGTGTCGATGTCCAAGTTCGTGAAAGTTATGTTGACTATATGCCGATGATTTGAGAAGCTTTATTGTTTTAGGATATTGTAGGAAGGCTAATCTGACCGTATCAAATTGAGCTATAGCGATGGGATTTCTCGCAGGACAACACATTTCGGGTTTTCGTGGGGTGTGTATTCGCTGGATGTCTTATAGCTGCAGTATGTAACTATTATGACCGCGTTAATTGCTTTCGATGTTTAGGTGTGAACAATGACTGGGCCATGCACTCTTGGCGGGAACACAATGCCTCCTATTTTTTATCCGCATTTAGAAGTTTTTTGGTATGGTGAATGAGAAACCTGCAGTAATAAGCCGTAGATTTTGTAATAATTTGAAGGATTAGTTGTTTTAACGGAATTCTGAGGCGGTGCATTCATGTAACCAATATATTTTATATTATAATTTATATTTATGGCTAATAATATGATCTTGAGGGCGTTACCATTTCTGATTATGGTTTTCTTGTATTATCACGTGTATCGTTGTAGCTATCAACATGACAGCGTTGATCCAGAATCTTACCGTCGACCCTAGACAGTTGAGTAGAACTCGGGCGATGTACGAGTGTGCATATGACCGTAGACTGTCTGCTCAACTCTTAGGATCTGCGGGCAGCATCTTTCTGATGACGTTTATTGTGACTGTGATCATTATGGATTGCCATTATTGCATAGTGCGTGACGTATGGGTGAAACTTTGGCGAAGAATGACGAGGCAACCAATCAAACCAAAAAGTACGTCTGGGTGTAGAAAATCCACCAATGAACGCCCATATCGAGCCAATGGGGAAATACTTCAAATAGCGCTTGTAGACCTATAGATACCAAATTATACAAATAGTGCTAAACAATAGTGTCTTGTTAAATTATAAATTATAAATTATGCCACCACAGGCATATACTCCAATAGACGGACTTAAAAAATATTGGTCTCAATTTACCTTCCGCTTGGTGAGATTTCCGACAATAGAGACCTTTCGCAAAATCACGAATATGATTACGGATATGGACAATATCCTGTCAGTATACGGCCAAAATTCGATCTTTACGCGCGAGGGTTCTTATGTGAAACGAAATATACCCCACTCAATTTAATTATGAGCGGATGTGTCAAGGATGTGCCTCCGAGAAAGCACTTACATTATCCGTTTGTTTATATCAAATTATTATCTTTGATTTTAAGATAATATATTAACTTGGACGTATACAGAATACCTCTTCAACACAAATTACATATTTTTCTATATATTAGATATAAGATAATTGTTATTACCGGGAATTAATTGAAAAACGCGTACAGAACCCCTTTAATTTTTCAAACTTTCGCGTACAGGACAAATACAAATATAACAGCAGTAACTATATAAAATACAACAATAACAACATTCCTGACCTATGTGTTTTTTCTTTTTATTATTTGCAGAAAGTGTGAAAATAAAAAGGCTTGTTGCACCTCCGGCGTGGGTTGACCACTAACCTCCGAACATTCACAGTGGCTGAAAGGAACTATAGTTACTAAGTTCAGAGACTTTAGCACATTTTGAACCGGGAACCAGTCTATTCAACGAGAGAAATTAAGTGTGCGCCAATAAACAGACGTCTAGAAGAGTCCAACCGGACAGTCAATTACAGACGACACAGTTAATTTCAATGTTTAATCACTTATAGCTACTTCGAGATGAAAGTCTATTTTTCAATCGTAGTTTTACATCAGTGAAGTATAAACTAAAACCGTTAATGCCTATCGAATTTCGCCGCACGAAACTGATCCATTCCCCAATTGAGCCAGTCAACCTGTTCGCAAAAACTTGTCCCATCCACACTGTACAGCAGATTCTGTTTGGGGAAAATTTGGTGTATTTTTCCTAAACTGACTGAAATTTCGTGTAAGAAAGGGGTTAGTGGTGGAAATACTAATTTATTACAATGAATAAAACGACAGTCTTGCGGCATATACCGGAAAAGTTCCCTGCATGATAAATGTTCATGCATTTCGTCCGAGAATGTCTATCTATGGCACATTGTTGAGTGATAAACTGAGTGATAAACCATTTGTGAGCGATTCTACACCAAGCGTCCATGATGAACGCTAAATTCGGGAGAGTGGGGTTTTTTCTATACTGAAATGTTTATATTTGAAAGAATTAGTTTGTCACAATAAAATTCTTGCCAAATTGTATCGCAGTGGAGTGGACAAAATGTCTCAAGTTTGGTTTGACATCATAATGTATCATGGGCATTGTTTGAAGGCCCACTTAATAATTGAACCCCCGGATCGCATTATATAAAATATATGCCATATTATATACCATTTGAAAGAGGAAGCTCAAAAACATTGTATTATCAACTTATTCGATGTAATAAACTGTGAACATGTTGTTTTTGTTGAGTTACCAAGGTCAGATTTTGCTCATAATTCTGCACGAAGTCTATTATTTTTAATGGAAGAGGAATAACTCTATATATTTAGATATATTATTCCCCTTCCATTGAAAATAAAACTATAGTTTGAATTATGTTGCATTCTGGGAGTCATAACGGGGGAAATGATAGGATAGGATAGGATATTTTATTTCCAATACATATATATATTACATAATAAATGATGAAAAATATGGATAATTCTGTCGTATATTGTGGGGGATGGCATAGTCTGGCAAGACTGTCTTCCTGCCATCCCCAGCATGATAAAATAGAAAGTAATAAACTTATAGTAAGATGAGTTTAGGGCTTAGTTCAAGAGTGTGTGAAAATGGATACTATACCCGAGGGCTGTTCAATATCATGTATATGGTTCAAATTCAGATGATCGGGTAGTATTTTTGGCGGATGAGGTTACTGGGACTACTGATTCGTATAGGTTGATTTTATGATTTCAGCTTTGTGGGCACCTTCTGAGACACAGATTTTCCAAATGGTGATGAATTATAGTATTTTAATCATATTTTATGGCATAGATTGTTATTAAAACCGTATATCAAGGCACTATAAAAAAAATTCGGCGACTAGAAAACTAAGTGGGCCTTTGAGCCTATAACATTGTCGCCTATTGGAAATATTTTGGTTGTGTTTAATTAATACTCTGTCAACATGTTAACGGAATATAGATGCTTCGAGTTATCTCTCGTTGATGAATTTATATTTCTATGAATAAATTGTCAATGTGATGTTCTGTTCTTTGGTTCATCTATAAATATTGTCTCATTGCTTTCAGAAATGGTCCGTCGCCAGATGACTATCAGTTGTTACAGGTTATTACGAAATGCAAATTTCATTATAACGATTATCACCAATATGGTTGTATATTAGATATTCTGTGCCAAATGATTCCGTGATATTTGAATTCTCTTAAAGTACACTTTATTGGCCCTTTTATATAGCGAATTTTGGTCCAGCTTTATCGACAGATCAAATGTTAATCTGCCGATATCAACCGCATATTTGATTCAAAGTGGATGTCCACTGATTTCCTGTGTTTAAAGGCCCACTTAATTTTCGAACCCCCAGATCACATTATATCAAATATATGCCTTATTAAATACCATTTGAAAGAGGAAGCCCCAAAACATTGTATTATCAACTTATCCGGTGTTATAAACTGTGGACATGTTGTTATTGTTGAGTTATCAACGCGTTTTGTCATCTAGATTGCAGTAAAAAGCAGTATTATTTTCAATGCAGTGGGAATAACTCTATATATTAAAGATAGAGTTCTTCCCCTTCCATTGAAAGAGTTTGAATTCTGTTGCATACTGGGAGCCAAAGGGGGGAAGTCATTCTATGATTTCAGCAGTTTTCTATTTCTCTGTGGCATTTTCTGAGACACAGATATTTCAAATAGTGATGAATTATAGTATTTTAATCATATTTTATGGCATAGATTGTTATTAAAACCGTATATCAACTCACTATAAAAAAATAATCGGCGACTCGAAAATTAAGTTGCCTTTAAAACATTTATGAAGTTATGTCGCAGTATACAAAAAGGACGTGTTCGTGGTCGCCAAGCAGGTCACTGCGTTCATTTTCAATGATTAAAGGATTACAATGCTCATGAAACAACAAAACTCTATCGGAAAGCCACCCGTATTGTGATCACAATAATCCAAGTCCCATAAAAATCGCGTAATAAATAAGCCGAGAAATAAATAAATAATACCGCCACCTGTTGTCGGCTATCTCCGTCGCAAAACCTCGCATGACGTCAAGCGAGGTAAACTAATTAAAAACACGGAATCGGGAGTCGGAGTTAATTGTGTCTACCTATATGACGATGGAAAATCCGTAATAGACATCAGCGCGTGATGGAATTACTGCGGGGCATATCAATAGCATTGTGTACACATGGTTAACTGTCATCGCGCGGTGAATTATATTCACTTGCGATTTGTCTTAAAGTCATTAGCTTCACTCCCGGTGGGTATATATTTCATGTCAGACAGAACTGTATCCGATATACCATAAGAAAGGTCATAAAAAACTAGAAATAAAACCCCAAGGTTGCATATTATTGATGCGGTATTCGCCCCGTATTAAATTGTTGAAAACTGCGGTCAGAGTAAGAAATCTTCTCAGATACAACCACATTTTCGGCGCGAATCATCGCGTGGAGGTCATGGAATTATATTCGGAAGAAATCGGAACCGCCCGAAAAACGACGATCGGCTGGCACGCACGGTTGACAGAACAGCCAAAACAATAGCCGGCATGTCGATAACCGAAAGTAGATTCAACAAAACACAAACTAGATAATGTGATTATGTCTTGATTTTTGCATCGATATCTCATGTTTTCTAATTGAAATGTCGAGAATTAATTGGCAACTAACAAAGTGTACACACTGTGTATATGTTATATATGGATTGTTTGCAAATTTAGGCGTGAATGGGTATTCACAGCATGCAAAATACGATTGGCACACCTCCGAACCGATCAGCTGATCCAGGTCGTCATGCTTCTCATCGATTGAAAATAAACAAATCGGGGAATTCCTGCCCTTCTTGTCAAACGTCAACACATTTGGTCGAATTTAAGATGAAGTTATCTGCAATGGCATTATTGACTTCTGTAAATGGAAATTATTAGCAATATTTCAAACGCAGAGAGTGCATGAACCACCGATCGATCTATAAATTATAATAGCCCAATCGGGCTGAACTAGATCGATTGGTCTTCCTGGCATAGTGGTTGCTGCTGTAAGAGAGGGAACTCAAAATTTCTTAAATATTAAAATTTTGTTTGTTTTCAGATTTGTACAAGTTTATAATGAATATTACTAGTAAAAAAATATACCATTGTCTTTCATTAGTTTCAAAATAAATGAGAATTTTGTTTAATTGGTAGAAACAGCTGGTCGAAAGAACAATTTAGAGTACTCCCCTTATCCCAGATTCACTTTATAGTAGCTAATTACACTTAAGCATAAATTATTTATGCTTAAGCATAATTAACTTACGATAAGCGTAATACATTTGAATTACACTTAAGTGTAATTGGGTTCATCAGCTATCTCACCTCTATGGGAGGAAGCCAAATTAACATTTAATAAATAATTGAGCTAAAGCCCCCCCCCCCCCCCCCCAAATCAAGGAATCTCTAATTACACTTAAGTGCAATAAGAATATTTCTTATCGCGCTTAAGTGCAATAAGAAGATTCCTTATTGCGCTTAGAGATTCCTTATTGCCATTAAGTGCAATACGATATTCCTTTTTGTGCTTAAGTGCAATACGATATTCCTTATTGTGCTAAGCGCAATTAGATATTTCCTTATTGAACTTAATCGCAATTATATCTTCCCTTATTATATCGCTTAAGCTCAATTATATCGCTTAAGCTCTATTATTTATTAAATGTTAATTTGGCTCCCCATATACCTCATGTATATTGGTATAACCTGATGTAGGTTACTGGCATTAGTAATGCGGTTGCATCCATTTCAGCTTGAGGGGAGTTCAATGAGAGTGTATATGAATTACGTTTAAGCGTACTTCATTTACGCTTAAGCGCGGAACTCATTTACACTTAAGCATAATTAATATGAATTATGCTTAAGCAAATACCTAACTCCAACTGATTTCCTCTGTCTGAATAATTGAGTCATCTCATAGTATATGGGGGAGTCTAAACCGATGTTTGATTGATGTCTTATTGCCAGAGTAAATTTGAGTTTCGAGGAAATCGCATGGGAGACAGCCTTTTCAAATATATTATTTATTAGTGTAAATCAATTGCGCTCAAGTGCAAAAAATATGTGTCTAATAATATATTTGCGCTTTAGCATAAAATTGCCATAAATGTGATCTATTATATGGGAGGCCCTTTTCACATTTATTATTTATTTACGCTTAAGCGCAAATAACCTCTATCATTAGCAATTAAGCAAATAGATCATATTTGCGCTTAAGCGCAAATCATTTGCACTTAAGCGCAAATAAAAATCAATATGCATTGATCCCCCCTGAATTAATTTTACATGGCACAGGCCTAAACACATCACTAAAGTTGATATAGCCCCACCATATGAGGGAAACAATCCCCCAGAAACCCCAAGATCTGTTTTATGACCATGGAAATGAGATAGATCTGTGTAGGATATGTCTCTTTTATAAAATATACTATATCTCTGGGATGGCGACACAAATTCTTGGGGACAGGGATGCTGATATTATGAAAATAGAGGTTTTTCCCCAACTTCAAGTCAATGAGTACACCATATGAGGGAAGCAAACCCCAGTAACCCCTAATTCCCTATTTATGGCCATGGAAATGGTATATATCTGTGCAGGAGATAATAAAATATACATGAGCTCTGGGACTGAGGCACCAAATCTTGGGACACCAGGGACAGAGATGCTGATATGCATATGTAAATATGTTTTTTCTTCAACTTTGAGTCTGTATGGGGCTATTACTATGGGCCCATGCTAATATAATATGAGATGGACTCAATCATTCACATCAGAGGGATGTAATGGAGTGTTTAGGTATATGCGCTTAAGCGCAAATAAATTGATAGACACATATTTGTGCTTAAGCGCAAATGATTTACGCTTAAGCACAAATATTTGCGCTTAAGCGCAAATAAATAATAAATGTTAAAAGGGCCTCCCATACTATTTCCGCTAAAGCGCATATGATTTGTATTTAAGTATAAATGATTTGCTCTTAAGTGCAAATGATTTACACTTAAGCGTAAATGATTTGCGATTAAGCAGAATCAGAATAAATGTGAAAACGGCTTCTCGTATAATCGCTTAAGCATAATTCATTTATGATTAAGTGTAATTAATCTATCAATGAAAATAAATGACCAGTGAGCTTAAGCGTAAATCAATTACGCTTAAGCACACTTTAATCAATTACGCTTAAGCACACTTGTCATAATTCTATTACTCATAGGAGTAATGCTTTATCTACATCATACGGTTAAGCGTAAGAAGTACGCTTTATATGTGTGCATTACACCTGAGTGTAATACATTACGCTTAATTGTAATTCACTTACGCTAAAGTGCAATTAGCTAATACATGTGAAAAAGGCTTTCCATTATAGTTATCATCCATCAGAATGAATAGTGCTTACTAAAGCTTGACAACAGAATTTGCCATTAAAACATTTCATGGCCAATGAGCTAACAAATGTTCTGTACTGGCATATTGAATACCAATTATTTGTACTATTGTACAGGTATAATGTAATTAAACAGTTTTGAGTTACAAAAGTAAGACAACTCTTTCTGCACGGTACTGTGCTTGCGGCCAGATTGATGTAAAAATTCGGTCAATGCGCTTACAATTTTCTATAAATAGTAACATTTTGGAATTATTACCTCTCGATCACTGTTCGATTATAATCTTTGCCACTAACTCGGCCAATGTTCTTCCGTTTGTGATTTCACGCAACAATTCCCTTTCTATTCCTTCCCTGTCGAATTGACTACCGATTGCGATGTCAATTTGTTTTTCGCTTTAATATTCTGATGTGCATGACGCTATTCCAGCGAACGGTCATCCTCCCTAGAAGCCATTTCTGAGAACGAAACCCGATTCAATCCCAATCGAGTCGGAAGTGCTCGGGCATTTCCATGACTGCACAAGACAACGATTCGGTTTGTTTTTTCGTGTTATTATGGCGAGATTAATCGGGACGATTGATGAAATCGAAATAGTTAGCCGAATGGCCGTATAATGTGTACAAACTGACTTCAGGATGGGGGATTTCGTGTATCTGAATTATTTTATTCACTCTTCCCACAGAATGACGCAGGGAACTCAATTGCGAGGTTCAATTTACGTTTCACATCACTTTAAGCGCTGTTTGGAAAGTTATTGTTTTGACAAAAAAACCATAGAAGGCCGATTGAGCGGGGTAGGTAACACTTTCGTGTCGAAAATAAAGCTTATAAAAACACGAGCAGGCATGTGAACTCTATTCGGGCGCGTGTTCACGATGTTTTTTTAATTTTCCGTATATATGCCCTGAGTGTCCCGTATTTACAATAATTCATTCCTAACAATGCCATATAAATGCAGTGTTTTCGGCTATGGCCGGTCTAGTGACTCTCAGTTAGGTATAATGCTGTATTCATTTCCAAACGATGTTCGTTTACGTGCCATTTGGCGGGATTTCTGTGGGAACCCCGTTGCGCAAAATCAGAAACCGATTACATATACCAAATAAAGAGCGTTTAATTTGACAAGTCAGTCATGGTTACGAATACATACAATTGCAGTTAAAGTGGAGAGTATGTTGAATGATTCCCAATTTCCTTCACCATGGCTCAATAAAGAGCGTTCCATGTTAAGAGTTTTCCTAATATGGTACGAATAAAAAGAGTTTAATAAAGCGGAAATTGCTATGACTTGGAAGGATATATAAAGCATGCATATCGGAAGTACTTGTACATGTATTGACCTGTATTGGTGTAATCAGTAAAAAATCACGATGACAACTGTTCTAAGTCCAGTCCCTTTACATTGATGCAATAAAGAGCGTTCACTATTACGATATATTGCGAATAAAGAACGATTGTATATGTGCTTACATAATAAACCGGATTATTATCCCTCCGTTAAAAAGTGTTATATATGATTGGATGTTTAAACGAACACGGCGAACGTTTATATATCTTATAATCCTATTGTTATGCGTAATTGACACATAGAGGTCGAGTTATGACCTGCATATTCAATAGACGCATCGCTAGAGTGTTAATTTTATAGGCCAATAACCACGCATAAACGCAGTGATGTCATCAGTGATAGTCGGCAAGATAGTTTGGGGGTAGGGGAAGCAATATTCCGAAATATATATAAACACCATATTGCCCTAATATATACATGATTCATAATCAAGAAAAATTAACTTATCATATCATATTGTTAATGAATGACTTGATTATAATTGATTACATCCGACAGCAATAAACCGATTTTTTTAGTTTTACCGCGTTACGTTAAATTAAAACGAAACGCTCTTTATATTGACACAAGACAAAAGTCATCTGGAAATTGGAATGTTTACGAGATGATAATTACCTAATAACTGTGCAAGTGTTCGCATATATATGCAATCTTTATATGAATATATAATATATAATATAACTTGGACTATTCCGGTAACGAAAAAACATATATAAAAACGAGCACGTGTTTATATAGATAAATGCGCGCAAAACTGAATAATATACGGGCATGGTTTTATAGTAACAACACATCGCGATACATATAATAATACTGAATACCACGATAAAGACATTTAATTACGAGAACGGTGATGTTTTCGGAAAAGTTTTGCATTCGTAGTGTGATAACGCGACAATCTTCAAAGGCCGCGATCGACTACATGCAAACTTAAAATACTGCTGTAGCGTATCTATGCGTTGTCGATGGGTTACCACGTGTTCGATCACGTGCTATGCTTCTGTTTACATGTGACAAACACGTGCTCGGGCCGATGATCACGTGACTTCGTCTACAACAAGATCTTCGGCTAACTTCGGAATTTTTTTATAATCGTTATAAAAATAACGAATGGCGGCCGAATATTAGATTATATGCGCCCAATGGACATTATATATATATATATTATCAATATATTGAAAGAAAATATTAATGTTTTTTCAGCACCACGACAATTTAATTTTCGAGTCACCGATTAATTTTTTTGTTATTGCCTTGATATACGGTTTCAATAACAATATATGAGATAAAATATGATTAAAGTACTATAATTCCTCCGTTTCGGTACCAGAATGCAACAAAATTCCAATTAAGATATAGAATTATTCCCTTCAATTGAAAATAATAGACCAGATGAAACTTAAGCACTGAAAACACGTCGCTACCTCAACAAAAACAACATGTTCACAGTTTATTACACCGGATAAGTTGATATAATACAATGTTTTGGAGGTTCCTCTTTCAAATGGTATATAATATGGCATATATTTTACATAATGTGATCTGGGGGTTCAAAAATTAAGTGGTCCTTTAAATAATGATTGGCAATGAGCGGTGACTTGAATTCAAATATGATATTTGCCAAATATGTCAAGGGCAAACCTGGGCCCGATTAACAAAATGAGACCAGAAATGGAAAAAAAGGGATAAAACGGTCCATTTTAGCCATCAAATGCCACAATTTGTCGCAATCAAAGTAGATCATGCCATGAATTTCTACTCTAACCAAGGGCACAGGAAGGGTAGCGATTCATGGGTATATCCTTCATGTAAGAACACACCCCTCCTTTCTTCATAATTATGTATTGGCGCTAGGGTTATGGTCCAGGGTTAGGGCTAGGGTTAGGGTATTCTCACACGAAGGAAATACCCATTCTTGGCATGATCTACTATCAAAGTATCTTTCCTGTCTGTGTTTTAGTCCCGACCATTTAAAGGGGCACTGTACACTAAATCCAGCCATTAATGGGACAATCTCCTTTTATACTCAACATAATATATGCAACACATGAATGAATTTGAGCCATGGAATATTGCAAAATTCACTCATTTGATCTATGAACGATACAAACAACATGGCAATTTTAATGGAAATTAATTTATGACTCCAGCCATTGATTCATTTTCATTATAATTACCATGTTGTTTGCATCGTTCATAGAGCACATGAGTGTATTTTGCACTATTCCATGGCTCAAATTCATTCATTCGTTGCATACAGTCCGTTGAGTATAAAAGGATATGGTCCCACAAATGGCCGGATTTGTGGGGTGAAGGAGAAGATCACTCGATCTTTTCGACCATCCCGGGCGCTTCGCGCCCATCTACTCACTTTATATGGCCGGATTTAGTATACAGTACCCCTTTAAGACGGATGTGAATCGTGAATACCGACTCAAACTGACATTAATACGGCGTACCAAAAGGGGGGTGTCACACTCCAATATTCCTAATGGTGTTCTTTGTTCGAGACAAAAGCCAATCTTGCAGCAGAATTGAAGTGTTCAACACAAGATAGTTGCCTCGACTTAGAGCTTTAGGCCATCCAAAGTTTATTAATTGTTTCTCATGCCATTTAAATTTTCAGACAGTGAAGGGGGAGGTTTTGAATTTAATTGTTTTCCCCAACTATATGTATCAGGATGGCTTGAATATGTTTAATTCGGAGCCAAAATTAATTTACTATAGAGTTTTATGTTGATTTACCTTATAAACCAATACGAATCAATACACGAAGGAAAACCCCTGTGAAACAGAAGATGAAAGAGGATAATAACCTTATGAAAAAAGTACTCGATTCGATAATTCCCCGTCAAATAGTTTTAGACTGATGTTTCTAATAATATACGGCTATCATTACTTTGACCAATCTTCATTGTGAGGGCTTATCCGCCTTTGAGAATTTGGTTTGAGTACCAATTATTATAATGCAATAAATAAATAGCCATGGAATTGTGTTTACAAAATACAATACAAAAACAATGAGGTTCTCAAAAAAACAGTGATGGATTGCGAAAGAAACAATAATTAAATTCCGATTGCCTTAGATACCTAAAGAGTATATAAAATGTCATCTTAGCTATGTCGTGGACCAAGGTGTCAATATGACACAATTGTGCCATATTATAAGATGACAGGCAAGTGGCGCGAACAAATTAACCAATAAATGTTTTATCCCATTTATGACAATGGGTGACGAACAGAATATCAATTTCAGAAGTCTTCCCAGCAGTCCTTAAATTCCATCGTATTGACACCGAATCACTTGGAGCTTCAGGTTTAGTTGGTTCAGGGTGATCAATCTCGCCGTTTCGTTAGTTGGTTGAGCGATCACGGAGATCCACGTCACCGACTTCGTGGGATTTTCCGAGATTTACACCGTTATGGCGATTTTCTTCTTAAAATTCACTGCAGGTGAGAAATCAAAGTCGAAATAGAATATATGCGCCTGTCCGCTTCAGTATCAAACGATTTTGGCTAAACTTTTTTAACGCTGATTATTTTTGCCGCCGAAAAAAATAATTTACGGGCGACTATAACAATAAGCGATGCACGTCCGCCATTCCGTCCGTCCGCCCGTCCTCCCGCCACGTTTGTTGTCCGGGTGTAACTTGAATAATATTTCTTCAAATTTTATTAACTTGGGTATGTGGTCTAAACATGAGAAATTCCCGGCCAAGCAGGGGGGGGGGGGGCCAGGAAAAAATTTGCATACACAACGCTGAATTTTTGTTTTTGCAGCACTTTGGAACCCCCACCCCCCCCCCTCTTTGTGCAAAAAAAATATTTTTTTCCACTCATGGTTTTGGGACCCCCCCCCTTTCCAGTCACATTTGAATGAAATTTATCAAGCTGGAAAGCCATTATAGGCAAAAACATCAGGGTGTAGAATGTCCAGTAAAGGTGGCCGATGTTGAGAAACAGAGAATGGTTAAATTAGAATGAACATATATAATAATTATCAGTCATTCGTAATTTGACCATTCTGTTTTTTCAAGCATCATCCAACTTTGGTGTACTTTCGCCACCAGTTAAACTCAATACTAATAAATTATAACTATGAGCACAAGCAGTACACTCATGAGATTAAAAACATTTATCATGAAAAACTCAACACAACCAGCTGACACAACAAGTGAAACAACTTTAAAAAAATATTTTATCTAATTATTTATTCCAGACTTTGCACTGGACTTTGTGTAATGTGCTTTTATCCATAAAATGCACTCGTGTTTACTTTATATATTTTTTAAAGTTGCTAGTTAAAGTGAAGTTGTAAACACACAACACACCCTGACACACCGGAAAATGATATGCTGCCCAGGTTGAGATGGGGTTTTCTAGATAAATGTTTAAAATCTCATATGAGTGTATTGCTTGTGCTGAGACAGTTCAGCTCTTTTTGTTATGCAGTATTTCATAAAGTGTATGTCCTATATATTTCCATTTCAATAAGTGTTTTGACTGGTGGTATTAATATAGTTTCCTATGAACGATCCACTCCGATCTTATTGGATTTAATGGAGGCAGATGTAGCAGTGACTTTCGATGCAAAATGTATCAGATATATTCATTTTCATTTTATCATCGATGTCGTTCAACTGACATTTCTAAATTGAATTTTGAAAAACGTTAAAGCTGATTGAAGAATTATTTAAGTTAATTTAAACTCAGGTGAAGTTTCAATTATCGTTGTGCAAAGTGATTTACAAAATCTTTATCTAATCTGGATTAAGAAATGAATGAGTTTAACAAGAAACTTTGGTTACATTTTCTGGTACAAAATTACCCAAGTATTTCAGACTAGACACTTATTACATATCTATCTATGATTACCACACGATCGCATGCTTTCCAAGGTGTGTGGTAATTATCAGTACCAGCACATGTGCTAATCTGTGTGGTACTTTTTTATTTAGCAGTTAGGCTGGTTCGCGACGTTACTATTTTTTAGCGACATAATTCATTTTCAATTCAATTCATATCTGGGGAAACCCGAAGGTCAAGGAAATTGCGGCAGTTTCAAAACTCCATCACGCACACCCGAACAAATAAATAATAAAAATACAAATTAAAAACAATCGCTTGGTCCAATGCCACAATTAATCTCAATATAAATTATTTTTTTGTTTTGATTTTTGATTTTTTTTGGTGAATATTTTATTTTTTCATTATATTACACATTTATATTATGTACAGAACAATATCTGATAAAACAACGATTGCATAAATATATAGACGGGAATGGTGGGGGGGGGGGGTCGACATTCGTACACAACTTACACACTCCTTGCACACACATTGATATATTAATAACATTGTATGCGTACATGTATACACGTATATATATATATTTATGCCAGTTATATTCTGTCTCAAATTTGTTCATGAACTTTGGACTGGTTTGCCGAATGTCAGATTGTAAACTCGGACTATTTACTATTCAAGATGATTATGTTCCCTGCTAAGTTAGTTATGTGTGTGCCCTGTTGTTTGTTGCATGGCTTTCATTAGGTCCCCCACTCGAGTTGGAAATTGTTCAGATCGTCGGAGTTCAGTGCAATATATCGATACGATTTATATCGTAATTCAAATTCTCGAATGAGTAATTTCAGAGAGAGTTCGTCGGGGTTAAATTTTGTTTTATACAGATAATATTTCACAATGTGTTTGTACCGATGGATGTATCGCGACTCGACTCGTGTTCGTGGTCATATAGGCCCTATATAACCTATGATCACGAAAACGAACAGAGTCGCGATATCTGATAGAATTCCAGGAATTGTACATTCACTTCCAATAGTATAGATTCACTGCAATCTGCCGCGGAAATCCCAAAAGTGTAGACTACTTTCATTTTCAATAGGATTTTCCACTTTCACTTTTACCACGCAAAGCGACCTTAGTTGACACATATATATGGCACACTGGCTGAGTCCATGACAAATAGTTTATGTAGAATGCTTCTTTCGTTTAATTAAAGCTCACCTCGTTAAAACGCATGTCAATCGTATTTGTTTACAAATTGCATTGGGTGCGACGATTTGCAGTAGGTCCCGATTTGTGGAGGTCACTTCGTGGAAGTCCCCGAATTCGCGGAGGTCCCCTAAAATGGGCGATATATATATATTTTAATGAGGGAACGGGTGCGTATATGTCAATTGATACGTATCTTAAACAAATAACGACACGATCATCATAATAGAGGTCTGTTCTATCAATTATATATGCGCCGAGTTCACTTGGTGCAAATCAAACGGCGATAAATATTCTCGTGTGGCAGAAGGACTCCTTAAAGTTGTGAATAAGATGAATATTTATTAGATGTTATTTAACAAGTCATTAGTTAGCGCCTATATTAGCGCTAACTAATGAATAATATTTTATATTATAATTATATTATAATTTATATTTATGGCTAATAATATGATCTTGGTGGCGTTACCATTTCTGACTATGGTTTTCTTGTCTCCCATCGCTCCGCTGAGATACCACTGCCATAAGGATGCAGTGTGGTCGTCGGGAGGTTGAACCTAGAAAAAATTGTTATAAAGCTGCTTTTGGTCTCATTTTGTGTGGAAAAGTATCGGGAATAACATATCCAAATCCGCTAAAATCCGCTATGGGGAAAATTCAAGATTCAAGATGGCGTCCAAATGGCTTCCAAAAATGAAAAATATTCCCCAAACAGCATTAGTCCGTTGTCAGGCAGGGATAACGAGATTACTGTCGAACAAATGTCACCACGTTCGACATAAGATAACATGGGAGTCACATTAATCAACTATCAGTCACAGAGAGTCACAAAGATGGCCACCAAGTTGGCCACCACAATGACAATTATTTCTTTTTTATTTTGTTGATAGAAATCGGCCAGTGATGACCAGAATAAGGAAATGCTTCATGATTTCGGCACTTGTGTGTCAGATATATTAATATATTCAGACCCCATCCTCGTCATCTACCAGAACCTCTTTTGAATTCATTCAACGACAATCTCAACAAGCGATACACATTTGATACCATGTTTGCAACATGTGCACACGTTTATGTCACACATTTTTAATGTCATCTTACACTTGCACCGTACAGACTAGAACAATTTGTCTCGGGCTGCATTCTGGTCAGTCATAACTGCTGGGGCAAGTTCCGCACCACGAAGTCCCCGACCTGTATGTTTGTCTGTATGTTTGTCATTAATACAAATCTACGATTCTCGACCGATCGGGACGAAACTTGGTACGTGTGTGTAGTTTGACCAGGCGGTGGACGTTGTCGTATTGGCGAGCCCGTGCGACGCCCGTGCAGCGCATGCGCAGACGAGATCTCGGAAACGGATGGAGCTATCGACTTTAAATTTGGTATGTTAATGTATCTTGCCCCGGATACGAATTTTATCGGGACGCCGATCTCGTGCGACGCCAGCTTCGCGCATGCGCAGACGAGATCTCGGAAACGGGTGGAGCTATCGACTTGAAATTTGGTATGTGAATGTATCCTGCCCCGGATACGAATTTTATCGGGTCGCCGAGCCCGTGCAACGCCAGCTTCGCGCATGCGCAGACCAGATCTCGGAAACGGGTGGAGCTAACGACTTGAAATTTGGTTTTTGAATAGCCCGGATGAATAGCCCGGACAACGTCGGGCTCATCGGCTAGTTGTATATATAATTCTAGTTAATATCTCAACATCCGTTATGTAATATGTAATGTATTTACTTGGATGAGAGAATAATGCATACCAAATCATCACATACAGATGAACTCTGAGACTGTGATAGTATGCAACTCGTTCTGTTGGTGGAAGTTTTGTTTGGGGGGGGGGGTGGGCTCTAATGCAGACTTGGTTCCATGTCTGATAATGTGCAGACAGGATATGGGAAGTTGTGAACTGTCCAGCCTTGCGCACGATGTCGCCGATTCGCCATATGGCAGTACCACCTTTGCCAGATTTCCGAGCATCAGATTGTCGGCCATGTTCATTGCCAGTGATGGGACAATATAATAATCAGACATGTATCGTCCGCGATAACCATGGTATTTCTTCCATGTCATGCAACTCTAGGGCACGGGAAACTATCAGATTATCTGCACCACCACTGCTGTTATGAACGTCAATGCCACATCAAGTTAATGAAGTCACAAGTTAGTTTCTCTCATTCGGGAGGAACATTTGCTGGTTAGTGTGGCTCTCTGTTGTTCAGTGACCCGAACGTCGGCACAATCATGTTTCGCCAGTTCGCCGGCTGTGCTCGTGATCATTAATAGGCGGGCCATGACCATAACTATCGAACACGATGCAACTCGAGCCATATTTTGTTCAGACGTTCTTCAGATATTGAGTGGCTACTTCCTTGTATGTTGAGTTTTTGATCCACTTCACTCCATGGAGAAGAGCTTCGCCACCAAGAACGGTCTCATTTCCTTTCTATGAATATTCGCTTTCTTGAACGAAATCAACCAGAGCCTTTGCCAATTCGTGTGTTCACCAACAATAACGTGGACATCAGTTTGTGTTACGTGTGGTGCTGCTGCGTCATCTCGTTCCCTTATCGATTCATTTTCCGCAGAACTGACGTCCTTCTCGACTGAGGCAACTTCAATTATCAACTTATTGAAAAGCACGGACTCAACTAGGTAGAGACCAAGCAAGGCCGTCGACACTGCCTTTCCAGATATAACATGGGTCACTGTATTCGAACCATATACTTTCTCCAAAGCTTCTATCCCCAATCCCTTCACCATCCAACAGGTACTCACGATGGAGCTCATTACAGTATGAAATCCTCTGAGCCTACACACTATGCTCATCGACATAGAGGTTATTGTGTTTACAGCCTTGAACCACAAAGGCTGGTCGAAATGGATACATGGAATATGGATGTTCAATCTACGTGCCTGTTACTCAACATGCATGAGCGTAAAGTAAATGCAATCGTAATTTGACGGATTCAGATCGAAGATGGGACGGAACAGAACAGAACATCTGTTTCTCAGCGGTCAGAGTGTCGGCCTGCGAGTAAGCACTTTGCATGAAACCTGATCATGTCGCGCTAGGTGTTTCACTATGACTGAAACAGCATGCTTAGTGCCATATAAGATATGTGCTGATATCATATGGGATGGTATGGGGTGTAGCCAAACGAAGAAGTGTTTTCAGTTTGATGTTGGAAATCCTTTGCCAATAACATCAACATATTGAGGGATGACACTCCTTTGTCAATCACGAGCTCATCAACCCTGAATTGATCACACTTCATGTTCAGTGACGATTGATTCATGGGTGTAGAAATTGCAAACATCCCCATTCCATGGAAAGTCCACCTGTGAATAGTCAGTTAGTATTTAACTGGGAGTTTCGGTCTGAATGATGGATTGCTTGTAACTCTCAACTTCATCGTGGGCAACAAAATCCCAACCGGGATTACTCGTTCACTAGTCATTTGGAACCAAACACATTGTTCATTTCCACACCCAGTCCGAACAGCGTTGGTGTTATAACCAACCGTGAACGCACGCCCTGCTCAATGGAATGGTCGATGCTATTCTGCTTGACATTGGACATTAAAGTCTTGAGTAAGCTTTGTACCGGTACCTCAAAGCTTTATTTTACAAGTAATGGACAACACTTGCTCCAAACAAATGCCTGTGTTTCGACACTGCAGAGACTGCTGTGCGAAACGACTGCATTTAACGAATCAAAACAGTTTAAATATGGAATTGTTTTAAGACTAGATAGTACATACCTGTATTTGTTAATCCATAGATATCATATAATCCTACTATTTCTTGAGAATAAGAAGGGACATATAAGTATGATCAAAGCAGAAGATACATCCAGGTTAAATCACGTGAATTCGGTAAATGATGACGTTATTCGCCGAGTTTAGTTTAGTGGGCAATATTTTATTGATAGAATTAAGAAATGAACATGATGAAATTGACTATTAAATTGACACGCTTAAAATTCGCCATCAATCAAAGTGGTCACCCCAGCCGTTCTATCAATAACGTCTAATTTCAGTAAGAATTATCCCCGTCTATAATCGACAGCACACATTTTTCTACGTATTTTAAATTATTTTATACGGATAGTTTATATTCTGCAATAATTGTATCCAAGGGCAGGCTTCTTATGTTTTATTGTATATTAAAACTGCGAGGTGGGGAAATATCGGTTTGTTTACATTATGAATGTTCTGATTCTGATTACGGAATCAAATCTGATTCAGAATCCGATAACCACGAAATAGCGATTGCGATCTGTTCGTTTACAGAACTATCTTTCACAGAGTGTAATCTGGTCTGTTCATTTACGGAACTACACTGTACGGCGTGTAATCCGTAATTAATAATCTGGATTCCCTCACGAAATAACGAATCGCTGTACGTTGTCACCGTTAGGTTTCAACAGGAAACGTGTTTCCGACTCCAAATAAAATTTGTTTTTACTACTTTCACAATTAGAGATCTAAAATGACAAATGACAAATAACTGTTAACAATGTAAACTATTGCTTACACAACTGCAGTGAAGTGCGTTATGGTGTTCTATGATAACGCACTTTATTACTGGAGCGCACACATGGCTTACATGTATAAAGGCGTTGTCCTCGAACGCTCGTAGAACGCGCTCTTTGTTTTGTGGAGAACACGCATGCATTGGCGTTCTAAACGAACGCTCTTTATTGGTGGAAAGCACGGGTGACTTGTACTCTAGTGGATCATACTATTGTACAATCATATGACAATTATTCACGCGAACTTGCCACGGATATATACGTGGTTTTCGAGCTCACACAAGTAAACTGTATACATTTATCTTCAATGCGAAATGCTGTGTCACGAAGACGAAACGCCCGTATTCAAATGTCTGTAAACAAATTTCCCCAAAGCGGATTTTAGCATATTTTGGATATATTGTTGTCGAAAGATCTCCGGTTAAAATGACACCAAAACTGGCTTTATAACAATTTTTTCTAGGTTCACCCTTAAAAATCACCACAACGACTATACTAAAATGCAACAGAATTCAATTTTTTTTCAATTGAAGCGGAAGAACTCTATCTGTAATATATAGAGTTAATCCTCATGCATTGAAAATAAAACTGATTTTTACTTCAATCTTTATGACAAAACGCGTTGGCAACTCAACAAAAACAACACGTCCACAGTTTATTACACCGGATAAGTTGATAATACAATGTTTTGGAGCTTCCTCTTTCAAATGGTATATAATATGGTATATATGTTATATAATATAATCTGGGGGTTCGAAAATTAAGCGGGCCTTTAAAGACCGACTTAATTGTCGAATCACCAGATCATATTATATACAACATATTCCATGTTATATACCATTTGAAAGAGGAAGCTCCAAAACATTGTATTATTAACTGATCCGGTCGAATGAACTGGGAACATGTTGTTTTTGTCGAGGTACCAAGGTGTGTTCTGTATTTAATTTTGATCCGGACTGTACTATAAAGTATATTATACTCAATGGAAGGGGAATAACTCTATCTCTTAGTTTGAATTCTGATGCATTCTGGGTTGACAAGGGGGGAAATCATGGAATGAATCTCTATCACTTGGTGGACAGTCCTAGGCCACAGCTGTTTCGTATTCTGGTGGAATATATATTTTTTTGGTTCCTCTTCCAAATGGTGTATAATATGGAATAATGTCATCTGGCCATTCGAAAATTAAGTGGGCCTTTAGCATGTGTATATTGAAATAAAATATCCTACCCAGAAGAATGTTGGTATGTACGGGATACGCTCCTCCGTCTGAGAATCGAAATACCACAACATAATTATTACGCGCGCCGCTTGTATACTGTCCTAGAGATTCTAGATAGCTATGGTTCGCTGAGATAATGGGAATTTCTGGGAGAATTAAAAGTCGAACTGCGAACCGGAGGCCGAGTCCGGTAAAAGGTGTAGTTGGGGATTTCAATTTCGTTTATTGCTCTTTACATTATTATGTCAATGATGTTAATTTTTGGTTTGTGACAAGCTATGTCAATTACAAATAAAATAAATGACAAAGATAATTTGTAAGTCTTATATTTCAACTTTTATAGACAGTTTTCGTTCTGCAGCCCACTGAGTCGTAATTTCGCTAAAATCCGGATTGAGAATCCGAAGCCGATTACGGGGGCGGGGCTAATTCCCGATTCTAGGTCAGATTTTGAAATCCACGTGGTCTCCGAAAATCTCTCCCAGCGTCAAACATGGCTCATGTATTTGACACAAGTATCATTTGTATCTTATATTTATAAAGTGCATGTTTGTTGTGAAAGTCATGCTTTTCTTTTATGTGTATATACACGGCACATAATTTGCTGCCAATCCGACTTAATCGCATCTTTTTTTTAAAGTTAAAGTGTGTTTATTGATGATGGCAAGCATATCTAAACATGACAGCTCTAGGCCTGAATCAAATTCCGAAGATGTTGTGAAGAACACACGAAACTTGTCAGTTGAACAGGGACGTGACGACAGGGGTTGATTGGGTGTCTCGACCCCCACCCCGAACTTTGGTACAATTTGCTAAGCTGTGCAGTCATTCATACGTGAGGAAAATCAGGATTATTTTGACTAACTGTTTCAAATAATGATACGTACAAACCAACAAACGCAACAAACAAACCCGATTTTAAATAAATACATATACAAACTTATGACTAACTCGGGAGAGGGGGTGTCCAGTGATCTGTATATATGTTCAACTTGTTTTGGTAGTCATGTTGCTTTGCCATTACTAATTATTTATTTTTTCAGTGTAATAACATATGGGAGAGGGGGTACCCTTAAGTGAGTCAGTACTTGTCCCCCAATTCCTTTGTATGTATAAACAAATGTATGTGTTATATATCATGTGTTATCTAAATTTGACATATATTTGAAATAAATATATCTAACCTAAACTTTGGTACATTCCAGCAGTCGGAAATTTCATGCATGACACAACATTAGTTGGACATTAATTTGACACCATATATAGGTTGGCATTGTATGGAGCCCGGGAGGTGACATGGTAAATATATTTTATAATCCGTGCGCACGGATTAATAATCCGTGCGCACGAAATAGTAATCCGTGCGCACGAAATTATAATCCGTGCGCACGAAATAGTAATCCGTGCGCACGAATTAATAATCCGTGCGCACGGTTTAACATATATAAATACTGTGCTATCGGTAATTCAGTCAAAATGGCCTCACGACTGCGGACTCCTTTTACAACGCAGTTGCGACAACAAATTATACATGAGAATATGTTTGATACGTGGATGCTTCCTGGGGGAGTGTATGCGACCGTATGCCAGTAGGGCTTACTTAGTTACAAATTATATTAGGCTGTGGTGTCCACGTGGGCTCACGAATGGAGTATTTGTCCATATGGACCGTGGTGACTATAGTGTGCCCCGCTCGTGTGTCAGCCAGTTCCGGACTGCACATGGCGACATGCATACATATATGACCCGGGATGCTATGTGATGCTCACGGATAGTATGCCAGTATACTTCACCCTAAAGAATACATACATAATGGATTGTTGCGCAGTGACGGCTGCACCATACCGATATCATATCAGGAATGGCGGAAATGGAGTGTAAGATGTATAGGATATATACCCTCTTCCGCAAGACTAAATACTGAAGACAAGCATCAGTATGTAGTTTTGTGGAAGATGGAATGAGGGTCAATTAGGGAATGGGGGGGGGGGGGGGTAAAGTGCCTTTCATGGGTTGAATTGAATATAATAGACCCATATGTAAGCCAGTTCCGGACTGAACAGTTTTTACATGTACGTGCATATAGATGTGACCCGCGGTGCCTTGTGGTCACGGAGAGTATGAGTATCCCAATTTCCTTAACTCTATAATATATATCACATATGGATCGTTGTGCAGTGATGGTTCCACCAAATATGGCATGTATGGCATCGAAACAATAGCTTTTGGTCAATCCCACCTGTTAACCACACCCGTACCACAAACATGCCATGTCAGGAGCTCTCCAAGTAATACTCATCATAGGGCGACGACGGGTTATTAGTCAACAATGGTATTATGTTCAATTCAACATATAACGAAGACACTTTATCCCCATTGACATTCCTTGGGAAATGCAATGGGGGATTGTTAATCATGTGCGCACGGATTGTTATTTCGTGCGCACGGATTGTTAATTAATAATCCGTGCGCACGAATTAATAGTCCGTGCGCACGAAATAACAATCCGTGCGCACGGATTAACAATCCCCCCTTAATTTGCCTTTCCCAAGGAATGTCAATAGGGATAAAGTCGCCCTATGATGAGTTTTACTTGGCGAGCTCCTGACATGGCATGTTTGTGGTACTGGTGTTGTTAACAGGTGGGGCCCTAGGGGTGGACCAAAAGCTATTGTTTCAATACCATACCTGCCATATTGCATGGTGGAACCACCACTGCACACCACCGTGATCACAAGGCACCGCGGGTCACATCTATATGCACGTACATTTAAACAAACTGTTCAGTCCGGAACTGGCTTACACATGGGTCTGTTATATTCAATTCAACCCATGAAAGGCACTTTAGCCCCCTCCCCTTCCCTATATAATTGACCCTCATTCCACCTTCCACAAAACTAAATACTGATGCCTGTCTTCAGTATTTAGTCTTGCGGAAGAGGGTATCCTACATATTACACTCCAATTCCGCCATTCCTGATATGATATCGGTATGGTGCAGCCATCACTGCGCAACGATCCATTATGTATGTATACTTTAGAGTGAAGTATACTGGCATACTATCCGTGAGCATCACATAGCATCCCGGGTCATATATGTATGCATGTGCAGTCCGGAACTGGCTTACACACGAGCGGGGGCACATTATAAAAGTCACCACGGTCCATATGGGCAAATACTCCATTCGTGAGCCCACGTGGACACCACAACCAAATATAATTTATAACTAAAGTAAGCCCTATACTGACATACGGTCGCATACCCCCCAGGAAGCATCCACGTATCAAACATACTCTCATGTATAATTTGTTGTCGCAACTGCGTTGTAAAGGAGTCCGCAGGCGTGAGGCCATTTTGACCGAATTACCGATAGCACAGTATTTATATATGTTAAACCGTGCGCACGGATTATTAATTCGTGCCCACGGATTATCAAATCGTGCACACGGATTACTATTTCGTGCGCACGGATTACTATTTCGTGCGCACGGATTATTAATTCGTGCGCACGGATTATTAATTCGTGCGCACGGATTACTATTTCGTGCTCACGGATTATTAATTCGTGTGCACGGATTATAAAATATATTTACCATGTCACCTCCCGGGCTCCATAAATTACCGATAGCACAGTATTTATATATGTTAAACCGTGCGCACGGATTATTAATTCGTGCGCACGGATTATTAATTCGTGCGCACGGATTACTATTTCGTGCGCACGGATTATTAATCCGTGCGCACGGATTATAAAATATATTTTACCATGTCACCTCCCGGGCTCCATAGCATTGTTCTCATTGTTTGATTTTTTTCAACCAGTAAAAGTTGGTAATTTTCAAATCTTAGTGTTTGTCAGATTGTATATTTGCAAGGGGAGCAAATTGAATTCTGCGAACCTGTGAGATTGATGTTTGGTTCAATGGGGGGGGGGGGGGGGGGGGGTGCAGTTGGCCGGAAATTTGAGGAAACTTCTAGCCACGTCCCTAGAACATGTGTCTGTTGTCTATACAGAGACTATTGTGCAAAACGACTGCATTTAACATACGTGTATCTGATAATCCATCGATACCATATAATCCTACTATTTCTTGAATAAGAAGAAACATTATAATAACGAACACAGCAGAAGACATATCCATGCAGGTTCATATGAATTCGGTCAATGGTGACGTATCCGCCGAATTCGAAATCGACATGCGTTCGGGCGGTATTTTAAGGATGGAATTATGAAATGGACATATGAAAGTGACAATCAACAATGATTTGCAATTGCTTCGCCATCAACCGAAGTGCTCCCCAGCGTTACTATCAATAGCGTTATTATTTGGCTAATTTCAGTAATATTCTCCCAGTTTACATTCAATAAAACAAATTTGTCTCCGCATTTAAAATTCTTTGATATAGATCGTTTATATTCTGCAATAATTTGTACACAAGAGACGGATTCTTATGTTTTATTGTGTTTTTAAACTTTGAGGTGGCGAAATCTCGGTTTGTTTACATTACGAACATTTGAGTCCGTAATCGGAATCCGAATCCCAATCGGATTACCACGAAATTGAGATTACGGTCTGTTCGTTTACTGATTCTGCCAATTTCTGGTCTGTTCTTTTGCCGAACCAAGTCGTACGGGGACCAATCTGTAATCTGAATCCAGAATCTGAATCGGATTTTAGCGAAATAACGCCTCTGGGGGTTGTGGTCAGAGACGACCGAGTCGGCCGCCGATTCGTTAATTAGGTGCTGATTGTTATTTAGGAGATAAACATACCCTGTTGAGTTGTACATTCTGGGATTCGAGCATGAAAATAGTTTGTGAACTTGCTTGCCTGCGAGTTCACAAACTGTTTTCATGCTCGAATCCCAGAATGTACAACGTAACAGGGTACGTTTATCTCCCTTGTAATTCAATCTAGCAAGGAATTTGCAAAACAACTATATAAAAAGTATCATTTAGTCATTTTCATGACACGAATCGAGACTTTCATTTCGCCGTAGTTACCGTGCACAAATCATTGGGTTTGTTCATTGTGTTACTCGGAACACTGCTCCGTAACCATTTCCTGTGGGGCTGGTTGGCTCGTTTCGCTACTCCGTTCTGCGCCGATGAAATTGTGGCGTGTCACATTCAGATTTGATGCACGCTGAAGCGACCGATGAACGGTATCTATATACAACAGCGCGGGGGTGTGATCGTTTCGCTACTCGTTCTGCGCCGATGAAATTTGACCGTGCTACATTCAGATTTGATGCACGCTGAAGCGGCCGATGTCGGTGAATCGAAAACGAAAGTTAGCCGCTCTCGGCCAATCAGAATGCTTGTTTTTAGTGACAAATACTCAATTGAATTACAATGTTATTTTAACGGAATTCTGAGTTGGTCATTCGCGAAACCAATATATTTTATATTAATTACAATCATATGTATATAATATATGATCTTGAGCGCGTTACCATTTCTGACATTGGTTTTCTTGTACTATATGGATGCCTCAAGTCGACACACACCATCATAACTGATACAATGTCAATTTCGGTTGAGCATATCGATTACTTGGCGACTTCCTGTGAAATATAACATGACAGACGTAACCGAGGCAACATAATTCGATGTTTTGCAGATGAAGCGCATACAATAACCACAATATTCGTCTATATGCGTTTGCTTGTCTTTGGAAAAAAACATCTCTCTCAACACCGAATATCAAAAACGTTGGGAAATAAAATCAATTCCATAACTTTGGCCTCGAATATATATGACTTAGAAGCACTGTTGGCTGCACTGGTCAAGCCCTTAGTTTAGTGTGCCTGTCATTTGCAGAATGATGTCCACAGAGAGTGCATAGCGGGCTAGCATCACTAAACTCACCCTCTGGGGACCTCATTCTGTTTAGCCCTCATCTTCTCTGGAAAGTTCTTTATCATCAAATGTCTATAGAACCAAGTAAAGCATTGATAACATCGTACTATGCACTGATTCAAAGCCACTTAGTTTATGGTATCCAAATATGGGGTCATGTTCCGGAAGTGAAGAAAATACACAGTCACACAGGTCCACTCTTTAAAAGAGAGAATAATTTGAAAATAATATGACTTACACACTCTCAATTCCTCAATTTCCATGCATGACCGTGTTATAACCGCCTGTCCGCGTCTTTTGGAATGATGTATAACAAACGAGCAAAATCAAACCCAAGACACCCGAATCCCGTACTGTTAGAACTACCTTGAACTGACTGGTCGGGAAAACTACCCCACCACGCCTTCCCCACAACATGGAAATATATGGAAAAAGACTATACATCTTGCCAAGCAGCACACATTGAAGAAGCGCTTACAGATAGCCATGCTGAGAAATTACCCAGAAAATGTACGCTGTAAAAACAAAGGATGTCCCGACTGTACCCTATAAATAATACGAACATTCATTGTTATACTCGATGACATAATCATATAATTCTTCTCGAATTAATTTACTTTAAACATATTTTATTGTGAATTATTCAATTTACAAAGGGATTGGGTACAAGTTACAGAAAATTACTCGAATTAATGTTCTTCACACCAGTGTTCACACCATCGCATTATCGTTCCTAAACATGCCCATATACTACCATTTTCATCATAAATACTACCGTACATCATTATGATTTCTCTAACAATGACTATGACCCTATACCACTAGACATACATATAAACATTACATATATGTAATACTGTTAATTTGAATTATCCCAAAAAATCCCAAAAAGTCTTTCCGGCGATCTATATAGATTCCTATTTTGTTTACTTAACTAAATATGTCGGTATCTCTCGCCTGAATCCGTTGTAACAACAAAAAATATTTTGTTCTTAATACACCCATGGAACTGGAACTGGAACCGAAACTGTTCATATGTTTTAGAAAATCTGAACAGTTCAAAACATTCCTATGGAGAGATAATACATTTTTCGATCGTATAACTCGTCTGGATTGGCTAACAACCACACCAATACTTGTTTGTGATAGTCAATACGTGTGCGTGGATATGAAATACAAGCCATCTATTCAATTATTTATAGTGATACTTGTTTTAGGGGATAGCAGGAAGACAACCCGATAGGGCTGGGCTACCCTAACAATGTACAGCATTACATTAGTATATATGTGTTATTGCCATTGTATAAATCATCTGTGTATTGTAAATCAATTATTACGCCACCGTAGTGTGGTGTTTCTAGCTTTTGGTTTTTTTGTATCGCATGGTCGATCGATAATTCACTGGGTGATTGTACAGGGCGAATGCATTGTGGGGCTTTTATTTATTTATAGAGTTGGAAATTCCGTTTATTTAAAAGTCGGAACTACGCGACCAGTAGGCCAAGTCCAGTAAAACGGTTCGTTATAGGTGCTGGTTGTTATTGTTATTTTAACGGAATTCTGAGTTGGTCATTCGCGAAACCAATATATTTTATATTCTATAATTAAAACCGTGGGTATATAATATATGATCCTCTTTATGGATATTGTAGGAAGGTAAATTTAGCTAAAGCGGTGGGATATCTTGCAAGACAACACATTTCGGTTTGCGCTATAACTGCTCAATGTTTTAAGGTGTTACACAGCGTCTGATAAAAAGAGTTCTATCTGGAATATTCACACAATTTTTTCAGAGAACATGCATAGAGTAAACATAGTCCTATCGGACTATCGTAAAGTAGTTCCGTTTAATTCGGGATTAATTAACCCTCAGACTGCCGAAACTGCCGACAATAAATTCGCTTGTTTGTGTCCCCCGAAAATCAAACTTGCCTGTTTAGAGGTCCCATTTTCGTGGCTAATGGTGATAGAATCACAATTTTTCAGTCAAGTTCATGGATAAATTACATTACACTTAATCGGCTTATGTCCGCGGCCATAAACCTGCGTTTTGATAACAATTTATTTGAGACAAACTGTTGCGCGGGTATCAGTCGGCGCTTATCGGTTGAAGTTATTATGATCGTGCAGCCTGCACGTGCAACAAGTGTTCAAATACAACAGAAAAAAAATACTATGTCAAATAAATAACGTGATCAATGGACAGACACGTTTCATTTCCGTGGGACACGAAAAAGCGAATTTAATGTCGTCAGTTTCGGCAGTCTGAGGGTTTTAATTAATCTCCTTTACGATATCCCGATAGGACTATGTTTACTCTTTGTTCTCTGAAAAAAAAATGGTGTGAATATTCCCGATAGAACTATTTTTATCAGACGTTTTGTAACACATTAAAACATTGAGCAGTTAGCGCAATTTTCTGAAATTTCGGACTATTTCGTCTATAAAAATACGATGAGCAACTGAAAATGTTTTTCAACATTCTGGAAGGGGTATATGTCCATGGTATATATGTTTAAAATTTCACGCATAAACTATGACAGATAACAAAGTTATAATTAGTTTTATAGGCCCACCATAAATCCCCTATAATAAACGCATGCCTCCGTAAGCACATGGCTTTGCTGTGGATACTTTCGTTCCCAGCATGCATCATTCTCGCTATCTGTAAAATGTCTATGAACAATGGCTGCATGTGCCATGCACTCTTAGCTTTGATCCGCATTTAGAAGCATTCTGGTGTGGCGAATGAGAAACCTGCAGTAATTTATAAGCCGTAGTTCATTGTAATAATTTGAAGAATTACTTGTCTTAACGGAATTCTGAGGCGGTCCATTCATGTAACCAATATATTTTATATTATGATTTATATTTATGACTAATAATACGATCTTGGTGGCGTTACCATTTCTGACTATGGTTTTCTTGTCCTATCCTATCCTATCCTTGGAGCGAAGACATGGTCGACGTGTATCTGCAAGTAGAAGCTTGGCGCTCATGGAGTATCAAAGAGCCGCATTGTGTCGCAATCTTAGAATGTGAAGGAATTCTATTAAGGAGACATTCTTGTTATACATGCCTGGAGTGGTTGTGACACCACATCGGCGATATTTGGAAGTACAAAACAAATATGTGGAAACGTGTAGACAGCTCAAGATCAGTACAAAACTTGGCAACAACAATTGAGAACGCTACACAGTAACATTGGACGAGTTTGGCATTGCTGGTGCACAACTTTTCAAAAATACTGTATGGCGGGAAGACAGTAAATAGCTTTACAACCGTGAGGCACACTAAATTCATGGACATGGTATCAACTAGTCGAACGTCGATTGAGCTTCATAACATTGCCACCAACTGAACGTACTGCTCATTTTCACAGCTTGAGGGTGCATCTGCATGCATGTTGTAATATGGAATACACAGAAACTTGATGTGCTAGATCCCAAGAAATTGGGGTGGAAATTAGACGGAACTGAACTCATTCCAATTATGACGGACCTGGAAGCAGTCCCAGATTGCCTTCTCAAATTCGTTGATCTTGATATAAGTTAAAAAGCAGATCGACATGCAGAACCAATATATAATCTTGTCGGAACAACGGCCTGAAATGTGTCACGAGTTGTGGGGATTGCAGATGGGAAGGATGTAACAATTGCGAGGAGTACGCGTTTGAGGATGACGCAGATAGTTCGCACGTCGAGTAGACTGCTTGACTGTCGAAAATAGCAGCCCGTGTGCTCACCCTTGCCTTTCCATTTCATCATAAATTCCTTTATTATTTTTAGAAATATTGGTCATATTAGTCGCTAAATGCATGAGTTTCATTTAGAGTGGATTTTTGCAGAACAAAAATTAAAGTTGCCATTTCACGATTGTTGGTCGCCAGATTGACAGCCATGTTAGACGTGGACGTGGACCATCGATATACTATACAAACATTTAGATATTACTCATCTGTCATTTGCTGTCATTCTTTCTACTTGGAGATATCGATCAACAAATGGCAGAAACAAGCATTTACCCAAGCGGTCATCTTAGACACCATCGTGAATAAAAAATGTCAAATGTCACCTGACACTATTTCCTGTTGTTAAACGAACGTTTAATATCACAATTTATAGACTGTGTTTATTGAATGGAATGAGGGTAGGATCATGTAATAAAGAGGCATATAATATGCCGAATTATATAACAGTGTCGTCCTGGTGAGAAATTCCTCACTATAAAATTATAGCGAGAACGTTAATCGAAAGATTAAGATATATATATGACTATCTAGCAGCGTAGGCCGTTCAAGAATGCTGACAACTGGTCAAACATGTGGATGGTTGGGTCTTCTCCCACAACTTATGAACTCAAAACTATCCCTCGTAGCTGAGCAATCTGGATCGAGTACCGGCCCCGCACGTGCACCTGAGAAATCGGGCTCGCAAGTCCAAAAAACATCAAAAAAGTTATAACAATTGTTCTCATTACAATTTTCGTGATTTAGATCTGGCTCAAGGGGTGTGGACATGGTTGGCACCCCGCCCCAACTGAAACTATCTAGCTACGTCCCTGCTTATACAAGGAACGGAAGCAAATCAACATCTATTTCTCAAATGAACTTTCTGTATTTTTTCACAGGCCTGTATGCAAGTATGGTGACCGCTGCGACCGTACCGTCCCAGGTGTTCCCACTAGTTCCCGAAACACTAGGATACGACATCAAACGAGGAATTAACATGTACTACCCTATTGTCGCCACGGATTTCACATTTGACGCCAGTTGCCAGGGTAACTGGAATAGAGACTGCGCCTCGTTCGATGGAAGCCAGGGCTCGATAATCGAGGTCCCGGTGTACATGGACAGACAGGAGTGTTTACACTACGTTCAGATAGCGATGTACATAAATGCAACCACAGTCGACAACAACGGTACGATTTTTTCATACACAAGTGACGTCAGTATCGCCAATCAGATAATTGCGATTGAACTATTTTTGTCTGGCTCTGATTTGGTCTGCAGGATCAAAAGTAGCAATAACGACATTATCGAGAAGACGTTCGGGTCCAATTTAATCACAGCAGGCAATTGGATGTTTGTTGGACTAGCAATCGACAATGAACACCAAAAGGCAAAGCTTTCCGTTGACGATCAGACCTATGACCAGCGATATGATGTGCCTAACATAGTAGGACCTATCGTGTCTTTCCCTGGACACTTAAAGTTCGGAGGATCACACACCGGCCGGCCTGCTTTCAATGGGAAGATGTTTTGTGCGGCGACGGCACCAGATCTGTACAAGGTATGTCTTTTAGCGGGACACGATTTAACCCTTTACCCAACAGAACGGCCCTGTGCCAATGCATTATCTTATATATGCGAGTCGACCATAGGTCGCCTCGCATATATAATAGAATGCATTGGCTTAACACATATTAAAAATGATAAAATTGTCAAAGAATGTAGAACAATATTATAAAAATTGTTAAAAAATGTAAGAAAAAATTATAAAATTGTTAGAGAATGTAAGAAAAAATGGTAAAAAGTGTTAAAGAAATAATGTTTTTAGGCCAATGCATTCTCTTATATATGCGAGGCGACTTATGGTCGACTCGCATATATAAGATAATGCATTGGCACAGGGCATAACTGTAACCATCACAATGTGGTCAATCAGGGGCGCCGGAAGCACCCAAGGGCAGGGGGCAGAGCCTACAAAAAGGGCACTTTTCCGCAAAAAAGGGCATTTTCTCCGCAAACTCGGGAAAATAACCATAAATTCATTGTGGCAAAAATCCCTATTTTAATGGTATTTGTCGGTTTTTATGGACGTTTTGTAATAAAATTGACAAAAAATTAATATTCCTTGTGAAATTGGTGGTATTTGGACCAAAAAAGTCACATTTTGCTATAAAAACACGAGATTAAACACACAAAAAGCATTTTCTGTCTCCAGAAAAAGGGCAAGTCCTGCCCCCGCTCGCCCCCCTTGGTCAAGGGCAGGGGGGCCAGCTGCCCATCTGCCCCCCTCTTCCGGCGCCCCTGTGGTAAATGAACCGGTTCCAATGATATCCATAGCTGTATGGTGTTATTGAGACAGACCGAAGATATTTTAGGCTGTTGAAGCTTTATTTGGGCGTTTTTGGGCGTTTTTTGCCGTTTTGTTGGGTAAAGGGTTAACTCTGCGTGTGCATTCGACAAACCTCGTTAGATTCCGTCACCTTTTCAGACTCGGCTTTAATACGACGACATGATTGGTTCGAACTATTTCACATTATTTTTAGGTCTGTGCCTGCAGGGTCAAGTACAGGCGTGCCAATTTGAATTTAGTTGTATTCCGCGGTTCGTGGGTCCGAAAACATTTTCATTTAGCGTCGAATCAAACAATATAAAAGTGTTGTCGTACAACACTGATAAAGAATAGTCCATAAAATATATTTTGTAGACACGTCCAATAGCACAATTGTTGCGAGGTGACACAATTGGTACGATGTCAGGCAGATTTTCCGTTGTCGTGTCATAACATACACCGTAAATCGGTGCTATCAATTGCATTAAAATAGAATGGTTGACCCATGTTTCTGGATATTTGGTGATCAAAGAACACGAGCCATAATTATTGGATCGAGTAACTCGTCAAATAACACCACGCGTAATCGGACTATGTTATGCGGAACGTCGGATATAGAGTAGTGACACATTTCTTCCAGATCTGGATATAATCATCCGCGAAAATGAGTTCTAATTGCATCAGATAGCTGGGCCCCAGAGGTCATAGGTCGAGGAGTCCAGAATGCCTGTGTGTGGTAAATCTATTACCCCATTCAGTTATAACAATATACATTGGAATGAACTATTATTAATTAAATGTGAGTCACGTGACATATTTGCCCAAAACTGCTTGTTATCGAACTAGTTAAATATCGTTTAATTTGCCCTTAAACCGAGTAATATCATTTTACGACATCGCCAATAAGAGTAATACCATTTTACGACATCATAAATCCGAGTAATAATTGTTTGACGACATGTCGTAACTCTATCTCACTGCTAAATAATGTATAGACATATACTTCTTGTGACGTCACTCATTTGAAAGCGTTGTCGATATTACACTGTTACTGAGAGGCGATCTAATTAATAAATATGATATTACTTGGTTTGTTTGATATTATTGGCCTGATATCAGCCCTCGGTAACCTCATATCAGTCTTCGACATTCTGTCTCATGCTGATATGAGGTTACCTCGGCTGGCTGATATGAGGTTACCTCGGCTGTCTGATATGAGGTTACCTCGGCTGGCTGATATGAGGTTACCTCGGCTGGCTGATATCAAACAAACCAAGTAATGCCCTCTAATTATTCATCTGGTGGTGTTCAGGAGATATAAGCATGCAGACGACAGACAGACAAACACAAATCCTGTCCATTGGTGGGAAATTATGTTCAGATAAGTTAAATAAACGGCCTTGTATCTGAACATTTCCTAAAGGAACTACTCGTCAATGAGTATTTAGTAAAGAAAATGCTAACATGCAAAAACATCAACTCTATAATAATTATGCCCCATCAACATCACGTTATACAGATAACTTCCATCTTTATGAAGAAATACAAGCGACAACTAACTATGGCGTTGTCAAGTGTCGGTTTAACCTTATCATGAAGGGAGCTGCGCTGGTGCACCATTAAATACCATGTGCCATTGTATTCTCTTATATATGCGAGTCTCCCACAGGGAGCCTCGCATATATAAGATAATACATTGGCTTAGAAGGTTAAGGTAAATATTGTTAGGCCAATGTATACTCTTATATATATGACGCTCCCTAAAACCACAGGGTTTTCGCAAAATTGCAGGAAGCTCCAGTCATGGAAGGGTTAAATTGGTTTTTACTCTTCACACAGCAAGCGATACGATACACGCCAACACTTTGTCACAAGAACACCAATGTCAGAAATGGTAACGCGCTCAAAATCATATATTATATACCCATGATTGTAATTATAGAGTATAAAATATATTGGTTTCACGAATGACCAAATCATAATTCCGTTAAAACAACTAATCCTTCAAATTATTACAACAACTATATATATACGGCTTATCACTGAAGGTTTCTCATGCATCTCACCAGAATTCCCAACTACACCTTTTACCACACTCGGCTTCCGGGTCGCAGTTTGACTTTTAATCCGTTCAAAAAATTCCCATTTCTATCAATAAAACGCTCATGGCCCATGTATATCAAGAATCAGCGAAACATTATACACGCGGAGCGCGAAATAATCATATTGTTTTGACGCCCTTTCTCTCTGGTTTCCATGTGAATAACCATTTAGCATTAGCATTATACAAATATCGCATTGTTTCGAGGTTGACCCTATAAGAATTGTCAACACATAGAAAGTCAATATTCACAAAGGCCGTATAGGCCGAGGTAATATTGACTTCCAAGTGCTGACAATTCCTTGAGACAACCTCGAGCAATGCGATAACTGTTTTATTATATGAAACGCGATGTTTGATTGGACAAGAGGTTGTGACGTTGAACGTCGCTGGGAAAACATCTTATATTTTTCAGTTCTGATAATAAGTTATGTTAACCCCTGAAGTATTTGACTTCACTCAGATGAAGTGAAAATCTCTATTTTTTGTTACGTTTTAAAGGCCCACTTAATTTTCGAACCCCCAGATCACATTATTTAAAATATATGCCATATTATATACCATGAACCCCCAGATCACATTATTTAAAATATATGCCATATTATATACCATTTGAAAGACGAAGCTCCAAATCATTGTTTTTTCAACTTATTCGATGTAATAAACTGTGAGCATGTTGTTTTGTTTGAGTTACCGATGTCAGTTCTATTCTCAAGTTTTTGCAGAAAGTATAATATTTTCAATGGACGGGGAATAGCTCTATTTATTTAGATATATAGTTATTCCCCTTCCATTGAAAATAAAACTATACTTTGAATTATGTTGCATTCTGGGAGCCATAACGGGGAAAATGATTTTATGATTTCAGCTATTTTCTCTTATACTCTCTGGGCACCTTCTGAGACACAGACGTTCCATGGTGATGAATTATAGTATTTTAATCATATTTGATGGCATAGATTGTTATTAAAACCGTGTATCAAGGCACTATTAAAAATTATTCGGTGACTCGAAAATTAATTGAGCCTTTAACATAGGAATTTGGGAAAGACACTTATTACCATTTATTAATTTTTTTATCAACGACTTTCATGGAGTTATCGTTGTTGAAACCGAATCATCTGATAGCATGTATAAATGCAGTTTTGCTATAACGTCGGGTCGTTTCAAATATTACCTGGCGAACAGGAGGGCTTCATTGATACCCCTAAATAATTAATGCTGTTATGGTCTTGCCCGGTCCGGGCGAGCAGGGAGCCTTCATTGGTATCACTAAAAGATTAATGCTGTTATGGTCTTACCCGGACCGAGCGAGCAGGGAGCCTACATTTGTATCCCTAAACAATAATGCTGTTATGGCCTTATCCGGTCCGGGCGAGCAGGGAGCCTTCATTTGTACCCCTAAACAATTAATGCTGTTATGATCTTACCCGGACCGGGCGAGCAGGGAGCCTTCATTTGTATCCCTAAACAATTAATGCTGTTATGGTCTTATCCGGTCCGGGCGAGCAGGGAGCCTATATTTGTATCCCTAAACAATTAATGCTGTTATGGTCTTATCCGGTCCGAGCGAGCAGGGAGCCTTCCTTTGTACCCCTAAACAATTAATTCTGTTATGATCTTATCCGGTCCGAGCGAGCAGGGAGCCTTCATTTGTATCCCTAAACAATTAATGGTTTTATGATCTTATCCGGTTCGGGCGAGCAGGGAGCCTTCATTTGTATCCATAAACCATTAATGCTGTTATGATCTTATCCGGTCCGGGCGAGCAGGGAGCCTTCATTTGTACCCCTAAATAATTAATGCTGTTATGGTCTTGCCCGGCCCGGGCGAGCAGGGAGCCTTCATTTGTACCCCTAAACAATTAATTCTGTTATGATCTTATCCGGTCCTGGCGAGCATGGAGCCTTCATGTGTACCCCTAAATAATTAATGCTGTTATGATCTTATCCGGTCCGGGCGAACATGGAGCCTTCATTTGTACCCCTAAACAATTAATGCTGTTATGATCTTACCCGGACCGGGCGAGCAGGGGGCCTTCATTTGTATCCCGAAACCATTAATGCTGTTATGATCAAACCCGGACAGGACGAGTGGGAATGCTTCATTGGTATCCCTAAACGATTAATGATGTTATGGTCTTACCCTGGTTATTTTTGTGAAAACTACCATATATGTAGATGAAGTTCATAATCTTATACTTCTTTGTTCGTTTTCTTCTATTTAAGAAAGCAAAAGATTATAATAACGCCGTCGTGGACATATACTGTACTTCTAACGCTAGCTGGGTGATTCCAGAACCACTGACAACGATCCAACCAACAACAGGTATATTATATTCAACAGGGCCATGAAACTAAGTCACTAACAGGTCAGGCACATCCTGAATTCCACTATTATAGTGGAATATGACCAGGTCAGGCACATCCTGAATTCCACTATTATAGTGGAATATGACCATACCATATTCATGTTTCCTTTATTTGCGCCGGGAACAGAAGACGGCGCATATACCAGTGTGCAGCCAAATTTCACTCTGAACAATATCGCTGCGAATGAACAGTCTTCCGATAAAATTCGTTGTAGTCCAGGAGATATTGGTCGACCTCTGCACCCCCAGGACTTATCTTCACCCCACTAATTTTCTTCCTTAAGGTCTCCTCTAATTTTTTTCACTTGTTAACAAGAAAAAAAAGTGGCCGCAGAGACTCCAGACAAGATGGCGTCAATCATGGCGGCCATTTAAAAAAAATACACCAGGTCTCTTTGATCGCTGTTATAGTAAAGATGATGTCACATGCCGTCTTGTTTTCCGCTCGATTCGTTATGATAATATACAACCCAAGATGGCCGCCGAAATGTGAAAATATGCTATTTTTCTGACATGTTACCACCTTTCGTTTGTCTCTGTGGGAAAATGTTAGAATTTTTGGGTCATGTTATACATTTATCATATAGAGGAGTCATTGGCGAACACATGGGGACCATAATATGCATTCATTGCGGGATATTTGTGTCCGATATCACGTTTTTCCAAATGCCGGTATCATAGGTCAAAGCCGAATCTCCGTTAATAACGCGATGTAATGTTTCGAATCAATGAATGTTATTGCTATTATAACAACACCCATGCATATATATGTGCAGGAGATACTCCAGCTAGGATTCCTCTTATACCTAAGTTGAGGAATATTTACCCAAATCCAAGATGGCGGCCAAAATGGCCACCAGAAATAAAAAATCGCCGAAAATCGCCGATTTTAACATCAGTGAACATTATTGTAATGAAAACTCCACACCTGCTTACTATTGTGAGTTGGGGACATTTAGGCGAAGAACTTTCCTTGTACCATATCCAAATAAAAGTCCCCCAAATCCAAAATGGCGCCCACAATGGCGGACAGATTTTGAAAAATTACCGAAATTCCTTCATATTCACATCATTGGGCATTATTGTCGAGACAACTCCACCCATGCTTACAATTGAGTTGGAAATACTGAGGTGAAGTAATTACCTTACATCTCATGCAAGAAATTGTTTTCCAAATCGAAGATGGCGGCCAAAATGGCGACAGAAATTTGAAAACAAGTCTACATTCCTTTACTGTCTTACGATGGGCGTTATTGTTTCGCGATTTCTACCCACCATTACATGTTGATATGTATGAATTATTCATTAGGGTTTGGCAAGTGATACTCACAGTCAATATGGCGGCCAAACTGGCGGGCAGAAATTGAAAAGAAGCCGATATTATCACATACTAATTTAAACTTTTTGTCATAATATTGATTTGTATAAGCGAATTGGTACATAATATAAGCCATATATTAGTTCCAATGTAAGTCGTAGCCTTTTGGAAGGATGAAAACCCACAATCGCGATGTGGCATTTCAAAATCCATTCTCCACTAAGGGCTCATACTGGCCGTAATCGTATATAGTGCACCGAATGGTCATATTATGACTTCCAAGAATCAAAACAACAGTACCTGAGCTTATTCTGAATTGCCACACTCAGCATTATCTAGACTCTTTTCCGTATCTTCGTCAGATTAATCTATCTCACTCACAACAACAGTTCACTACTCTTCTTTGTAGAAGGGTGCCACTAAGCGGAATGTTTCAAACAATAGATTTGCCGGTGTCCAGCACACGTGTTTATTTCGAAAGCTTGGAATTCTTAGCGAGCTTCATTCGTGGTATAGCTTATAGTATACTTCAGATGCTACATATGGGGTATATGCGTCATCTTGTGTGATACACTATAAAGGTATTCGGTCGATGCGTATACTAGCTTGCAGAAGGACCTATCTATCTGCGTATTGTCAGCTTTGGTGACCTAATGGGGATAACAACGTGTACACCTGGTGATCTTCCCAAACAGCCACTTCTCAATATATGGTTCATCAATTCACATACTCATCTAATGCACTGACGTACCCGGACAACTTCTGTATATGGCTTCGAATGTTGAGAGCCCGACATTTGACGGATGCATTTCTGCTAAGGCGTAGAAGACCATAATGCATAATATACCCAAACTCCTTGAACATGATCATAAGAACAAGCTTGTTGGCGTCCAGCAATCGTCTCACCGAACAGATCCAAGCAGATGATAACAATACACACGGTGCTAGTTTGTGGGTATGTGTCATGATAGTGGAAATGAAATTGGACCATGACTGCACCGCCCCTTATTTTGTTATGTTTTAGATTCAGACAGGATCTCATGTGTGGCTTTGCTTTCCTTGTATGCTAAGATTGTATGTTCTCATCCGTTTGGAAGCCGTTCTTAAACAACTGGACCAGGAGTATGCCATTGGCTACTGCTGTATAAGCCCCACCAAGACTAGGGTGTAGTCTTAAAGGCGATACCTTTGATAGTTGGTTGATATGTCATAGTCACGCTGGGTGGTATGGTTCAAGAAAGTACAAATGCCATCAACAAAAGGGTGAAATGTTCAACGCGATGAACATCCAGAGGAATGTTACGTTGATGAGCTCTTGCATTCAGTTCAACAAACGTTGGTACACCAAGTGATTTCTTGGTAACATCACCATTGCGACAATTTTCCTGCATGAGACATTAACTACTATATTCTAAAGTTACATATATAAAGCTATATGATCATAAAGGTCGCGTTCCCCAACATCCACAGCCATTGGCATCGAGACTGTAAATTGTTCTTTAAATACATAGTGAAATAAATGCACCACAGTTCCTGACATTTTCTTGAATAATACCGCCCACATACTGACACTAACCCCGAGAGAGGATAACAAAACACGCATACATTCATGCTATAAAGACATTATCCTTTAGTCCACCCGACTGTTTTGAGGGAGGCTAGCATAGTATTATCCAGACAAAAGTGTACGTAGTTGAATCAGAAAGGCTTCGAAACGGATGTGGAAATACTACCAAATAAAACCGACACGCATGACATTCGATATCTTAAACATGCACCAGGTGTAGGGGTGATGTATACAGTGGCCCATTTCATTCCCACTATCATGGCGCATGTCCACAAACTAGCACCGCGAGCATTGTTCTTCTCTGCTGGGATATATTCGACGAGACAACTGCGGGGCGTCACACAGTTTGCTTCGGATAATGGTCAAGAAGTGTGGGTAGTCTGTATACTAGGGTCTTCTCCTTAGCAGATAGACATCTGTCCAAGGGAATGAGGCAGCTAGTAACATTCGAAACATGCCAATGCGTTCGCTGAGTTTGTGAGTTGACGAACCATCTATTGAGAAGTGACTGGTGACTGGTTCGCCAGGTGTACATGTTGTTATCCCATGGGGTATGAGACACATACATAGAGATGACCTTCTGTAAGCTTGTATCCTCATCGGCCACATGTATTCCTAGTTCAAGATGACGCACAAATATCATATTTAGCAAATATTTAAAATCGTAAGCTAGACACCGGAAAATGAATTGTTTGAAACGTTATGATTAGAGGGACCCTACTCCCAGGAAGTGGTGAATACTTTGTCGGTGTCAGCGACCTAGATTTATCAGACAAAGAAATGTAAGCTGGTCCAGATAATTATGGACGTGACGTGGCAAATCAGAATCTGTTATCAGGTAATTGTTCTGATATAACTATTCGGCACACCTACGCTTACGGCCATTATCGGCGCTAAGTGGAGACTTGATTTAGAAATGCCACATCACGATATTAATTGGGGTTTTCATCTTTCCAGAAGGATACGAGCTATGTTATGCGTTTTGATACCTTTAAGTTGAACTAATAGATGGTTTATGTACAGTTTCGTCCATACATACCGATATTATGACAAAAAGTTGAAATTAATATGTGAAAATATCGATTTCTTTTCAATTTCTAGCCGCCAATTTAGCAGCGATCTTGGCTGTGAGTATCAATTGCCAAACCCTAATGAATACTTCATGTCACTATTCCATATCAACATGTAATGGTGGATAGAAATCGCGAAACAATAACGCCCATCGTAAGAAAGTAAAGGAATGTAGACTTGTTTTCAAATTTCGGTCGCCATTTTGGCAGCCATCTTCGATTTGGAAAACAATTTCTTGCATGAGATGTAATGAATTTACTTCACCTCAGTATTTCCAACTCAATTGTAAGCATGGGTGGAGTTGTCTCGACAATAATGCCCAATGATGTGAATATGAGGGAATTTCGGTGATTTTTCAAAATCTGTCCGCCATTGTGGGCGCCATTTTGGATTTGGGGGACTTTTATTTGGATATGGTACAAGGAAAGTTCTTCGCCTAAGTGTCCCCAACTCACAATAGTAAGCAGGTGTGGAGTTTTCATGACAATAATGTTCACTGATGTTAAAATCGGCGATTTTCGGCGATTTTTTATTTCTGGTGGCCATTCCTCAACTTAGGTATAAGAGGAATCCTATCTGGAGTATCTCCTGCACATATATATGCATGGGTGTTGTTATAATAGCAATAACATTCATTGATTCGAAACATAACATCGCGTTATTAACGGAAATTCGGCTTTGACCTATGATATCGGCATTTGGAAAAACGTGAGATCGGACACAAATATCCCACAATGAATGCATATTATGGTCGCCATGTGTTCGCCAATGACTCCTCTATATGATAAATGTATAACATGACCCAAAAATTCTAACATTTTCACATTTCGGCGGCCATGTTGGCCGCCATATTGGATTCTGGTGTCGGATTTTTGGCTAATTTGTAATGGTTGTATATTATCATAACGAATCGAGCGGAAAACAAGACGGCATGTGACATCATATTTACTATAACGGCGATCAAAGAGACCTGGTGCATTTAAAAAAAATGGCCGCCATGATGGACGCCATCTTGTCTGGAGTCTCTGCGGCCACTTTTTTTTTCTTGTTAACAAGTGAACAAAATTAGAGGAGACCTTAAGAAAGAAAATTAGTGGGGTGAAGTTAAGTCCTGTCGGGGGGGGGGGGGGGGGTGCAGAGGTCGACCAATATCTCCTGGACTATTGTGCAATCTTTTGCGCCAGCTTTGTTATTCAATAATATTACTAATATATGTCTTTATAAATGACAATAACAGGATAACTCAATCGCTCCTTCATAACAACATTTCAACTAATTTAATGCTAATTTAGTTGGTTATCGTGTGTCGTCATGATTAATCATTCTCCTGGACAAACATGTATGATACCGAATTAGTGCGACACTGAATTCATACGGTTATAGTTGTAATTATAAGCCATCAACGTCGTTTTTTCGGTTGATCTATAAGCGTATAGACCGATCAGTAGACGAATAACATACTTAGTATAATCCGCTTCGCGGAATTATACAGTATGTTATTCGTCTACTGATCGGTCTATACGCTCATAGATCAACCGAAAAACGACGTTGATGACATATATAAACATAATTGAATGAACTCGAAAAAAGTAAAACCACAACCGCGTATATAGTCAGGTTCGAAAATCTAAAAACGCCTCTAGAAACGAAGGTGCAGGCATTTTTCTTTCAGAAGCTTTTGAGAATTGTTTCTAAAAGTATTTTTTATACTGATTTCAAAAACCAATGTTGGCAAGTTGACAAATTATTATTTCTGGTCAAAAATGGCAATTCAAAATGGCCGCCATCAAAACAAAGTCTAACTTTACGATTGTTGTTATGTGTTGCTCTGAGATATTCGAATATTGAGTATTTCCGTAAATTCGAACGAATGGAAACAAGAAGAAGTATACAAAGAACATATGTGGTAATTTAAAGTGAACATGTTTGACATTTAACCCCATTTATGGCAAAAAAAATACAAAAAACGCGAATTTGATAAATTATTACTGTCTTAAATGGCAGAAAGTGAAATATGCTGGAAACGTATCATTCAAATGGTATAGACAGTTGTGTCTAAATGTAATTTGTAACCTGATTCCAAAAACAATGATGGCAACTCGACCTAAAATGACAATTCAAAATGGCCGCCATCAGAATAAAGTCTAGATTTTCGTTTACTGTTATATGTTGTTCTAAGACGTTTGAATATAATGCATTTCCGTACTTTCGAACGAATTGTGACAAGAGACACTATACATAGAACATATGTGGTAATCTAAAGTGAACATGTTTGACATTTAACCCACTTTATGCCCAAAAATTACAAAAAAACGCAAATTTTATAAATTATTGCGGTCTTAAATGGCAGAAAGTTAAATATATCCTTCAAATGGTTTAGACAGTTGTGTCGAAATGTAATTTGTAATCTGATTCCAAAACACAATGTTGGCAACTCGACAAATAATTATTTCTGACCTAAAATGACAATTCAAAATGGCCGATATAATAATCAGTTAAACCTTCGAAAATCATCAGTAATATTATGAAACTGGTTCATCAACACCCAATGCGACACAATTTGCCATCATATAGCCACAACTAGTCACATAAAAGCCTTATTTATTATTGCAGTCAGTTCCACAGTTGCAGAGTGGTGTGCAGGGTGACTCTGATTTTCTGCATGTACACCTTGCTGTTACACACCCCTTATTGCACTCACATTTGATTATTTTGAGACATGATTTTGGAATGGGTTCTGGTGACCATCTAATCGACCATTATCTTCTTTCCATCCCATTGTCGAAGGATCCGGTAATGTTTGCACATGAATGGTTGCTTGTTTCCAAACTAAAACCTGGTAGTTTGTTCTCAAATGTGGTAATGAAATGAGTCACTAGTTGGTGGAAGCTTTTCGGGAGATTCAGTCCGAGGGAACATCCTGAATCTTGCATTGTTGAGTTTTGCATCGGAAACTCCATACAACTTGCATACAAAATGTTCAGCACTTCCAATTATTTCAGTGGATATTGCAATATTACCTATACCCTTTAAGAGTTCACATCATTTCAGGTAAATCTTCCATGCGGATCGTTTAGACACCCAATATATGAACGCAGTTGAATCACACCCCGTTAAAGCATGAAACGCAAGAATATAGTTCAGAGCATCTCTCGGTATTTGGGTGGCAACATCCCTGATGGGTAAAATTTTAGGGATTTTTGAACGTTCCAGCCATCATGAACACATCACAATGTGCAGGAACTTGTGACTCAACTTCGTTCATATGGGGTGTCTAAACGATCTGCATGGAAGATTTACCTGAATGTTGTGAACTCTTAACGGGTATAGGTAATATTGCAATATTCACTGAAACAATTGAAAGTGCTGAACATTTTGTATGCAAGTTGTATGGAGTTTCAGATGGAAAACTCAACAATGCAAGATTCAGGATGTTCCCTCGGACTGAATCTCCTGAAAAGCTTCCACCAACCAGTGACCCATTTCATTACCGGTACCACCTTTTGAGAACAAACTACCAGGTTTTAGTTTGGAAACAAGCAACCATTCATGTGCAAACATTACCGGATCCTTCAACAATGAGATGGAAAGAAGAAAATGATCTATTGGATCCTACCATGTCACTAGAACCCATTCCAAAATCATGTCTCGAAATAATCAAATGTGGGTGCAAGAAGGGGTGTGTAACAGCAAGGTGTACATGCAGAAACCCAGAGTTACCCTGCACACCACTCTGCAAATGTGGAACTGACTGCAATAATAAATAAGGATTTTTTTGGGACCAATTTTGGCTATATGATGGCAAATTTTGTCGCATGTTTCATAATATTACGGATGATTTTCGAATTTTAACTGATTATTTTAACAACATATAACAGTAAACGAAAATCTAGACTTTATTCTGATGGCGGCCATTTTGAATTGTCATTTTAGGTCAGAAATAATTATTTGTCGAGTTGCCATCATTGTTTTCTGGAATCAGAATACAAATTACATTTAGACACAACTATCTCAACCATTTGAAGGATATATTTCCGGAAAACTTCACTTTCTGCCATTTAAGAGGTAATAATTAAAAAAAAATCGCGTTTTTTTGTCATTTTTGGGCATAAATTAGGTTAAAATATATAATAGTAAACGAAAATCCAGACTTTGTTCTGATGGCGGCCATTTTGAATTGTCATTTTGGGTCAGATTTGTCATCACTAAATCCAGCATTCTGATTGGTCGGCGCCCACGTGGCTAGTTGCAATTATTTCTCGGTGAATGCGCAACAGCTAATAACTGCAAGCTCATAACAACATCGACACGTCATTTGGGTTTGGAAAGACGAACGCGTAATGTTTTGGGCGCATTTGGATTCGCGCAGGATTGACTTAATAAATCATCGGGTTTCAATTGTTCCTGTTAACTTTTGCCAAGGGTGCTATGTGATATTTTGGTCTGGTTTTGTCACGATACACTTTTCGATTTAAATACATTTACAAAAGTGGCTTTTTCGCTAAATGTATATAAATATAAGGATTAACTGTCATGTGGACTGTTTTTATGGAGATATAACCGTGAGGTAAGTGGGCATAACTTGTTATGACCAATTACCTCACGGTTACATCTCCATAAAAACAGTCCACATGACAGTTAATCCTTATTTACATCGAATAAGTTGAAAATAGATTGCTTTGGAGCTTCCTCTTTCAAATGGTATATAATATAAAGTTATTATACAATGTACACAACATTTTATAATGACATTTTTATTATCCATCAGTATGTTTATCCAATTTTTTGGGAAGAAAACGTTTGTGGTTATTTGTGGTATTTGTCGGCATTTAATTCTCTATAAAAGCCTGTATTTTGATAATAAGAAAGCATGATTTGGAAACACGGAAGTGGAAAAAACTCAATGCGGAAGTGAAACGTCTGCTAATTCCACAGTGTTGCCCGCGCATCACAATTTCGCCGATTCATTTCGCAATAGAGTTAATTCGTGACGTCACAGAGTCCCCCAATAAAAATGTCATATTGCAAACTTGGGAGTCCAATATGACATTCGGGAGTCCAATATGACTTTTTCCCGGATTAGCACGTGACGGCTTTTGCCCAATCAGAAATAGTTTTAGTTAAGGGTGGATACTAATATGGCATATATTATAAAGTTATTATACAATACAGTATGTGTTTTTCTTGTACGAGTCCAGGTTGTGGTAAAAAGTCATATTGGACGAGACACGCAGTGTCGAGTCCAATGTGACTTTTCACCACAACCTGGACGATTACAAGAAAAACTCATACTTTACACAACATTGTATAATGACATTTTTAGTATTCATCTGTATGTTTATCCAAATATTGGGAATACAATATGACATTCGGGAGTACAATATGACTTTTTCCAGGACTATCACGTGGCGGCTTTTGCCCAATCGGAAATGGTGTTAGTTAAGGGATGGGTAATAATTTATATTATTGTGATCTGGGGGTTCGAAAATTAAGGGCCCTTTAAATATGAGTAGGGTAGAAGAAATGGGGAAATATAAGTGAAAGTAGCTTGCCATACGGTATCGCGAGCTGTGACGTTGATAACTTATATATATATATACTAGCCGATGAGCCCGACGTTGTCCGGGCTATTCAAAAACCAAGATTCAAGTCGATAGCTCCACCCGTTTCCGAGATCTGGTCTGCGCATGCGCGAAGCTGGCGTCGCACGGGCTCGGCGACCCGATAAAATTCGTATCCGGGGCAAGATACATTCACATACCAAATTTCAAGTCGATAGCTCTACCCGTTTCCGAGATCTGGTCTGCGCATGCGCGAAGCTGGCGTCGCACGGGCTCGGCGACCCGATAAAATTCGTATCCGGGGCAAGATACATTCACATACCAAATTTCAAGTCGATAGCTTCACCCGTTTCCGAGATCTCGTCTGCGCATGCGCGAAGCGGGCGCCGCACGGGCTCGCCAATACGACAACGTTCACCGCCTGGTCAAACTACACACACGTACCAAGTTTCGTCCCGATCGGTCGAGAATCGTAGATTTGTATAAATGACAGACAAACAAACAAACAAACAAACATACATACAGACAGAGGTCTTCAAAATATATATGAGATATATATATATATATATATATATATATATATATATATATATATATATATATATATATATATAAGAGAATGCACTGGCACAGATTCTTTAATGCTGCCCCCACCATGAAAGAGTTAAGGAGCAAAATGGTGCCCTGACTCGGAATTCTAGAGGTTCAAGAAATCGGTAGGTGTAATGTCGATTGTGGCTCAAACATATAACACGCACCACTGTCGCAAACTTAGCTGTCACTGCTACAAGGAACATTGTTTATCTATTTAGAATATCAAGTTACATTGATCAGTGGTTGGCTGGGTACGTCACCTACATGCTCCCTCGGTCTGTTTGTCCTTGAATAGAATGCAGGAAAATTCGATAATTTCTATGTTGTGACACCTATACTTTATATTATATGGCTGTCGTAGAGAGCCACTCCAGTTTGTTTCTATGTTGTGACACCTATACTTTATATTATATGGCTGTCGTAGAGAGCCACCCCAGTTTGTTTCTATGTTGTGACACCTATACTTTATATGATATGCCTGTCATAGAGAGCCACCCCAGTTTCGATTACTCGTGCACTGATTCCGTTTGTAATCTGTCCATGATAATCCACAATATTGATATTTTGTGTATGTTATAAGTATAGTGTGATTTATGTCAGAAATGACTGGATGGTCGATTAGGCCATTCTTTATAATTAGCTACCAGTACATTTGAACAGACCATCAAGAGAGAGAGAGAGAGAGAGTGATTCTACAAATATATATTGAAGATGTGGCGATCGATAGAGTTATAGAGCTTCTTTCAAATGTGTGGTCATTTTTTTTAAACATATTTTATTTGTAGTATAATACAAAATGGATTGGGGCACAAGTTACAAAACTTAATGAGCCCCTCTCCGGTATACATTGGTACAAACAATTTATGTAACAAAGTGGCACAATAAGTAACTTATTTACAGCTGCACGTGGTGAATGGAAAAGATGATGATGGAAGATTGTAACAGTTATTGAGGAAGGGTGAGAATGAGAATTATTGGTGTGGGGGGGGGGGGGGTGCCAACACCGAGTGTGCATGCTATGCTGAGGCGAATAAAAACATACCGGTATGTGTTAATTGATAAACTAATTTATTATCGTCCATCCACACTTCTATCAGTTGGAGAGAGAAAACACTCCGTTCCATACAAGTACATGATTAAATATAATTTACAAATCAATATTACTTTATGAGCCCCCGATCCATTCGATCGATTGAAGGAAGAAAGTGCGCGTGAAGTCGGCGCCGCATCACATTCCTTTGGGGGAACACATTTCAGCATATCTTTATCTTGGACATATGGTGGTGTATAGGGGACCTATGTTCACTACATGTACATGCTAGCAAGTTGGATAATATTATACACATATCAGCTGTCTTGGTGTGAAATAGCGCGCACTAGTTCCCCGAGGTGGTGTCTTTTGAACAGCAGGGAGCGGCCTCTGTCAATATATATTCCTGTTCGGTGTGACGTCAGCAGGAGCAGACAAAAGCCCGACAATCTCTACCAGAGCGCACCAGTCACACTTCCTTTCTGGCTCTGTCACCGGCTGGGTACTAGTCTGTGGTTTCTATATTTAGCGCGGGGTTTTCCAGCAAAATGGCGAAAGCCGATCTCCCGAAAGTCAAATTTGCTTTGCTATGTGCTTCCCGCACTAAAAACTTAATGGCAGAATGGAGGATCAGAGCGGTAGTTTTGTTGACGATTTTCGCAAGCTGCTCGTCAAAATTGTAGCAAATTAGAACTCTTCTGTTTCACTTGCCACGCGTGTTGTCGTGACATTGTCTTCCATGTGCGTTTATACTTTTATGTTGATAAAATAACCAAATCACATCGTTTTGTAATATAATTATCTGCTTCTAGAGGGACTTTCCAAACTTAAGGTACGAAATTACACAAATTTTAATCGATATTTTGTGTGTTTAACATTAGTATATATCTTAATATCGCGGAAATCAATCAAATGTGGGTAAAATGTCGCAGGTAGCAGCAGTCTTACCGAGTCATCAAGGGGGTAAACCTGCTTGGAGTTTGATAGCCCGGTTGTAGTTCGCTTGTCGAGCAATGGTCAGAACTATGCTATGACGAAATCGCGATTTTACCAATCAAAAGACAGTATGTGTATATATATGACCCACTCTGAACATATATCATAATTCTCGCTACTTTAGACTAAGGCAGTATACTGTTGACCGAGGCCGCAGACAAGTCAACAGTCTAGCTTGCTGTTCAGAAGACACCATTGTTACGCGCTAGAGATTCTAGATAGCTATAGTTCGCTGGGCGTTTTATTTATAGATAATGGGGTTTTCCGGTTATTTTGGGACGCATTAAAAGTTTTACTGCGACCTGATCCGGTAAAAGGTGTAGCTGGAATTTCAATTTCGTTTATTGTCATTGATTTTGGTTTGTGATAAGCTATGCCAATTACAAATAGAAGAAATGAAAAATATAATTTGTAAAATGCGTATGTCAATTGACGTGTTTTAAACAGTGTAGTCAGAGACAGCCGAGTTAGCCACCGGTTCGTTAATTAGGTGATCGATGTGACAGTTTGCAGTAGGTCCCCTATTTGCGGAGATAAATTTGCGAAAGTTCCCGAATTGGCGGAGATCCCCTAAAATGGTCGAAATATATGTTGATTTTAATGAGGGAACGGGTGCGTATATCTCAATTGATACGTATTTTAAAGAGGTTAGTCGGATACAGCCGAGTCAGCCACGGTTCGTTAATTGGTGCTGATCGGTGTGACAATTTGCAGTAGGTCCCTATTTGCGGATGTCCCCGAATTCGCGGAGATCCCCTAAAATGGTCGAAATATGTTGATTTTAATGAGGGAACGGGTGCGTATATGCCAATTGATACGCATTTTAAACAAATAACGACACGATCATCATAATAGTGGTTTGTTCTATCAATCATATCATCATCATCATCATCATCATAATATGGAACAAGTCTTGCGACTTTTCGTCCAATAACGTTATTTGCAATGTTTGTTTACAAATATATGTATCATCATCCGATATTTACTTGTGAGTCACTTGAACATATTACTAACTAATTCTTGTCGTCGAACTCGTATTTTATATACTAGAAGAATGAGTATATGTATATTTTGAATTAATCGAGTGTTGGAGCCTCAACAGCGAAGTCTGGCAGAGAGTTCCAGCTATTTGCCACCCTCTGCGTGAAGAAATATTTTCCTACGGCCTATGGGCATCTGTAGCTTTTTATTATGTCCTCATTGATATTGTAATGACCATTCTACAGTTTATATACCTCGATTAGATCTCCTCTAAATCTTCGATATTTTAAAGACATCATGTTGAGTCTACACATTCGGTCTCGGTAGCATAGAGTTTTGATTTGACGAACTAATTTCGTTGCTTTTTCTTTGTATTTCTCTAACATAATTATTTGATATTTGTGATGTGGGCTGCATGCAGAGTTACAGTATTCGATGATGGGTCTTACCATGTTTATGTAGAGCGATTAGAAATTGTCGATGTCCAAGTTCATGAAAGTTCTATTGGCTATACCGATGATTTGAGAAGCTTTACTGTTTTAGGATATTGTAGGAACAGGGAACAGGGAACTATTGACTCTCTATGACAATTATATTGATTACGTTGATACCATGACTTATTTGGGGATTGATTTTTACCATAACGGAAGGTTCTGCCAAGCGGTAAAGAAAATTGCATCTGTCGGCAAGAAAGCCATATATAGTTTCGTAAGTCAAACAGAAAAATTAAAGTTAAGTAACGACCTAGTTCTCACCTTATTTGATAAAACAATTGAACCAATTACTACGTACTGTAGCGAGGTTTGGGCAATGGAACAATTGTATGAGTTAGACAGTCTAGTCCTGGGATTTTATAAGCAGGTTCTGATGATGAAAAGAAGTACCCCCACATACATGGTCTATGGTGAAATTGGTAGATATCCCCTGAGCATTAAATGTAAAATGCGTATGCTGAACTACTGGAGGCGAATTCTTGATGGCAAATGCTCCCAAGTTGTGCAAAAGCTGTATCATTTGTTATTGCACCTCAAAGATTCTGCGAAAACTAATAAGCGAGTAACGTGGATTTCGTGCATTAAGGGGTTAATCGACTCTTCTGGACAAAACCACGTATGGGATGCACAATGTATTTCCGGTTTTGATATTAGATATATTGAGAATAGGTTTAAAGACCAATTTATCCAAAAATGGTGGGTGGACATCGATAGTTCATCACGCGGTCGATTCTATCGGAACTTTAAAAAGGAATTTGGTTTTGAGACGTATTTTACGAATTTACCTCGCGATTTGTCACACAACATTATGAGATTGAGGACAGCCAATCATAGACTAGGAGTCGAAACTAGCAGGTGGGGAAAAGCAAGCAAGCGTGGTAAAAACTGTACGTTATGTGGGCAGACAGACGCAAATGACGAATACCATATCATATCCGTTTGCACAATCTTAGTTGGGGCCAGGCAGAAATATATACCACGATGGTTCTGGGAGGAACCTGCTAGATGGAAATTCTACATACTATTAGCGTCCCACAATCCAGAAATCCAGAAAGGCTTAGGCATTGTGACTAAGATAGGACTGAGTAAGATCGAATAGTAGTGAGTCGTCGATGCGAAATAACGATGATGATAATTAATATGATGTATATGACCAGTGCTGTTATTGTTAATGATGGTGTTGTTGTTGTTGTTGTTGATGGTGATGGCGATGACGACGATGAAGATGATGATGATGATAATAATAATAATGGTGATGATAATGGTGACGATGATGGTGATAATGTATTATATTATATGTAAATAGTGTAAATATGTTTGTCAACTCTATATAATGCGTGTTAACTCACGATTGAGTTCATTAAAGCATTCATTCAAAGCTAATCTGGTCGTGTCAAATTGAGCTATAGCGATGGGATATCTCGCAGGACAACACATTTCGGGTTTTTCGTGGGGTGTATATTCGCTGGATGGCTTATAGTTGCAGTATGTAACTATTATGACCACGTTAATTGCGTTCGATGTTTAGGTATGAACAATGGCTGGGCCATGCACTCTTGAAGATTTTATGGCGGGAACACAATGCCTCCGATTTTTGATCCGTAGTTAGAAGCTTTCTGGTGTGATGAATTAGAAACCTGCAGTAATAATCCGTAGTTTTTTGTAATAATTTGAAGGATTAGTTGTTTTAACGGAATTCCGAGGCGGTGCATTCATGTAACCAATATAGTTTATATTATCTCATTATATTTTGAAGACCTCTGTCTGTCTTATGTCCTTTATAGAATCGAAAACGGGTTGACCGATCGAGACCAAACTTCCCATCTAAAGGTAAAATCCCACGGGAATCGTCGACGTCGCATTTTGGACAAGCTCTGAGCACCAATCATCAAAATCACCGCAAACGCCACTTCGGAAGTTAAGGCATCAACGATCTTTATATTGACCATATTCGGAGGTGTTAAGGATTAACGCTCTTTATTACAATCGAAGCTGCTAAACGGCTACCCATGCGAAAAATACGGATGCAAAACGAAACGCGGAATGCAATTATCTCGATTAAAAAGGCAGAATGGGTTGTTGTGTCATATATGTCCTAGGAACAGCAGGGGGGGTCGGAAAAAAGTGCCATGACATTAGGCTGAAAAAACTTTTTTCCGGCTCTTGGGTACCCACCACCCCCCTATTTGAAGGAAAACATATTTTTTCCAATTTCATGCGGGGTACCCACCCCCTTTTTACCTCCAAATCTGTAAATTCACACCATTTAAGCTTGATGGTCAGTATTACAGTTACCCTATTTCCATTTCTGGTTCTTCTAAGTCATTCCAGTCTTTTGTAATAACACGAAACAGGTTCTAAAAAAAAAACTTGGAAAAATCCAAAATAACACACAGAATACATGTGCTGATCAGTAAATTATTGATTGTTTCTTCCCCAAATATTGTCTAAGGTAGCTCATTATACATGTAAACAAGTATAAAAGCATTAGTGTACCTTCTTTTCATCACAGCAAGTGTAACTTTAGATGTGTCCCATAGTATCACATGAATTTATGTCAATTATGATTTTTGAAAAAATTATTAGGGCAACACCACCTGGCAATTAACTCTCCAACAATACAGGTATTCAGCTGAAATCCACTATGTATCACAAAACTAATTTTCATTTCCATGAGCTGAGATCTTGGGCTAGGTACTGTGCTAAGGCCAGACCCAGGTCAAACACTCAGACAAATACATGTACTGCGTGTAAATAGAAACTTGAAAATAAGATGGTCATATGCAGTCGGCAGAATAAGCTCCAAGGAGGGTGAGTTTAGTGATGCTACCCAGCATAGTGGGCTATAGCATTACGAAATTCACCATATGTGACCCTCATCTGCAGCTAGTTCTCCATGGTCGGTCGAGACCAAAATAGAATGAGGTTGTTAGAGGTTGAATGTGTTGATGCTATACCGGGTAGTATCGCCAAATTCGCCTTCTGCAGACTTCGATCATTTTGCTGATGACCAGCACATTATATTTAGACTTGCATATATATTAAGTTATATTATATTTTCTCTCCCTTCTTTTCACTCATCTGTTCTGATTTTGTTTATTCCACTTAGCAGCCTTCTCCATATCTACACATTCAAGTTCTATGTATGCTCGCCCAATCTTTTATCTGGGTCTCACCATCTCAAGATTATTGTCTCAGTGATATGCATTGTTGCAGTCTACAGTCCCATGCCAAGTTCCGATACAATTTTGACTGGGTTATCTGGTCTGATCAGGTATAATGAGTAAAATTAATGCTATAAATGAATAGCTTTTTTCATTTTATTTACATTAAAGTTTATTCATGTGCTACATAACTGTCCATTTTCATCTGGAACCAGTAGCATTGGTACATGGTAATGTGATCGGATGTAAAAGGCGAATTCCTGAGATTTGGTTCGTAATCTGGATTTCTGAGAAGCATCATGCCTATATCCACACTAACTACACCCTAAGCACTGCCCTAAGTGTCATACACACCTTAACAATGATGCTGAACACTTTGAGGCATTTATATTGAAGAAATGTTGTAAGAGGAAAAAATTGCGACCACTCAGGAAAAAAGTTACTTTTTCGCAGCTGAACCACCCACACACCCCGGCCTAATGTATGGAAAAAAGTGGATGACCCCCCCCCCCCCCCCGGGAACAGGGGAATTTTTCATCGGGTCAGTCTTTGAGGGACGGGTACCATGAATTAATTCATGAAAAACAAAAAATGCGTGTTGTGCTGTCGTTTCGACTGATCGGGACGAAACTTGGTACGTGTGTGTAGTTCGACCAGGCTGTCGTCCTTGTCGTATTGGCGAGCCCGTGCGACGCCAGTGCAGCGCATGCGCAGACGAGATCTCGGAAACGGGTGGAGATATCGACTTGTAATTTGCTATGTGAATGTATCTTGCCCCGGATACGATTTTTATCGGGTCCCCGAGCCCATGCGACGAAAGGTTCGCGCATGCGCAGACCAGATCTCGGAAACGGGTGGAGCTATCGACTTGAAATTTGGTTTTTGAATAGCCCGGACAACGTCGGGCTCATCGGCTAGTCTCATATATATTTTGAAGACCTCTGTCTGTATGTTTGTCTGTCATTATACAAATCTACGATTTTCGACCGATCGGGACGAAACTTGGCACGTGTGTGTAGTTTGACCAGGCGGTCGTCGTTGTCGTATTGACGAGCCCGTGCGGCGCCCGCTTCGCGCATGCGCAGACGAGATCTCGGAAACGGGTGGAGCTATCGACTTGAAATTTGCTATATGAATGTATCTTGCCCCGGATACGAATTTTATCGGGTCGCCGAGCTCGTGCGACGCCAGCTTCGCGCATGTGCAGACGAGATCTCGGAAACGGGTGGAGCTATCGACTTGAAATTTGCTATGTGAATGTATCTTGCCCCGGATACGAGTTTTATCGGGTCGCCGAGCCCGTGCGACGCCAGCTTCGCGCATGCGCAGACCAGATCTCGGAAACGGGTGGAGCTTGAAATTTGGTATGTGAATGTATCTTGCTCCGGATACGAATTTTATCGGGTCGCAGAGCCCGTGCGACGCCAGCTTCGCGCATGCGCAGAACAGATCTCGGAAACGGGTAGAGCTATCGACTTGAAATTTGGTTTTTGAATAGCCCGGACAACGTCGGGCTAATCGGCTAGTCGCATATATATTTTGAAGACCTCTGTATGTTTGTCTGTCTGTATGTCTGTCATTTATACAAATCTACGATTCTCGACCGATCGGGACAAAACTTGGTACGTGTGTGTAGTTTGACCAGGCGGTCGACGTTTTCGTATTGGCGAGCCCGTGCGGCGCCCGCTTCGCGTATGCGCTGACGAGATCTCGGAAACGGGTGGAGCTATCGACTTGAAATTTGCTATGTGAATGTATCTTGCCCCGGATACGAATTTTATCGGGTCGCCGAACCCGTGCGACGCCAGCTTCGCGCATGCGCAGACGAGATCTCGGAAACGGGTGGAGCTATCGACTTGAAATTGGCTATGTGAATGTATCTTGACCCCGGATACGAATTATATCGGGTCACCGAGCCCGTGCGACGCCAGCTTCGCGCATGCGCAGACGAGATCTCGGAAAAGGGTGGAGCTATCGACTTGAAATTTGGTTTTTGAATAGCCCGGACAACGTCGGGCTCATCGGCTATAGTGGGGCGGATAGATGACAAAATCGTGCATTTTATGGTAAAACCACCAAACTTGACACGCATGTACTACATATAAAAATAAGACATTTTGGATATCATGCCAAGCTGGAAAATGTCCATGGTTGCCATGGCAACCGTTTTGACAAAAAATCTTGTTTTTCTCACAATCCTAACAAGTATGCATCATTATGACTCAGTTTCTGATCGAAAAACAATGTTTTATGTACCTATTTGTGCTGAAAAGGGATCAGGCTATATATCGATTGACTCATGTGTCCGTTATAGTTGGGTATATTCAAAATGGCGTATAAAATGGCCGCCATTTGTTTGAAAGTCCCTATTATTGGCTGCGTGTAACAACATTTTATTGAGATGTGTGTACATTTTTTATTATAAAAATGTACTTTGACAAGAAAATATAAACTGATCGATCACTCTGTATATATATAACAATTTTAAGGATTGCAAAACAAAAATTATAGGCTAGAAAATGATGGAATAGCGTAAATATAATGCAAAATAAAAACAATGGTATGTACATAGGGTTGTTTGTTTTGATTACTATAATTGATGGTTACAATGAAACGAGAAGCATTTCTATGATATAAATGTCTGAAAGTTGATTATGAAAATCTTCCGCGTTAACATTATATCATATCATTTTAGCGAGTGTGTATGGACAATATTGGCCATTGGTCTGGTACAAAACTGCTTGGCAACCGTTACTATGGGGCTACCCGATTACATTTGTGCAGCTATAATAACACTTACTCACAATTTGACAAGCTGCAAATCATTGTGGTGTTATATGCTCAACATACAAATACCGCAAGTTTTAAATATTTATGATATTAACTATAATTCTTCATGTTTTTATTACGAGCGTAGGTGCGAATTATGTGTGACAAGGTGTGATAGGAATTGATTACATTTGCAATATAAATATAGTGAGATGTATATAATTCCCTATATAGTTGTTATACAACTGAAGTGTGCTAAAAAAATTATTCTAATATATTATGAGAATCAATCGTGCAATAACTCGTGGCATTTCGTCCCTCCAATATGGGATAAAACAATCGAAGACACTCGTTCTGCGATAAGTGACATTCAAGAATGTGCCATGGATAGTCATGTATGAATAATTCATGACAAATCGCCAGTCAATTCTGCTAGTTGTGTGAACGCACCATAAAGAGTTGGAAATATTTGCATACATGACACTGTTGGCAACACTTACAGTAATGCCCTAAGTAATCTACCTCTTAACCACAGCAGAATTATGGGTAATTTAACTTTTCAGGATTTAGTCGGAAATATTGATATTTATTTTCGACTAAATCCTGAAAAGTTACCCATAATTATGATGTGGTTAAGGGGTCGATTTGCAATTGCAACTGCATAGAGAAGTACAGCATAATGATGCCCTCGAGAATTTACAATTGTTTGTGCACCCTTTCTTACAACCACGTCGCAATAGTTCTCGGCAACCTTTGGTTGCTTCAGGAAGATCGGTCCATGTCACACTCCAACTTCATTCATAGTAGCCTGTCATTTGTATAAAATAAATGGGTTTCGTAAACAAAACTGGGAATTTTGGGCAATGTAGTTAATCGTATATCCCACATACCGGAGACATTGTAAACCATTGTTGACAAGCATCCTATCGATTAGTTGCCTCAAAACTGGCGTTACCATAGCAACAGTATGTGGTTTCTGAGAATTCTGGAAAACGATCATATATGAAGTATTTTAGTGAGAACGGTGGACTTGTTGGTGGATATAGTTATATAATAATACTTATATGTATATATTCTCCATGACGAACCGCCAGTACTGATCTCAAGAGTCAAGGTGACTATGAAAGGTCAAGTGTTTTTATCACTTCATGTCCTATTATTTGTCTTTATGAGGAACCTTTCTCAATTTATTGCATCATATTGATATTTTGTTGCATTCTGGAGATCATAGCCTTTATTTTGAGCCACATATCTTATCAATAGGCTGATCATTACTTGTGTGCGAGATTTTACGAAACATGTGACCGGGCCAATTGCCGACCCTTAAAATTAGAAATTGCTCTTCTCGATAGACAATGGCCACACCATTAGTTGGGTGGAAAGAGGACACAATCGTCAAATTTATGGTAAAAGCATCGAAGTTGGCACACATGTATATCACACCATTATAAGTCATTTTGGATATGATCCGAAGAATGTACACCGTTGGTATGTCAACCATTTTGTTGAAAACACATGTATTTGCCATACTCTATCTATTATGTATATGTATTGATAATGACCAGCAACCTCATAAAAACTGTTCACTGTGCATCTATTTTGATTGGGTCATATACTTGTTAGAACATATACACTTTTATATATGGGTAGATTCAAAAATGCTATTCCCAACAGTATGGTGATAGGACGCACGTTCGCCAACAATAATAATATTTAACTATGTAACAACGGTTGAGCATCGAAGTTTTGATTTATTTCGAGATATTGTTGTAGAACAGGGATCAGTTCAGTTGAAGTGCTTGAAAGTTATCGCCCTATGATTGCTCAAGTACACAATTTAAAATCCATATCTCAGGTAAAAAATCCGCTTTGCGAAAACGATCGAGATATTGCTATGAAAAATTCGTTTATCAACTCTGCATGAAATTGGTCGACGTTTGTTCAAGTTATATATCGCGATAACGACATTAATTTTTTTTAAATAGAAAAATGGGCCTTTTGTTTTTGTTTGAATGCTTTGAAAAATTCGACTGACTGAGATAATATAGAGTGAAAGACAGGGTGATATATATGGAAAATGGAGAGAGCGCGGGAACGGAAAGATGCTTCTTTGACAGCACATTACATGTATTTGATTGTGTTAATCAATTGTTATTTATACTCCAAGGAATGTACTACTTATACTACATGCATGGACTGTAGTTATATTTGTTGTTGGTCTTCTCTTTGGCTGTTTTCATTTCATAGTCAGTGATAGTGATATGTGAAACTCAATGTTGCTCATCTCTCACGATCCAGAACAAATCATTTACTGAAAATGTATTGCTGTCCCGATTTAAGCAAAACATGCGTCTATGTCTTAGTGCACTTTATTGTATCAAATAATTGATATCATGTCATGCCATGTCCCATCCAATTATTTCAATCCGTGTGTGTAGGTTTATACATTGAAAATGTATTTTGAAGATTTAAAATCGGATGGTGGTCATGTCATTCCCATGTATGGATTTTGTCTCGGAGAGATCAACAGGAAGTTATCGACAAATATAACTGCACGGTTGTTCCCCGTCTGCATTTAAATCGGCAACACCTCTGTAACTGGCTGAACCGGTTTTCATTGTTTTCAAACAATGAAAACACGTTCGATACTAAGTCCCCCGGGAGACTGCTAATTTCTGAAGTTGTTATATATTACAATCCTACACAACAGCGTCAATAACCGTGACAATTGTGTCCTCAAGAGCAAAAACACATTGGAGGGTGGCAGTCTTCGATTTTGTATTGGTTATGGCACAGTATGTTGTGGACGTCTGTTTCCTAAGTGTTGCAAGTGACACGTTAACGGCTACTCTTTTGGCGGCGATCAGTGGTAATGTGGTTGCGTCCCTGTCATTTTAGTACTTTTTTTTACAAGAAAGATAATGGATAAGATAGTGCGGGTTAGAATTTTCTAAAGTGACGCTGTTGTTGTCAGGGGCACAAAAGGGGGAGGGGCAGAAACAAAATTGTCGCCGATTTCCACCAAATTTATACATAATCATCTCCATGATATGAGGAATCTAATTGTGTGGTTTACATATGTCAATAGTGGCGCCATTTGAGTCAGGGGTGCACGCAAGGGGGGGGGGGGTGCACAAGAATTGATAAACCTGTTTAGCGCCGATTTCCACAAAGTTGGTACACATTCTTCTCCATGAAACGAGGAATCTAATCGTGTGATTTCAAGATGGCAAAAGTGGCGCTATTTATCAGGGGTGCAGTGCAGGGAGAGGGGCACCAAAATCGCACTTCCGCAAAAAGCTAATTTGGCATTTTTGGTGGCCATTTTTTTCGGGGGTTACCATGGCAACCATGGGCTCTCCCTAGCTTGGCATGATATCTAAATCCACAAGATATCACCTCAGGATGTTGTATACAAAGTTTGTTGCTTTTACCATAAAATGCACGATTCACCCTTTTTTTGACACGGAGCCGCCCTACTACTAGTCTCATATATATTTTGAAGACCTCTGTCTGTCTGTCTGTATGTTTGTCTGTCATTGATACAAATCTACGATTCTCGACCGATCGGGACGAAACTTGGTACGTGTGTGTAGTTTGACCAGGCGGTCGACGTTATCGTATTGGCGAGCCCATGCGACGCCCGCTTCGCGCATGCGCTGACGAGATCTCGGAAACGGGTGGAGCTATCGACTCGAAATTTGCTATGTGAATGTATCTTGCCCCGGATACGAATTTTATCGGGTCGCCGAGCCCGTGCGACGCCAGTTTCGCGCATGCGAAGACGAGATCTCGGAAACGGGTGGAGCTATCGATTTGAAATTTGCTATGTGAATGTATCTTGCCCCGGATACGAATTGTATCGGGTCGCCGAGCCCGTGCGACGCCAGCTTCGCACATGCGCAGATCAGATCTCGGAAACGGGTGGCGCTATCGACTTGAAATTTGGTTTTTGAATAGCCCGAACAACGTCGTGCTCATCGGCTAGTCTCATATATATTTTGTAGACCTCTGTATGTTTGTCTGTCTGTATGTCTGTCACTTATACAAATCTACGATTCTCGACCGATCGGGACAAAACTTGGTACGTGTGTGTAGTTTGACCAGGCGGTCGACGTTGTCGTATTGGCGAGCCCGTGCGGCGCCCGCTTCGCGCATGCGCTGACGAGATCTCGGAAACGGGTGGAGCTATCGACTTGAAATTTGCTATGTGTTTGTATCTTGCCCCGGATACGAATTTTATCGGGTCGCCGAGCCAGTGCGACGCCAGTTTCGCGCATGCGCAGACGAGATCTCGGAAACGGGTAGAGCTATCGACTTGAAATTTGCTATGTGAATGTATCTTGCCCCGGATACGAATTTTATCGGGTCGGCGAGCCCGTGCGACGCCAGCTTCGCGCATGCACAGACCAGATCTCGGAAACGGGTAGATCTATCGACTTGAAATTTGTTTTTTGAATAGCCCGGACAACGTCGGGCTGGGTAGAGCTATCGACTTGAAATTTGGCTTTTGAATAGCCCGGAGAACGTCGGGCTCATCGGCTAGTCTCTTATATATTTTGAAGACCTATGTATGTATGTTTGTTTGTCTGTATGTTTGTCATTAATACAAATCTACGATTCTCGACCGACCGGGACGAAACTTGGTACGTGTGTGTAGTTTGACCAGCCGGTGGTCGCTGTCGTATCGGCGAGCCCGTGCGACGCCCATTGCAGCGCATACGCAGACGAGATTTCAGAAACGGGTGGAGCTATCGACTTGAAATTTGGTATGTGAATGTATCTTGCCCCGAATACGAATTTTATCGGGTCGCCGAGCCCGTGCGACGCCCGTGCAGCGCATGCGCAGACCAGATCTCGGAAACGAGTGGAGCTATCGACTTGAAATTTGGTTTTTGAATAGCCCGGACGTCGGGCTCATCGGCTAGTCTCATATATATTTTGAAGACCTCTGTGTGTATGTCATTTATACAAATCTACGATTCTCGACCGATCGGGACGAAACTTGGTACGTGTTTGTAGTTTGACCAGGCGGTCGTCCTTGTCGTATTGGCGAGCCCGTGCGACGCCCGTGCAGCGCATGCGCAGACGAGATCTCGAAAACGGGTGGAGCTATCGACTTGAAATTTGGTTTTTGAATAGCCCGGACAACGTCGGGCTCATCGGCTAGTCTCATATATATTTTGAAGACCTCTGTCTGTCTGTATGTTTGTCTGTCATTGATACAAATCTACGATTCTCGACCGATCGGGACGAAACTTGGTACGTGTGTGTAGTTTGACCAGGCAGTCGATGTTGTCGTATTGTCGAGCCCGTGCGGCGCCAGCTTCGCGCATGCGCTGACGAGATCTCGGAAACGGGTGGAGCTATCGACTTGAAATTTGGTTTTTGAATAGCCCGGACAACGTCGGGCTCATCGGCTAGTCTCGTATATATTTTGAAGACCTCTGTCTGTCTGTCTGTCTGTATGTTTGTCTGTCATTGATACAAATCTACGATTCTCGACCGATCGGGACGAAACTTGGTACGTGTGTGTAGTTTGACCAGGCGGTCGACGTTGTCGTATTGGCGAGCCCGTGCGACGCCCGCTTCGCGCATGCGCTGACGAGATCTCGGAAACGGGTGAAGCTATCGACTTGAAATTTGCTATGTGAATGTATCTTGCCCCGGATACGAATTTTTATCGGGTCGCCGAGCCCGTGCGACGCCAGCTTCGCGCATGCGCAGACGAGATCTCGGAAACGGGTGGAGCTATCGACTTGAAATTTGGTATGTGAATGTATCTTGCCCCGGATACGAATTTTATCGGGTCGCCGAGCCCGTGCGACGCCAGCTTCGCGCATGCGCAGACGAGATCTCGGTATGTTTGTTTGTCTGTATGTTTGTCATTAATACAAATCTACGATTCTCGACCGACCGGGACGAAACTTGGTACGTGTGTGTAGTTTGACCAGGCGGTGGTCGTTGTCGTATTGGCGAGCCCGTGCGACGCCAGTGCAGCGCATGCGCAGACGAGATCTCAGAAACGGGTGGAGCTATCGACTTGAAATTTGGTATGTGAATGTATCTTGCCCCGAATACGAATTTTATCGGCTCGCCGAGCCCGTGCGACGCCCGTGCAGCGCATGCGCAGATCAGATCTCCGAAACGGGTGGAGCTATCGACTTGAAATTTGGTTTTTGAATAGCCCGAACAACGTCGTGCTCATCGGCTAGTCTCATATATTTTGTAGACCTCTGTTTGTATGTCATTTATACAAATCTACGATTCTCGACCGATCGGGACGAAACTTGGTACGTGTGTAGTTTGACCAGGCGGTCGTCCTTGTCGTATTGGCGAGCCCGTGCGACGCCCGTGCAGCGCATGCGCAGACGAGATCTCGGAAACGGGTGGAGCTATCGACTTGAAATTTGCTATGTGAATGTATCTTGCCCCGGATACGAATTTTATCGGGTCGCCGAGCCCGTGCGACGCCAGCTTCGCGCATGCGCAGACGAGATCTCGGAAAAGGGTGGAGCTATCGACTTGAAATTTGGTTTTTGAATAGCCCGGACAACGTCGGGCTCATCGGCTAGTCTCATATATATTTTGAAGACCTCTGTCTGTCTGTCTGTCTGTCGGTATGTTTGTCTGTCATTGATACAAATCTACGATTCTCGACCGATCGGGACGAAACTTGGTACGTGTGTGTAGTTTGACCAGGCGGTCGACGTTGTCGTATTGGCGAGCCCGTGCGACGCCCGCTTCGCGCATGCGCTGACGAGATCTCGGAAACGGGTGGAGCTATCGACTTGAAATTTGCTATGTGTTTGTATCTTGCCCCGGATACGAATTTTATCGGGTCGCCGAGCCCGTGCGACGCCAGCTTCGCGCATGCGCAGACGAGATCTCGGTATGTTTGTTTGTCTGTATGTTTGTCATTAATACAAATCTACGATTCTCGACCGACCGGGACAAAACTTGGTACGTGTGTGTAGTTTGACCAGGCGGTGGTCGTTGTCGTATTGGCGAGCCCGTGCGACGCCAGTGCAGCGCATGCGCAGACGAGATCTCAGAAACGGGTGGAGCTATCGACTTGAAATTTGGTATGTGAATGTATCTTGCCCCGAATACGAATTTTATCGGCTCGCCGAGCCCGTGCGACGCCCGTGCAGCGCATGCGCAGATCAGATCTCCGAAACGGGTGTAGCTATCGACGTGAAATTTGGTTTTTGAATAGCCCGAACAACGTCGTGCTCATCGGCTAGTCTCATATATATTTTGTAGACCTCTGTTTGTATGTCATTTATACAAATCTACGATTCTCGACCGATCGGGACGAAACTTGGTACGTGTGTAGTTTGACCAGGCGGTCGTCCTTGTCGTATTGGCGAGCCCGTGCGACGCCCGTGCAGCGCATGCGCAGACGAGATCTCGGAAACGGGTGGAGCTATCGACTTGAAATTTGCTATGTGAATGTATCTTGCCCCGGATACGAATTTTATCGGGTCGCCGAGCCCGTGCGACGCCAGCTTCGCGCATGCGCAGACGAGATCTTGGAAAAGGGTGGAGCTATCGACTTGAAATTTGGTTTTTGAATAGCCCGGACAACGTCGGGCTCATCGGCTAGTCTCATATATATTTTGAAGACCTCTGTTTGTCTGTCTGTCTGTCTGTATGTTTGTCTGTCATTGATACAAATCTACGATTCTCGACCGATCGGGACGAAACTTGGTACGTGTGTGTAGTTTGACCATGCGGTCGACGTTGTCGTATTGGCGAGCCCGTGCGACGCCCGCTTCGCGCATGCGCTGACGAGATCTCGGAAACGGGTGGAGATATCGACTTGAAATTTGCTATGTGAATGTATCTTGCCCCGGATACGAATTTGTATCGGGTCGCCGAGCCCGTGCGACGCCAGCTTCGCGCATGCGCAGACGAGATCTCGGAAACGGGTGGAGCTATCGACTTGAAATTTGGTATGTGAATGTATCTTGCCCCGGATACGAATTTTATCGGGTCGCCGAGCCCGTGCGACGCCAGCTTCGCGCATGCGCAGACGAGATCTCGGAAAAGGGTGGAGCTATCGACTTGAAATTTGGTTTTTGAATAGCCCGGACAACGTCGGGCTCATCGGCTAGTCTCATATATATTTTTGAAGACCTCTGTCTGTCTGTCTGTCTGTATGTTTGTCTGTCATTGATACAAATCTACGATTCTCGACCGATCGGGACGAAACTTGGTACGTGCGTGTAGTTTGATCAGGCGGTCGACGTTGTCGTATTGGCGAGCCCGTGCGACGCCCGCTTCGCGCATGCGCAGACGAGATCTCGGAAACGGGTGGAGCTATCGACATGAAATTTGGTATGTGAATGTATCTTGCCCCGGATACGAATTTTATCGGGTCGCCGAGCCCGTGCGACGCCAGCTTCGCGCATGCGCAGACGAGATCTCGGAAAAGGGTGGAGCTATCGACTTGAAATTTGGTTTTTGAATAGCCCGGACAACGTCGGGCTCATCGGCTAGTCTCATATATATTTTTGAAGACCTCTGTCTGTCTGTCTGTCTGTATGTTTGTCTGTCATTGATACAAATCTACGATTCTCGACCGATCGGGACGAAACTTGGTACGTGCGTGTAGTTTGATCAGGCGGTCGACGTTGTCGTATTGGCGAGCCCATGAGACGCCCGCTTCGCGCATGCGCTGACGAGATCTCGGAAACGGGTGGAGCTATCGACTTGAAATTTGCTATGTGTTTGTATCTTGCCCCGGATACGAATTTTATCGGGTCGCCGAGCCCGTGCGACGCCAGCTTCGCGCATGCGCAGACGAGATCTCGGAAAAGGGTGGAGCTATCGACTTGAAATTTGGTTTTTGAATAGCCCGGACAACGTCGGGCTCATCGGCTAGTCTCATATATATTTTGAAGACTTCTGTCTGTCTGTCTGTCTGTCTGTATGTTTGTCTGTCATTGATACAAATCTACGATTCTCGACCGATCGGGACGAAACTTGGTACGTGTGTGTAGTTTGACCAGGCGGTCGACGTTGTCGTATTGGCGAGCCCGTGCGACGCCCGCTTCGCGCATGCGCTGACGAGATCTCGGAAACGGGTGGAGCTATCGACTTGAAATTTGCTATGTGATTGTATCTTGCCCCGGATACGAATTTTTATCGGGTCGCCGAGCTCGTGCGACGCCAGCTTCGCGCATGCGCAGACGAGATCTCGGAAACGGGTGGAGCTATCGACTTGAAATTTGGTATGTGAATGTATCTTGCCCCGGATACGAATTTTATCGGGTCGCCGAGCCCGTGCGACGCCAGCTTCGCGCATGCGCAGACGAGATCTCGGAAACGGGTGGAGCTATCGACATGAAATTTGGTATGTGAATGTATCTTGCCCCGGATACGAATTTTATCGGGTCGCCGAGCCCGTGCGACGCCAGCTTCGCGCATGCGCAGACGAGATCTCGGAAAAGGGTGGAGCTATCGACTTGAAATTTGGTTTTTGAATAGCCCGGACAACGTCGGGCTCATCGGCTAGTCTCATATATATTTTGAAGACCTCTGTCTGTCTGTCTGTATGTTTGTCTGTCATTGATACAAATCTACGATTCTCGACCGATCGGGACGAAACTTGGTACGTGTGTGTAGTTTGACCAGGCGGTCGACGTTGTCGTATTGGCGAGCCCGTGCGACGCCCGCTTCGCACATGCGCTGACGAGATCTCGGAAACGGGCGGAGCTATCGACTTGAAATTTGCTATGTGAATGTATCTTGCCCCGGATACGAATTTTTATCGGGTCGCCGAGCCCGTGCGACGCCAGCTTCGCGCATGCGCAGACGAGATCTCGGAAACTGGTGGAGCTATCGACTTGAAATTTGGTATGTGAATGTATCTTGCCCCGGATACGAATTTTATCGGGTCGCCGAGCCCGTGCGACGCCAGCTTCGCGCATGCACAGACCAGATCTCGGAAACGGGTAGAGCTATCGACTTGAAATTTGGTTTTTGAATAGCCCGGACAACGTCGGGCTGGGTAGAGCTATCGACTTGAAATTTGGTTTTTGAATAGCCCGGACAACGTCGGGCTCATCGGCTAGTCTCATATATATTTTGAAGACCTATGTATGTATGTTTGTTTGTCTGTATGTTTGTCATTAATACAAACCTACGATTCTCGACCGACCGGGACGAAACTTGGTACGTGGGTGTAGTTTGACCAGGCGGTGGTCGTTGTCGTATCGGCGAGCCCGTGCGACGCCAGTGCAGCGCATGCGCAGACGAGATCTCAGAAACGGGTGGAGCTATCGACTTGAAATTTGGTATGTGAATGTATCTTGCCCCGAATACGAATTTTATCGGGTCGCCGAGCCCGTGCGACGCCCGTGCAGCGCATGCGCAGATCAGATCTCGGAAACGGGTAGAGCTATCGACTTGAAATTTGGTTTTTGAATAGCCCGAACAACGTCGTGCTCATCGGCTAGTCTCATATATATTTTGTAGACCTCTGTTTGTATGTCATTTATACAAATCTACGATTCTCGACCGATCGGGACGAAACTTGGTACGTGTGTAGTTTGACCAGGCGGTCGTCCTTGTCGTATTGGCGAGCCCGTGCGACGCCCGTGCAGCGCATGCACAGACGAGATCTCGGAAACGGGTGGAGCTATCGACTTCAAATTTGCTATGTGAATGTATCTTGCCCCGGATACGAATTTTATCGGGTCGCCGAGCCCGTGCGACGCCAGCTTCGCACATGCGCAGACCAGATCTCGGAAACGGGTGGCGCTATCGACTTGAAATTTGGTTTTTGAATAGCCCGAACAACGTCGTGCTCATCGGCTAGTCTCATATATATTTTGTAGACCTCTGTATGTTTGTCTGTCTGTATGTCTGTCACTTATACAAATCTACGATTCTCGACCGATCGGGACAAATCTTGGTACGTGTGTGTAGTTTGACCAGGCGGTCGACGTTGGCGTATTGGCGAGCCCGTGCGGCGCACGCTTCGCGCATGCGCTGACGAGATCTCGGAAACGGGTTGAGCTATCGACTTGAAATTTGCTATGTGTTTGTATCTTGCCCCGGATACGAATTTTATCGGGTCGCCGAGCCCGTGCGACGCCAGCTTCGCGCATGCGCAGACGAGATCTCGGAAAAGGGTGGAGCTATCGACTTGAAATTTGTTTTTTGAATAGCCCGGACAACGTCGGGCTCATCGGCTAGTCTCATATATATTTTGAAGACCTCTGTCTGTCTGTCTGTCTGTCTGTATGTTTGTCTGTCATTGATACAAATCTACGATTCTCGACCGATCGGGACGAAACTTGGTACGTGTGTGTAGTTTGACCAGGCGGTTGACGTTGTCGTATTGGCGAGCCCGTGCGACGCCCGCTTCGCGCATGCGCTGACGAGATCTCGGAAACGGGTGGAGCTATCGACTTGAAATTTGCTATGTGAATGTATCTTGCCCCGGATACGAATTTTTATCGGGTCGCCGAGCCCGTGCGACGCCAGCTTCGCGCATGCGCAGACCAGATCTCGGAAACGGGTGGAGCTATCGACTTGAAATTTGGTATGTGAGTGTATCTTGCCCCGGATACGAATTTTATCGGGTCGCCGAGCCCGTGCGACGCCAGCTTCGCGCATGCACAGACCAGATCTCGGAAACGGGTAGAGCTATCGACTTGAAATTTGGTTTTTGAATAGCCCGGACAACGTCGGGCTGGGTAGAGCTATCGACTTGAAATTTGTTTTTTGAATAGCCCGGACAACGTCGGGCTCATCGGCTAGTCTCATATATATTTTGAAGACCTATGTATGTATGTTTGTTTGTCTGTATGTTTGTCATTAATACAAATCTACGATTCTCGACCGACCGGGACGAAACTTGGTACGTGTGTGTAGTTTGACCAGGCGGTGGTCGTTGTCGTATCGGCGAGCCCGTGCGACGCCAGTGCAGCGCATGCGCAGACGAGATCTCAGAAACGGGTGGAGCTATCGACTTGAAATTTGGTATGTGAATGTATCTTGCCCCGAACACGAATTTTATCGGCTCGCCGAGCCCGTGCGACGCCCGTGCAGCGCATGCGCAGATCAGATCTCCGAAACGGGTGGAGCTATCGACTTGAAATTTGGTTTTTGAATAGCCCGAACAACGTCGTGCTCATCGGCTAGTCTCATATATATTTTGTAGACCTCTGTTTGTATGTCATTTATACAAATCTACGATTCTCGACCGATCGGGACGAAACTTGGTACGTGTGTAGTTTGACCAGGCGGTCGTCCTTGTCGTATTGGCGAGCCCGTGCGACGCCCGTGCAGCGCATGCGCAGACGAGATCTCGGAAACGGGTGGAGCTATCGACTTGAAATTTGCTATGTGAATGTATCTTGCCCCGGATACGAATTTTATCGGGTCGCCGAGCCCGTGCGACGCCAGCTTCGCGCATGCGCAGACGAGATCTCGGAAAAGGGTGGAGCTATCGACTTGAAATTTGGTTTTTGAATAGCCCGGACAACGTCGGGCTCATCGGCTAGTCTCATATATATTTTGAAGACCTCTGTCTGTCTGTCTGTCTGTCGGTATGTTTGTCTGTCATTGATACAAATCTACGATTCTCGACAGATCGGGACGAAACTTGGTACGTGTGTGTAGTTTGACCAGGCGGTCGACGTTGTCGTGTTGGCGAGCCCGTGCGACGCCCGTGCAGCGCATGCACAGACGAGATCTCGGAAACGGGAGGAGCTATCGACTTGAAATTTGCTATGTGAATGTATCTTGCCCCGGATACGAATTTTATCGGGTCGCCGAGCCCGTGCGACGCCAGCTTCGCGCATGCACAGACCAGATCTCGGAAACGGGTAGAGCTATCGACTTGAAATTTGGTTTTTGAATAGCCCGGACAACGTCGGGCTGGGTAGAACTATCGACTTGAAATTTGGTTTTTGAATAGCCCGGACAACGTCGGGCTCATCGGCTAGTCTCATATATATTTTGCAGACCTATGTATGTATGTTTGTTTGTCTGTATGTTTGTCATTAATACAAACCTACGATTCTCGACCGACCGGGACGAAACTTGGTACGTGTGTGTAGTTTGACCAGGCGGTCGTCCTTGTCGTATTGGCGAGCCCGTGCGACGCCCGTGCAGCGCATGCACAGACGAGATCTCGGAAACGGGTGGAGCTATCGACTTGAAATTTGCTATGTGAATGTATCTTGCCCCGGATACGAATTTTATCGGGTCGCCGAGCCCGTGCGACGCCAGCTTCGCACATGCGCAGACCAGATCTCGGAAACGGGTGGCGCTATCGACTTGAAATTTGGTTTTTGAATAGCCCGAACAACGTCGTGCTCATCGGCTAGTCTCATATATATTTTGTAGACCTCTGTATGTTTGTCTGTCTGTATGTCTGTCACTTATACAAATCTACGATTCTCGACCGATCGGGACAAATCGTGGTACGTGTGTGTAGTTTGACCAGGCGGTCGACGTTGTCGTATTGGCGAGCCCGTGCGGCGCCCGCTTCGCGCATGTGCTGACGAGATCTCGGAAACGGGTGGAGCTATCGACTTGAAATTTGCTATGTGTTTGTATCTTGCCCCGGATACGAATTTTATCGGGTCGCCGAGCCCGTGCGACGCCAGCTTCGCGCATGCGCAGACCAGATCTCGGAAACGGGTAGAGCTATCGACTTGAAATTTGGTTTTTGAATAGCCCGGACAACGTCGGGCTCATCGGCTAGTCTATTATATATTTTGAAAGATCTGTGTTTGTGTGTGTGTGTGTCTGTGTGTCTGTGTGATCGCGGTGAACTCGAAAACGGCCGACCCGATTTCGATGAAACTTGGTATGTGGGGGTATTTTCGACCGGGAACTGGCATAGGCATATTAATTTGTTCGTGCGACGTGATCTTGACCTTGAAATCGGGTCATTTCAAGGTCAAACGCCCGAATATCACGGGATTTCGATGAAATTTGCCCGTGCGACGTGACCTTGACTTTGAAATCGGGTCCATTCAAGGTCAAATCGCGAATTTTGATGGGATTTCGACGAAATTTGATACTTGGGGTTACTTTTGTCCACTGAGTGTTTTGGGCGGGTCGAGTCGTGACCCCGACCTGACCTTGACCTTCAAAATGATCATTTCGAGGTCAAATCGGGTAAAACCGGATGGATTTCGACGGGTACTTTTGTCGGGTACTTTTGTCCGGGCAGTGTTTTGGACGGGTCAAATCGTGACCCCACCTGACCTTGGCCTTCAAAATGGACAATTCAAGGTCAAAGCCCGGACGAAGTCGGGTCACCTTCTAGTAATTTATATTTATGGCTAATAATATTTTGAGGGCGTTATACCATTTCTTACTATGGTTTTCTTGTAATATACTAATGTACAAATTATCATTTCGCCTGGGCGCTGCCATAGCGCCGGTGGTTCTATTTATAGAATGTTAATTATTGGGACACATTAAAAGTTGCAGTGATACCCCGAGGTCGAGCTGAAGTGCGACCCCGAGGCCGAGCCTGGTAAAAGGTGTGGTTGAGCATTTCAATTTCGTTTATTGTCGATTACATTATGTCAGTAATGTTGATTTTTGGTTTGTGATAATTTATGCCAACTACAAATAATATAATTGAAAAAGATTCTATAATTACAATCATGGGTGTATAATATATGATATTGAGCGCGTTACCATTTCTGGCTATGGTTTTCTTGTTGATCTATGTGTAGCGTTTTGATTATCTTTTCAGCGATCAACGTGGCGGCATTGATCCAGGACCTTACCGTTGACTCCAAACAGCTGAGCAAAACGCGGGCGAAGTACGAGTCGGCTGACGACAACAGACCGTCTGCTCGAATCATGGGATCTACGGCCATCATCTTTCTAGTGACGCTGTGGGGGATCCTGATCTTTCTGGATTTCCATCATTGTATAGTTCTACACGAATGTGTGACACTGTGGCAAAGAAAGACCAGACAACCAATCAAACCGAAAGGTACGTTTGAAGGGAGAAAATCCACCCGTGAACGCACATATCGGTTGAAGATAGCTGTCCTTGTTGCAAAAGTAATGAACCAGAAACAAAAGCTGAAACAGGTTCCCAAATTTGGTTGAAATCGGTTCAGGGTTCTGGGATAAAACAATCCAAACAGCGAGACAGACAGACATATCCTACTCTTTAACCCTTTACCCAACAAACCGGCCAAAACCGGCCAAATAAAGCTTCAACAGCCTAAAATATCTTCGGTCTTTCTCAATAGAACCATACAAATATGGATATCATTGGAACCGGCTCCTTGACCACATTGTGATAGTTACAGTTATGCCCTGTGCCAATGCATTCTCTTATATATGCGAGTCGACCATAGGTCTCCTCGCATATATAAGAGAATGCATTGGCCTAAAAAAAAATCTTTTTTAAACACCTTTTAACATTTTTTCTTACATTCTTTAACAATTTTATCATTTTTAATATGTTAAGCCAATGCATTCTCTTATATATGCGAGGCGACCTATGATCGACTCGCATATATAAGAGAATGCATTGGCACAGGGCCGTTCTGTTGGGTAAAGGGTTAATATAAATAGATCATTTGCAACACGGTCCGGGCATTTTTCAAAGAAAGATCAAGATAATGTTAAATGCTACGGGTTGTCTGTAAATTGTAACAAATTTGTTAATGATGTTGGTATATTTGTGTCATTGTGACATTTGTCTCCTGTGGACGTTTTATGTCATTGAACTTTTAAATGTCAACTATAATATCTATACATTGCTTGGATACTGTCGGAAAATTTGTTACATACTTAACTAAAAAAACGCACTTTCAAGAGATAATTACCCCCCCCCCCCCAACAAATATATTTTACATGAAATAAACAATTCATTGTCACAGATGCATGATATTTGATTGCTAGTTCGATGTTTGTTTACAAAATGTGTCGCCCAATGTTCTCCTCGCTGACTTGGAGTTTCCAACTGCACCGAAATTCCTGGAAGTCCTCGAAATGCCATTTGCACCCCTTGCATGAGTAGGAATGTTTTCAACTGGTGTCCAAATATCTAATCTGGAAAAAATCAACTTAACACCCGTATATTTGGAAATATTTCCACTTTATAGGTATATGTAGGAAAATATATTATGTTTGTTCCAACAACATATTTCAAATAAATGCTGGTTGGAAAATCAAACTATCAGAACAAATTCAACCTATGTTTGGTTTGAAATTTAAAGGCCCACTTAATTATCGAACCCTCAGATCACATTATATAAAATATATGCCACATTATATACCATTTGAAAGAGGAAGCTCCAAAACATTGTATTTGCAACTTATTCGATGTATTAAACTGTGAACATGTTTCCTTGCTTTTGTGAGTTGCATTCTGGGTGCCATTACATGTAAATATGTATACATATAATTATATATCACTGTATTGTATAAATGTGCAAATAAACATTCAAACATTCAAACAATGATTTTATTATTTCAGCTTTTTTCTATTACTCTATGGGCACCTTCTGAGACACAGACGTTCCATATGGTGATGAATTATAGTATTTTAATCGTTAAAACCGTGTATCAAGGCACTATAAAAAAAATTATTATGTAACTCGAAAATTAAACTATTGAAACGATTAATCAAAAGTTTCGGGGTACCAAAATCCTCGGTGACACTTTCGTCACGTCCCTTTGTGTGGACCATCATCCACATCGAAGAATCGCACACAATATGCATGACTTAGCAATAGTTTTCATCGCTATTTTGCTTTACAGAAACTGTGAGAATAAAAGGAAAAGGTCATAACCGTGTTGCACCCGAGGCGTGTGTTGACAGCCAACCTGTACCAACAGCATCTGGACCGCGGAGCTCGAATCAGACGTCAAATGGTGCATCCACACACCGAGTCAGGCGGTGCATCCATACACCGAGTCAGGCGGGGCATCCACACACCTACACACTGAGTCAGGCGGTGCATCCACACACACTGAGTCAGGCGGTGCATCCACACACACTGAGTCAGGCGGTGCATCCACACACACTGAGTCAGGCGGGGCATCCACACACCTACACACTGAGTCAGGCGGTGCATCCACACACACTGAGTCAGGCGGTGCATCCACACACACTGAGTCAGGCGGTGCATCCACACACACTGAGTCAGGCGGGGCATCCACACACCTACACACTGAGTCAGGCGGTGCATCCACACACACTGAATCAGGCGGTGCATCCACACACACTGAGTCAGGCGGTGCATCCACACACATTGAGTCAGGCGGGGCATCCACACATCCACACACTGAGGCAGGCGATGCCTCCACACACTGAGTCAGGCGGGGCATCCACACATCCACGCACTGAGGCAGGCGATGCCTCCACACACTGAGTCAGGCGGTGCATCCACACATCCACACACTGAGTCAGGCGGTGCATCCATACACTGAGTCAGGCGGGGCATCCACACATCCACACACTGAGTCAGGCGGTGCATCCATACACTGAGTCAGGCGATGCATCCACACATCCACACACTGAGTCAGGCGGTGCATCCATACACTGAGGCAGGCGATGCATCCATACACTGAGTCAGGCGGTGCATCCACACATCCACACACTGAGGCAGGCGATGCATCCATACACTGAGGCAGGCGATGCATCCATACACTGAGTCAGGCGGTGCATCCACACATCCACACACTGAGGCAGGCGATGCATCCATACACTGAGTCAGGCGGTGCATCCACACATCCACACAATGAGGCAGGCGATGCATCCATACACTGAGGCAGGCGATGCATCCATACACTGAGTCAGGCGGTGCATCCACACATCCACACACTGAGGCAGGCGATGCATCCATACACTGAGTCAGGCGGGGCATCCACACATCAACACACTGAGTCAGGCGGTGCATCCACACATCCACACACTGAGGCAGGCGATGCATCCATACACTGAGTCAGGCGGTGCATCCACACATCCATACACTGAGGCAGGCGATGCATCCACACATCCACACACTGAGGCAGGCGATGCATCCATACACTGAGGCAGGCGATGCATCCATACACTGAGTCAGGCGGGGCATTCACACATCCACACACTGAGTCAGGCGGTGCATCCACACATCCACACACTGAGGCAGGCGATGCATCCACACATCCACACACTGAGTCAGGCGATGCATCCATACACTGAGGCAGGCGATGCATCCATACACTGAGTCAGGCGGGGCATCCACACATCCATACACTGAGTCAGGCGATGCATCCACACATCCACACACTGAGGCAGGCGATGCATCCATACACTGAGTCAGGCGGGGCATCCACACATCAACACACTGAGTCAGACAGTGCCTCTACACATTCATACACAGAGTCAGGCGATGCATCCACACATCCACACGCTGAGACAGGCGGTGCCTCCACACACTGAGCCAGGCGGTGAATCCACACACTGAGACATACGATGCACCCACACACTGAGTCAGACGATGCATCCACACACTCGGTCAGACAATGCACCCACACATCCACACACTGAGGCAGGCGATGCATCCACACACTGAGTCAGACAGTGCCTCCACACAACCACACACTGAGTCACGCGATGCCTCCACACAACTACACTTGGAGTCAGGCGGTGCATCCACACACTGAGTCAGGGTGCATCCACACACCCATATACTAAGTCAGGCTCCCAGAATGAAATAGAATTCCAAATATAGTTTATTTTCAATGGAAGGGGAACAATTTTATATCTAAATATATAGAGTTATTCCCATTCCATTCAAAATAATAGACTTTGTGTAGAAACGTCAGCACAGAACAGACGTCGGTTTCTCAACAATATCAACATGTTCACAGTTTATTACATCAAATAAATGGAAAATACAATGTTTTGTAGCTTTCTCTTTCAAATAGTATATAATATGGCATATATTTTATATAATTTGATTTGGGGGTTCGAAAATTAAGTGGGCCTTTAATTTGTATACTGATTTGACTGATGCATTTTAGGGTGATGAATTTAGAATATAACAGAGCTTCGTCAATTTAAACCGATTTCTGAAACATTAATACCCAGTTTCATGTTATGAAACATAAAGTTTGACTATAGATGATGTTGCGACCGAAGATTTCATCAGTATATCGCTGTCGTGAAAAAGCGAGATCACTGAGTCGCGGCCATATTGGATCCACCCAGCCCCCATTCCGCGGTTCAATTTAAGTGCTACATGTCAAAGTTCTGGAGTTGAATTCCATATATGGAGTGTTGAATATTCGTGAATTCCATATATGGAATGCACCTCCAGAACTTTGACCTGTATATAGCACTTAAAAACTTAAATTACTATCATCTTATACCATTATAGTATAGTGCATGTTCATCTTAAATTGCTATCACATTATAACACAGCAATACACGATTTCATGTGTTTGTAGCTAAAAAATAGGATTTTAAGCATATAAGGGCTATAACTGTCAGTTTGGCCTTTGTTATTCATGGGATCACTGTTTTGGGGGGTTTAATTATTTTATAAAGGTACTATAGTATTGAAAATGGAATGATGTTTGATTGCGGGGTATGTGTTTGGTACCCGGTGTGGGCCAGCGCTGTATGATACTCCACCTGAAAAAATTCCTGATTTCTCGCCCTTGAAAACAGTATTCTGCTCTTTTCCTTTATATTTTAATATATCTTTTATATCTAGGTTCTATCAGCTCACATGGTGATTATAGACTGGCATTCGCTCTGTCGTGGTTAGCTATGGGCTGATCGCAGACGGCTAATTTCGGCCGAAAAATGATTTTGCATTGTCAGTCCAAGGGAGATAATTCAACTTGTGATGTGAAAAATTCGGTCAAAATACAGACATAAATCGTGCATTGCTATAGTGTTCATCTTAAATCGCTCTGTCATGGTTAGCTATGTAATGGAGAGGAAGACGGTCGTGTCGGCCAAAAAATGTTAAAATGAGGATTTTGCATTGTCAGTCCAAGTTAGAAAATTCAACTTGTGATGTGAAAACTTCGGTCAAAATACTGACAGAAATCGTGTATTGCTTTTGTGTTCATCTTAAAATTATATCATCATTCTTATAACATTATAACATAGTGTTCATCTTAAATTGCTATAATTATTCTTATAACATTTAGTATAGTGTTCATCTTAAACTGCTATCATTATTCTTATAACATTATAGTATAGTGTTCATCTTAAATTGCTATCATCATTCTTATAACATTATAACATAGTGTTCATCTTAAATTGCTATAATTATTCTTATAACATTATAGTATAGTGTTCATCTTAAATTGCTATCATTATTCTTATAACATTATAGTATAGTGTTCATCTTAAATTGCTATCATTATTCTTATAACATAGTATAGTGTTCATCTTAAATTGCTATCATTATTCTTATAACATTATAGCATAGTGTTCATCTTAAATTGCTATCATAATTCTTATAACATAGCATAGTGTTCATCTTAAATTGCTATCATAATTCTTACAACATTATAGTATAGTGTTCATCTTGAATTGCTATCATCATTCTTATAACATTATAACATAGTGTTCATCTTAAATTGCTATCATCTTATAACATTGCTATAATATTTTATTCAGTTTCCAAGTTTTAAGGATGCATAATCCGATTCAACGCATCTACGTTACTTTTGCTTTGGATTCGGGGGTAAATAATGTTTGATTTTAGTCGAGGAACCCACCTCTCAAAGCCGGTTATCAGATTTAGATTTGTTAAATCTGTGAATGTTATCCACCTCGAATTTGTTGGAAAGCTGGAAATATACGGACATACGCGGAAGCCATCACCATAGTTCGAGAGGTCACCCAAGGTCACGGTTCGCGGTGGCTTTTCGTGGTGATCGCAGATTATTATCGGAATATAAGACGATATGAAGTATCGCCAGAAACAAAAAGTAAGATATCTTGTGATATACATGTAGTTGGTGTGGATACATACTATAAGTTACGGGGCGCTTAGTGGTCAGATATGGTGTCATGTGAGGCGAAGTGAGATCAATATTAGGCGAGGTCGTAGGCCGAGCCTAATATTGATCTCGCTGAGCCTCACATGACACCATATCCGACCACGAAGCGTCCCGTAACGTATTTATTATGTCAGTGGACAAAATCCAGCATATCCCTTTAATTAATCGTCGCTGTAATTTATTGTAATTTGGTAAGCTAAATGTGTCGTCTATTGCCATTAAATTATGTGACTTCACAGTGACGGACCATGGGCGTTTAACGTCAATGCATTGAGTCAATGGCTAATCTCCAGAAGTAGGACAACTTTTTGAGTTTGATCAGTTAATTTATGAGTCTTTAGAATTCCTCAAATATATCGCATGCAGGTTTTGGTACATGGTACTATGTCTTTAAATTCACAGAAAAAGATTTCCGACAGATATCCCCTTCCTTGGTGCCAAAATCCACCTAAAATATTCCCGATGTGACTGAGTTTCTGAAAAAACAAGATGGCGGATAAGCACCTAATATTGATTTCATATTAGGTCAACGACCTATTATGGGTTCATATACCGTAACTAGATATCGACGCTGATTGGCTAATCGCAAGAGCTGGCATAATAAATATACTTATTTGCGAATTGGTAATAATGCTTTATTCGTGCAACTGTACAAGTTATATTATTGTGAGTATTTATTGGTATTAAACTAATTTAGATAACTAAATCGGATTTTGGTGGAATTACGTTGTTGCATGTTGAACCTGGATGATACGGGGACCATCAAATAGGATTTTGCATCTTTAAGCATCATAACATTGTTATGTTTAGAGATATGATCATGAGGATGTTATGTTATATAACTTGTTATATTATTGTTAAATTGTGTAGCTGCCTTATATTGTGTTTTATGCAATTAAATGTTATGTTTGTTATGATATGTTATGATATGTTATGATGTGATAATAAAGGGCGCCGTTGGATTTTTATATGGTAAAAAAATAAAGAGCGTTCGCCTAACTTCTGTGCTAAACGTTGAACAAAGTTGATAAATTATTTGACTTAGAGATAGTATATATCTTCTTAATAAATACGTTTTATATAGTTTCAGGGTATAAATTAAGAGATGTGAAGGGAAGACACTTGTCCAGAAACGCTTCTATCAATTAATATTTATTTTATATCAATATTTTGTTTATATAATGTAATAATTTCGTTGCTATTTTAGATATAGTTTTATTACACGATCCTACCATTATTCCATCCATTCAATAAACCCATTCTATAAATTGTGATATTAAACGTTCGTTTAATAACAGGAAATAGTGCCAGGTGACCTTTGACTTCCGGTTTACCGTCTTTTAACATTCCGTACGCTACGTCTCAAAAATACTATGACTTCCAATATTTTTCCAACAAACTATCATGACTGAAGAATTTGAACAGTTATGTTATTAAATATACGCCATTAAAAGCGCCAAATAGTCTTTATTTATCTGGGACTATTTCTTTATGCGGGCAAACAACGAATAGTTACGTGAAACGTCATCGCATGTCTTATAGAAGCCGATGTTAGTTTCTCGTTCCATTTGTTGATTTATGTATGTTTTGTCGATGTTTTGGATCATGTAATACATAGAATCTACAACTCGTCCCCAGTTTATAGCGGAAATTACAAAACTCGTCCAGTAAATTAGGTCTGGACCTCGCCAAAGGCTCCGTCCAGACCTAATTTACTGGACTCGTTTTGTAAATTCCGCTATAAACTGGGTACTCTGTTGTAGATCCTCTATATCCCGCATGTTACGCTCTACGTCAGCGCGAGCCGCAAACTGTCCCAAATTGATTGTATGTATATTATACGGTTTATACCCGAAAATTCGAAATATAATCAATATTACATTATAGAAGGGTTTTCGGACAGGCAGGTATATACTGAATACCAGTTCAATATATACTATCTATTTCCATCACTTTCTCAATAGAAATCTGCCAATTACTTTATCACATTAAGATAGCTACACATTTAAACCCATTTATGACAATGGGTGACATACAGAATATCGATTTCAGAAGTCTTCTCGGGCAGTCCTTAGGGTGCATTTACACTGATATAGAACTGTATACAGATATGTATGAAGTCACGTGTCGCGCATTACTGTGATCACAATATGATTACTAATAGTGAACGCGCGCTGATCAGTACTCTGGTAATTGACAATTCACTACGAGTCGTTTCAGTTTAGGCCAGACATAAAAATGGATCTACCATCAGCAGACAACAGCCGCATGTATTTAAAGTGTATCCTTATACCACTTGATAATGGTTCGAAGAAAGAATGAAAATCGCATAGGAAAACACAATAAACAACAGTATACACAAATATAGTCTAGAGAGCACACATATAGCTTTAGATGGAGATTCCACCAATATTTAGGATTTCAGGTGATCAACTATATATATATAGGTCTCCTGTTTGACACCATCTGGGCGGTGTTTTTGGAACTGTGTGGAATGGGTATCCACCCTACAACACCCTTTATTTGACCAAATCTAGTAAAATTTCCAACTGATGACAATGACAATGACAATGTTGACCAAATGTAGGACAATATTGTTTTATTAAATTAACTAGCAGTTTTTGACTGGCCACGGGGAGGGATCAGGACACAATCTTTCCAAGTGTCTGAAATTTCCAACCTGACACCCGCCCCCATGATAAGGTTGGAAAATTTCCAGCTGATGGCCATTCCAGCCCAAAATTTTGATAAAAAGTAGGAGATTATGAAAATATTGGTCTGAAAACAATACCCCCCCCCCCCCCAATAAAATGTTTGAAAATCAAACTACAAGATCATTTTCAACCTATTGTTGTTTTGGAAATTACAGCTAATGTGTCAGGTATGAAATTTCCCACTGTTGAAAAGTTTGACCAAAGTTGCCACGTCCCTGTCCGTGTTCAATATTCGAAATACAAGGGTTGAAATGACAACGAAAACTAAAACACATTCGCCAAGCCCGAGTAACAATTAATCAAAACAGATTTGCCTGTCGCAGTGCTTCGGCGTTGACCGTGACGTATAGCGGACACGATTTTTGCTCACACGAACTAATACCGTTTTCTGTCTGTGTGCATTTCTATATCAACCCGTTTACACTAGTCTGCGTGTAGATCTGTGTGCAGTTCTATAGCAATGTAAATGCACCCTTAAAATCCAGAGCCGTAATTTCGCTAAAATCCGGATTGAGAATCCAAAGCCGATTACGGGGGGCGGAGCTAATTTCGGATTCTAGGTCAGATTTTGAAATCCACGTGGTCTCCGAAACTCTCTCCCAGCGTCAAACATGGCTCATGTATTTGACACAAGTATCATTTGTATCTTATATTTATAAAGTGCATGTTTGTTGTGAAAGTCATGCTTTTCTTCTATGTGTGTATACACGGCACATAATTTGCAGCCAATCCGACTTAATCGCATCTTTTTTTCAAGTTAAAGTGTGTTTATTGATGATGGCAAGCATATCTAAACATGACAGCTCTAGGCCTCCTGAATCAAATTCCGAAGATGTTGTGAAGAACACACGGAACTTGTCAGTTGAACAGGGACGTGACGACAGGGGTTGATTGGGTGTCTCGACCCCACCCCGAACTTTGGTACAATTTGCTAAGCTGTGCAGTCATTCATACGTGAGGAAAATCAGGATTATTTTGACTAACTGTTTCAAATAATGATACGTACAAGCCAACAAACGCAACAAACAAACCCGATTTTAAATAAATACATATACAAACTTATGACTAACTCGGGAGAGGGGGTGTCCAGTGATCTGTATATATGTTCAACTTGTTTTGGTAGTCATGTTGCTTTGCCATTACTAATTATTTATTTTTTCAGTGTAATAACATATGGGAGAGGGGGTACCCTTAAGTGAGTCAGTACTTGTCCCCCAATTCCTTTGTATGTATAAACAAATGTATGTGTTATATATCATGTGTTATCTAAATTTGACATATATTTGAAATAAATATATCTAAACTAAACTTTGGTACATTCCAGCAGTCGGAAATTTCATGCATGACACAACATTAGTTGGACATTAATTTGACACCATATATAGGTTGGCATTGTTCTCATTGTTTGATTTTTTTCAACCAGTAAAAGTTGGTAATTTTCCAATCTTAGTGTTTGTCAGATTGGATATTTCCAAGGAGAGAAAATTGAATTCTGCGAACTTGTGAGATTGATGTTTGGTTCAATGGGGGGGGGGTGCAGTTGGCTGGAAATTTGAGGAAACTTCTAGCCACGTCCCTAGAACATGTGTCTGTTGTCTATACAGAGACTATTGCGCAAAACGACTGCATTTAACGAAACAAAACATGTTAAAATTGCTATAACTTTAAGACTAGATGATAGTACATACGTGTATCTGATAATCCATCGATACCATATAATCCTACTATTTCTTGAATAAGAAGAAACATTATAATAACGAACACAGCAGAAGACATATCCATGCAGGTGCATATGAACTCGGTCAATGGTGACGTATCCGCCGAATTCGAAATCGACATGCGTTCGGGCGGTATTTTAAGGATGGAATTATGAAATGGACATATGAAAGTGACAATCAACAATGGTTTGCAATTTCTTCGCCATCAGCCGAAGTGCTCCCCCAGCGTTACTATCAATAGCGTTATTATTTGGCTAATTTCAGTAATATTCTCCCAGTTTACATTCAATAAAACAAATTTGTCTCCGCATTAAAAATTCTTTGATATAGATCGTTTATATTCTGCAATAATTTGTACACAAGAGACGGATTCTTATGTTTTATTGTGTTTTTAAACTCTGAGGTGGCGAAATCTCGGTTTGTTTACATTACGAACATTTGAGTCCGTAATCGGAATCCGAATCCCTATCGGATTCCCACGAAATTAGGATTACGGTCTGTTCGTTTACTGATTCTGGAAATTTGTGGTCTGTTCTTTTGCCGAACCAAGTCGTACGGGGACAAATCTGTAATCTGAATCCAGAATCCAAATCGGATTTTAGCGAAATAACGCCTCAGCGTATTGACACCAGATCACAAGGAACGTCAGCTTTAGTAGGTTCGCGGTGATCAATCTCGCCGTTTCGTTTGTTCGTTGAGCGATCGTGTGGATCCACATCACGGACTTTGCGGGATTTTCCGAGATTTACACCGTTATGGCGATTTTCTACTTAAAATTCACTGCAGGTGAGAAGACAAAGTCGAAATAGAATATATGCGCCTTTCAGATAACCCGACTGTCCGCTTCAGTATCAAACGATTTTGGCTAAACAAATTTAACGCTGAATATTTTTGCAGCTCAATAAATTTATTTACGGGTGACTATAACAATAAGGGTTGTCCGTCCGTCATTCCGTCCGTCCACCCGTCCTTTCGCAACGTTTGTTGTCAATATTTTGTCAAATTTTATGAACTTCGGTATGAGATCAAGTTCGAATTTGGGTCGGGTTCAACCCAGTGTTCGCGCTGTCGGTGGCCAATCTTTTTTGAATTTGGCTAATAAAAATTTCATTTGGCTAAAATTTTGGCTAAACTTTTTTTGCATGGTTGTACTATTCCGCAGACAAACTAATCTGGAATAAGACTAGACTAAGTTATATAATTCATAAAAGTCAGACCTTGACTTTTCATCAGTATATATGGAACAATACAGAGCGTCCCTCGTTCCTTTTTTCCTGATGGGACAAGACCGTAAAGAGCGTTCTCTCGCTTCAGTGTATTACTTTGGCATGTTCTTTCAGAGAATATGAATCTAGTCTATCAATGTGTATTGTTTTTATCGGCCTACATTTCTCCATTCCATGTTCCGTCATAATTGTGGGTCTAAATTGGAGTTAATTAGCCATATATGTTTAACCCTTCCATGACTGGAACTTCCTGAAATGTTGCGAAATATACTATCCTGTCGAACTCAACTGAGTGGTTGGAAGTTTTATGAATAGGATGATCCCCAGCGAACGTTGAATGTGTCAGTTTTCAACCAGTCTTTCAACAAACGTACTATATCAGATGGAACGTTTCACTCTTGAAGAATATCGAATAACTCTGCATGATTAGCACGATCAAATGCCTTGCTTGCGTCCACAAAGCACACAAAGCGGCGGTATCATTGGAGACATAATGCCGAATGGTTTCTTTCAATGCGCATATACACACCCATCTGTCAAATGGTTCCGTTTGAATCCGAATTGGTTGTCCGAAGAATTCAGATTGTGATGTATTTTCGACAAAAATGCTAGCATTTTCTCTGCAACTAATTATATGTGACAACCAATGATGTTAGTATTTCGTGATTTGAAAGCTTCTGATTAAATTATAGTACTGTAACAACACCTGTTTACCGTCACAATATGATAAGTATGTTCTAATCATGTAAACCAAAAGTGGCTTTATTAATTAAGTATTCCACAGCAGGCGACTTTTTGAGCCGATTCGGCTTTCAGTCGCTTAATAAATACATGTCTATCGCAAAATCGGCTCACACAAGTGGCATAAATCGTGCAGCTAGGCAGAGACTCGTGGCGTGATCTAAATATACTATACAATTGGCCCAAAATGCTAACATTTCACTCATATAAATAGCCAAAATGCGAACATGACAAGTTTTTGAAAAATGTTTGACTGAATAAATGTGTCTAGTATTCTGATATATTGATAATTAATAACTTTCACATAAAAAAAACTTGTTTAGTTCGCTGTTATATTGTTGTTTCCGGTTCTGTTTATTTTTTACAGTTAATCTTAAATGCATGATACTGAGAAATAAGACCCTCTATCCTGCCTCATGCATGCTCAAATGAATACACTATACATGTAATATTGTAATACATTTCTGTTCATGTTAAAGAATACCGGGAATTTCAACACATATACCCATATAGATAGCAATTTATTTAAATATAGATAAGTATGTACAATGTGTATTTTTGCATTAACTTTTAGCGGTCGACCACTACATCAATGCGGTTACAATCAAAACAAAAAACAACAACTTACTGAAATTCTCTTAGATATATCGTATATGTTGTATCACTACATTACCGTCTATACTGACACAGCAAGGGCGTGCACCCAAATCACTAAACTCCTCAATATGTCCCATGCAGAGCAGAGCTTCAGAAGCATCTTGAGATTGACAACAAGTTAGTGTAAACATATTTTTATTTCCAAATCCAACATTATACAGTTATCGCATTGTTTCGAGGTTGACACGAGGAATTGTCAACCCGGGGAAGACAATATTCACCAAGGCCGTAGGCCGAGGTGAATATTGACTTTCAAGGGCTTGCAATTCCTCGTGTCAACCACACGGTGGGGAATCACGTGGTTTCGAGTTGATGAGTACCACGATTTTAAATGGCGGCGGACAGAGAAATTGTGCCAAGAAACGACGAAAAAGGTAATAAACTACGATATGACATATTACATATTATTTTGGCAGCGACGAGCATATGCTACACTATTTTTTATACAAGATGATACCTCATATGTGTCCAAACTGACATTTGTTTGCTCAAACATTCTGACCAAATGTCGTCAGTCGGACGATTTTTCACGATGTTTTCACGATGTGTTTACTGGTGTATTCCACGAACATTCTATATTTTCATGCATTTTCTCTAGTTGGACCAAAAATATTGTTACTGGTGTTATGTTTACTGAAAGAAAGCACATTTAGTCGGCAATATATTGAACCTTCTTTTAAAGAAAATATATTTTTCCTTGTGAATCATAGCTTTTTCATTAGTGGTGAGTGTACATGCACCACAATTAATTGATGAGTTACCACGAACTTGTTCGGTATCGATTGAATAAATGGAGGACAGCAAACAAGTCAGCCGGCTTATAGCGAAAATTACAAAGGAGTACAGCTAATTAGGTCTGAGCCGTCCAAACTGTACATGTACCCTAGATGTAAAGAATATATGGTCAAGTTCAGTTCTGATTAAAACCATACTCAGACTCTAAAAGTACTTTTAGAGTCTGAGTATGGTTTTAATCAGAACTGGGTCAAGTTATATATATGTTACTTGTGCTGTTAATGGTCGCTGATCACCATTTGGTAATGAGTGTAAGATAAGATAAGATAAGTTTATTGACAGATACGCCCACTCGAGGCCGATGTCAAACGAGTTACATAAATAAAATGTATTAATGTTCAATGTTTGGTGATTCACACCGTTTATGTAGAAAGAGTTGGACCATGTTGCAGATGATATTACATGTTTTGGGTTCATCATTTCTCAAGATGATTAAGATAATGACAATAATAAATGTTGGACCATATAATAACACGAAATAACGATTTAATTTGTGTTTTTTTCTTCAGATGAAATGGCCGAGACCAAAAAAGTTATGTTGTGCAGTACCTGTGGTAAGCAGTTTGCATCCAAGTCGGGCTTGAGTTGCCATACACGTGCCCACATGCAGAAAGGAGGCCCCACATAGCTGCTGCGGAAAATGTTTCTATAGCATGGCAAATTTGCATCGACACAGGTAAACTTAATTAAAGTTTGATCTTTTTTTCAGAAACCATATACATGTAGGAAGTTACATAATTATACCATATGTAGATGGGTAATATCATGGATGTATTAGATGGTTGTAATTTTAGCCCCGTGATGGCTCCATTGTGCCGTGTTCTAGAAAATAACGCAGTATTAACAATACATTTAAAACTTAAAAGAATTACATTTGACCCAAGATGGCGGAGTTTCCATGATTCACCGAGGAAGTTGGATAAGCGTTTAATACGCTTTCCATATGGCATAATGTACAAATATTTTAAGTTAAAGGACGATTTGTTGCCGGATACGGTGGCATGGGAGGCAAAGTGAGATTATTATCCGGCGATGCCCTAGCCGAGCCTGATGTTAATCTCGCTAAGTCTCACTTGCCACCACAGCCGACAACTAAGAGTCCTGTAGCGATGTGTTCATGCATTCAAGTTAAGATTTTGAATTACTTGTATAGGCCTACGAAGTTCATTAGATTATAGTAAGTTAGTTATGTCGTTTTAGGACAACAAACTGAGTATGTCGTTAATGTATGAGTCTTTAGAATTCCTTAAATATATCACAAGCCGGTTTGGCTACATGTCGCCATATTTTTTTTAATTCGCGGAAAATGATTTCCGACATATTTCCCTTTTATTGGCACTAAAATATACAGGAAATATCACAGAGGCGAGTTCCAAGAAAAACAAGATGGCGTCTGGGGCTTTCAATATGGGGTCGCTGTCATTCACGATGAACCTAATATGCCATCACCTCCGGTTAGTTGATCTCCATTCTCATTGGTCAATTTAATATGCCAACATGATAAAACAACGGCGCCCCCATATATTGCAATGGCCAGCATGATAAATTTCCACCTGGCCAAGCGACCAATAGTGCGATTTAGTTTGGGTGATTGATTTTTCATGGTAATTTATATTGATTATACGTCAGTGATATATCGTAAACTATTCGTCGTTGTGTTTTAGGTGCAGCAAAACACGGAGACGAAGGGAGGTACGTTTGTGATAAATGCCCCAAAAAAATTGCGAGTGCAACAGATGTCAGAAAGCACGAACGACTGAAACAAAGCGATCCAACCTTCAAATGCATTGAATGCGGTGCAGCATTTCGTACCAAGGTCCGATTGGCAGGGCACATGGACATTCATAGCGGGGACCGGAGGTATCGGTGCAAATGTGGTAATCTCTATAGGCACGAAAGCAATCTATATCGACATATAAGAAGAAATGCGTTTGTTAGAACGTTGCTAAATGAAGTTTTCATAGTTATATTTTGTCAGAAATGTGTCATCAAATGCAGAATGCATCTTCAATTAACTGAATAAGCGAGATCACTGAGTCGCGGCCATATTGGGTTCACCATATTCCGCGGTTTAAGTGCTTCTGGTCAAAGTTCTGGAAGTGCATTCCATATATTGAAATCGCGAAATTTCAAAAGCTCCAAATATGGAATCATGAATATTCAATATGGAATGCACCGCCAGAACTTTGACATGTAGCACTTAAACCGCGGAACGGGCCGCGTCGCGGTGGTCTGGCTTATTATCTTTAGATATTGTCTAGAATGTTGAACGGGTACTGTACACTAAATCCGGTCATTTGCGTGACCATCTCCTTTTATACTCAAAATAATGTATGCAACAAATGAATAAATTTGAACAACGGGTTAGCGCAAAATACACTGGTGCTCCGTGAACGATATAAACAAAATGGTATCTACAATGCAAATGAATTTATAACTGGGGGTCATAAATTCATTTTCATGATAATTACCGTGTTGTTTGCATCGTTCGTAGAGCATACGAGTGTTTTTGTACTAACCCATGACTCACTTTCATTCATTTATTGCATATATTCTGTAGAGTATAAAAGGAGATTCTCTCATAAATGGCCGGATTTAGTGTACAACACTAGTACCCATTTAAAGAGGGGCTGTACACAAACTCCATCCATGTATGGTGCCATCTCCTAGTATACTCAACAGAATATATGCAACAAATGAATGAATTTGAGCCAGGGTGAGTGCAAAATACACTCATGTGCTCTATGAACGATGTAAACAGCATGGTAATTATAATGAAAATGAGTTTAGCGAACCATCACCTAAGTTTCATTATATATAATTACCATGTTGTTTATGTCTATCATAGAGCGCATGAGTCATTTCGCACTCATTCCTGGCACAAATTCATTTATTTGTTGCATATTTTCTGTTGAGTATAATAGGAGATGGCCCAATAAATGGCTGGATTTAGTGTGCAGTCCCCCTTTAAACATGTTGACAAACATTGTTTTAACTTTTTCACATATTTTGTATAGTTTATGACGATGTCTGGTTGTTTATTTACACACATCTGTTGTTTATTTCTAATGGCGAGATGCCTAGTTGTTTTTATATTGAAGAAAAAACGAATATTGTAACATTGTTTTATTGTTTTATTTATTATTGACCAACATCATATAGCCCCATCTTCTTGTGTGGTAACATCTTTGATTGATTACACATGGGCTTTTCCCATCGGACTCCGAGAGTGCCTTTGGGGAACGAATTACGTTCTGTCGATATCGTGCCTTCTTTCTGCCTCCCGGGTAGTCGTCTTCTTTCGGCAGAATCGAATGTGTAATTTCTGAAAGATAAAATGGGTGGTTTTGTTGATTAACAATATGAATGAGCATAATATGGCTGTAGTCCGTACAACGATTAGCAGGATGTGAGCGACATATCTACCACGCAATCGGAATAACGCAAAAATGTAAAAACGGGGCTAAAACCATGTAGTCCAATCGACTCCAATGAGGGAAATATAACAGAATGTCTGCATCCCATGCTATAAATTTCGAAAGTTTAACATGAAGTGCATATATAGAACACAACGCGCATCTTAATCGAGACTCTTTTATCGAATGAGTTGCGGTTGGCGCAAGGATATATAACTTTGCGCCGTCCACAACGAGTTCGATAAGCGATTCGAGATTATGATGCAAGTTGTGTTCTGTATTTATTCTATATACGCCGTTCAGTCAGATAAGTTCAATCCATGAATGTCACCTTCATTGTTACTATAGCCACCCTTATTGTGATTTAAGTCTGACAAATAACCAGTAATTATGGGGGAGACCACCGGAAGCGGATGATCGACGTCATCTTTCTTGGCGACAACGTCAACAAGAATAGTTCCGGCTTGTATTCCACTAGATGTATACACTAATATGTATTCAATGGCTGGGATTCCGTTGAATAGATGTGACTGTCCTCCAGTTATTCAATCGATTCCGAACAAGTTCGTGGTAACTCATCATTTAATTGTGGTGCATGTACACTCACCACTAATGAAAAAGCTATGATTCACAAGGAAAAATATATTTTCTTTAAAAGAAGGTTCAATATATTGCCGACTAAATGTGCTTTCTTTCAGTAAACATAACACCAGTAACAATATTTTTGGTCCAACTAGAGAAAATGCATGAAAATATAGAATGTTCGTGGAATACACCAGTAAACACATCGTGAAAACATCGTGAAAAATCGTCCGACTGACGACATTTGGTCAGAATGTTTGAGCAAACAAATGTGAGTTTGGACACATATGAGGTATCATCTTGTATAAAAAATAGTGTAGCATATGCTCGTCGCTGCCAAAATAATATGTAATATGTCATATCGTAGTTTATTACCTTTTTCGTCGTTTCTTGGCACACTTTCTCTGTCCGCCGCCATTTAAAATCGTGGTACTCATCAACTCGAAACCACGTGATTCCCCACCGTGAACCAAGAAACAATGCGATAACTGTTTTATTATATGAAACACACTTTGATTGGACAAGACGTTGTGACGTTGAACGTCGATGGGAAACCTGATCTATTTCCAGGTCTGATAATAAGTTATGTTAACCTCTGAAGTATCTGACGTCACTCAGAACTGTTATTAACCTGTTATTTCATTAATGAGGTGAACATCGTTAGATATCTCATTTTTTCTTTACGTTTTAACATAGGAATTGGGGAAAGAAACTTATGATCATATAATAAAACATAATATACAGATGATACAAATATGCAAAAATAGAAGAGATAATGTATGGGAATGAGGACCAGACAACAAGCCCGAGGGCTTATATGAAGTCTTCTCCTCTTTGGCGACATGCCCCTTCCCCAATAAGTGAGGATGGGTATCGATCAGACGGGAAAGGATAGAAATAATGTTTTTTTTAAGGAGAAGTAACTAAGTTTGAGTTAGGGATGGAAACAGGGGGGAGATAGTGTTAGGGACAGCAGGAGGCAGAGCGAGATAGAGAGAGAGAGAGAGGGGGTGAGAAAGTAGAGGGGGACAGAGTTTTCAATAATTGAGTTGTTGCGTGATAAAAAAAATGATGCTCGTAGTAATATGCATGCGTCAGGCTCCATGGGAGGGGGTCAATCGCAATGGCCAATTCCTATTTCAATGGGGTTCACTGTGAATATTGCTGCAGAGGGGTGAAGGAAAGGGCATATCGGCCCTTTCGACCATCCCGGGGTTAGCCCCCCCCCCAAACAACCCATTAAAAAAAAATATATATCGCTGCATTCTTCATGTGGAATCATTTCACGTAAACAAGTTAATGGCTCTCCGACTCGTTTTCTTGAATGTCTTAGTGCGATGAATTTTTCACCTCCAGACTAGACACTCCATATGGAACAGTATCCTAATTGAGTTGCACTCTGACTTCCGTGGTGACTTTCTCGTCTCCTTTATGATTTCATTTTGAATGTCGAGAGGCTTCTTTGATTTTGGTTTGTTTGCAAGTTCAACCTCGTGAATATTGGTGCACCTCATAGTGCACATATAAAACAAACAATAGCCAGTGTGTTTCTGTGATAAAATAATACGTGACACTTACATTTTGTGGCGTGTGCACGAGAATTAGTTAATGGGGTGTCCCACACAAAAAAAAATTCTATATAATAATATTAGGCTTCATTGTCGAAGTTGACAGTGACCACTGATATTTGTTTCCAAATGATCTTTGATGAGACAGACAGGGACGTATGCTATGGATTCTAAGTGGGCGGTGTCCACCTGTGAATTTACGTCCGCAGCCCCTGCAGCGCCCTAATTTTTAGACTACCCCCATCCAACACCTAGATGTCACGGACAGCGAATTGCTTTGGACTCTGGTCGAGTTTTGCGGCAGCATGATATTCCTCACTATACATGTCTAATTGCTTATTGACCAATGCAACATATTAATAACTGCGCTTGACCCCCTCCCATGGCGCCTGACACACGAAGAATAGTATAGACGAGCATCATTATTATTACTATTACGTAACAACTCAACTCAATTATTGAACACTCCTCACAACTACCCCTCTCCCAGCATCTCATCCCCTGTATCTTTCTCATCCCCTCTCTCTTTCTCTCCCGTCCTCTCTATGTCTTTCTCCTTCACAATCTCTCTCCCTGCTTATCACGACAACAACATTATACTATAATTATGATAGTTTCATTTTCCCGTCCGACCCCCCCCCCCCTCTACACTTAATGAAGAGTGGGCGCGAAACAAAAGGGGAGCAAACTTAATAAAAGCCCTTGGGCTTGTTGTTTAATCCCCTTTCCAATCATCCGATTATATATATTATTCTGTCTTACTGTAAAATATTTGTCAAATGTTTAAACATGTTATTTTTTTATTGGAATAAAATATGTTTGCATCAAGCTCAGTATGATCAGATGAAGATGGATAACTCTAAAATCAAGATCTTATGGTGTTAGATATTTGACAATCTGTCCAAATTTCGTTGAACAAAATGTTGATAAATAAAACTTTTTTGAGCAATTTCATATTATCGTTGATAGTGGAGTGGTCAGCATTTTTTTTTGGGCAATAAATGCCAATAATTGATTCTGCATGATAACTGAAGCGGCATTTCAAGAAATGTTGTTGTTGTTGGATTCTTATGATATGGGAACCATCGAATCGGATTGCGTATCTTTAAATGGTTGGGCATCACGCGTTTAGCTTGCAGACATCAAATACGCGTCATGCAAATGAAAATTCACTGGAAAACGGAGATGAATAACTTTTTACACTGAGGAAATTAGCTAATGAAAAGTAATCAAAGGACAGTGTCACTCTGCATAATTTAAAGATGCATTATCCGAATTAACGCTTCTAAATTACTATTTCTTTGGCTTCGGGGTAAAAAATATTTTATTCGAGTCGAGGAACCCAACCATCAACGCTCAGAGTGATCAGATATCGATTTTTGAAGTTTGTTATTTCTCGAGATGTTCAATTATTTCTGGCCCAGAAACACCTAAATCAAAAAATTCAAAACCTAAATCCAACTTCTGATGTGGACTTTTGCAAGGACTCTAATGCCACCAAAATTATACCGAGGTACCAAAGAAGCATCCTACAAAAAGCTATTTATCTGTCCAAAACGAACTCGCTGATGATTTGAACATTAAAATTTTCGATGTTGTACAGAAGTTCATTATATGTACTGGGCGTTTCTGACTAACGGGTAAGATGGTTAAAGCCGAAACACGCGTGTTACTAATAAACTCTATGTAAAAGTCTTCAATTATAGTCACTGCGCGTGTTTTAGCCCTACCACCTCGCCCTCAATAACTGAATAATTAGTTATGGTACATACACACTTCGTCACTTATTAAATACTTTTTAAATACATTAACTAAACAGCTCATTAATGGAATGGAAATAATTCTGATAACCCGCTGTTTTCAAATTCTCTCCAATTGGGTCGTAGCGTGATCAAATTTGTTTTGAATTTAGATTCTTCATTGGCTTGTGACAATAAATGGTGATCAATTTAACATGATAAAATCCTCTCTTATTTTTCCGTGACATATCTTATCCTGATGTTAATGGTAAGTTTATCTACCCCCTTTTCAACTACTACCTGCACTCCCTTTCCCTTTCTCTTTCCTATCCCTTCATCTATAAACTTTATTATTCGGACCATACAGAACCAAACCCGTCTGCTATACCCCAATGGTATCTATTGGGGTAACATTTATTTACTGAGGATAGGACTTAACAAAAGCCCCCAAGCTTGTTGCCCAATCCTCGTTTGAACACTTTAAGATTATATGTTATGTATTTATTGTTTGTAATTATGTTCTGTTTAGTTCAAATAAAATATTGTTTAAACCAAAACGTTGTCCCGTGATCTAAAATCATTACACTAACGCGAGCATAAAATGTGTTGCCACGTTTCCCCTTGGTATCAGTTGTATATCACATCTGTCGCAACGGAAACTTCCATGTTAACAACATAACATTTGTTTCCTGAGTATTCGTGAAATTATCACGGAAATTAACAATTGAAACGCCGGATTTTGTACCGTATATTTAATCACCGTCATTACACTAACGCAGAACACTAAAATAATATATGCCTTGACTGAACATTAAACAGCTGTGATAAAAGCGTCTGAGGTAAGCGTGTTCTCAAACTAGTTGAATGGTTTTGGTTGTCGATATTCAAAATTGTTATCACAATCATGATGAACGCGAAATCGTCATTACACTGACCCGTCATGACATTAACGCTGTTTGCATTAATGATATGACGCTGCGTTGGTGTAATAACGTGTTTTCATTATAGTCCAGGTGCATGGTGTAACAATTGTGCAAAATGTGATATAATCATGCATTTGGTATATATGTTCACCGTGTACTACTGATATGGAGGCAATGGCGACAGGTCGTTCCGTAGCAAGTGTTGCTAGGCAACTGCCCAACATCGAATAAAAGCACATATGACAAATATTATGGCAGTTTTAACAAACTCATTTTTATGGTGAAAACAATTATAATATATAGTTGTTGTCAGTGTGGATCTGACAAGAAAATGACCATATTTCTTACCTGCATGGGTTGATAACGGTTGCTAGGGACATCGACAAACGTACATATGGCTATTATGGCAATTTTAACAAACTAAACTGCACCATGTAGCATTTTGTCGATGAAAACAATTATTTTTCTTTCATAAAGGCATCGTCAACGTACATTTCTCGGTCCATGGCGTAGATATATCATGTATATACGGGGCTGGGTCCATGAATGTCCTACGTATAGACACCTGCTCATTATTGGGTACAATGTCATACTATACCTTTATCGACCTGTGTCCCATGACCTACATATATTACCATCGGTCCATGGCCAACCTGCAGCATGGTGGCATTGGTGTATGGTATATTCAAAGGGACCACCACATGTGATCTTTATATAGGGCATTATTCCAATATCTTGTAAATAATAATCTCCGTTATATCAGGAGTCCAATTGTGTCGTTTAACGATGTCAACAGTTCGAGCCAGGGTGCATGCTATGTTGGCGGGAGAGGGGGACACCTAAAATTGATAACAAATATTTTTAGCGCCGATTTCCACCAAATTGTTACATATTCATCTTCGTGATACGATGAATATAGTCGTATGGTTTAAATACGCCAAAGTGGTGCCGTTTGGGTTAACAATGGAGGCATTAAATTGATACGAATTTAGTCAGTCGCCTAATTGTGTGGTTTAAAGATGACAAAAGTGGCGTCGCTTGATTCAGGGATAGGGAAGAGAGGGTCCTTATTCCTGTTACTCAAAATAGTCATTCTCGGAAGTTGTTCCTGTTCCTCGTTCCGTTCATGTTACTCCAAATAGTCAATCCCAGCACATATATTGTCTACCGCTGACCAGGAGGATATCCGGCAAGAATATCTCCAAGCACACACAGTGCAGTAACTCAGATAGTTCCCATACGTACAAGAATCGTTAATCTTATATACCCTAATGTGTTCGCAAAAAGCACAAGTCGTGGTGTTGGCTAATTTAGTTAACACTAATATTCGAACTTTTAAGCTGATACTTTTAATACGGGAAAGTGTTATTCTATACTTTCCCCATCGAAACGTTTGGGTAATTTAATATATTCTTGTTGAACGTTTGGTGTGTTATTGAACGAGTCGATGGCTTGATGTAGGTTGGTTCTTCTTGCTGCATGGTGAACAACGCATGCAAGTCGATGGCTTGAGGTAGGTTGGTTCTTCTTACTGCATGCATGGTGTACAACGCATGCAAGTCGATGGCTTGAGGTAGGTTGGTTCTTCTTGCTGCATGGTGAACAACGCACGCAAGTCAATGGCTTGAGAAAGGTTGGTTCTTCTTGCTGCATGGTGTACAACGCACGCAAGTCGATGGCTTGAGGTAGGTTGGTTCTTCTTGCTGCATGCATGGTGTACAACGCATGCAAGTCGATGGCTTGATGTAGGTTGGTTCTTCTTGCTGCATGCATGGTGTACAACGCACGCAAGTCGATGGCTTGAGGTAGGTTAGTTCTTCTTGCTGCATGCATGGTGTACAACGCATGCAAGTCGATGGCTTGAGGTAGGTTGGTTCTTCTTGCTGCATGGTGTACAACGAACGCAAGTCGATGGCTTGAGGTAGGTTGGTTGTTCTTGCTGCATGGTGTACAACGCACGCAAGTCGATGGCTTGAGGTAGGTTGGTTGTTCTTGCTGCATTGTGTACAACGCACGCTAGTCGAAGGCTTGAGGTAGGTTAGTTTTTGCTGCATGGTGTACAACGCACGCAGGTCGATGGCTTGAGGTAGGTTGGTTCTTGCTGCATGGCGTACAACGCACGCAAGTCGGTGGCTTGAGGTAGGTTGGTTCTTCTTGCTGCATGCATGGTGTACAACGCATGCAAGTCGATGGCTTGAGGTAGGTTGGTTCTTCTTGCTGCATGGTGAACAACGCACGCAAGTCAATGGCTTGAGAAAGGTTGGTTCTTCTTGCTGCATGGTGTACAACGCACGCAAGTCGATGGCTTGAGGTAGGTTGGTTCTTCTTGCTGCATGCATGGTGTACAACGCACGCAAGTCGATGGCTTGAGGTAGGTTGGTTCTTCTTGCTGCATGCATGGTGTACAACGCATGCAAGTCGATGGCTTGAGGTAGGTTGGTTCTTCTTGCTGCATGGTGTACAACGAACGCAAGTCGATGGCTTGAGGTAGGTTGGTTGTTCTTGCTGCATGGTGTACAACGCACGCAAGTAGATGGCTTGAGGTAGGTTGGTTGTTCTTGCTGCATTGTGTACAACGCACGCTAGTCGATGGCTTGAGGTAGGTTAGTTTTTGCTGCATGGTGTACAACGCACGCAGGTCGATGGCTTGAGGTAGGTTGGTTTTTGCTGCATGGCGTACAACGCACGCAAGTCGTTGGCTTGAGGCAGGTTGGTTATTGCTGCATGGTGTACAACGCACGCAGGTCGATGGCTTGAGGTAGGTTGGTTCTTCTTGCTGCATGGTGAACAACGCACGCAAGTCAATGGCTTGAGAAAGGTTGGTTCTTCTTGCTGCATGGTGTACAACGCACGCAAGTCGATGGCTTGAGGTAGGTTGGTTCTTCTTGCTGCATGCATGGTGTACAACGCATGCAAGTCGATGGCTTGAGGTAGGTTAGTTCTTCTTGCTGCATGCATGGTGTACAACGCATGCAAGTCGATGGCTTGAGGTAGGTTGGTTCTTCTTGCTGCATGGTGTACAACGAACGCAAGTCGATGGCTTGAGGTAGGTTGGTTGTTCTTGCTGCATGGTGTACAACGCACGCAAGTCGATGGCTTGAGGTAGGTTGGTTGTTCTTGCTGCATTGTGTACAACGCACGCTAGTCGAAGGCTTGAGGTAGGTTGGTTCTTGCTGCATGGCGTACAACGCACGCAAGTCGGTGGCTTGAGGTAGGTTGGTTCTTCTTGCTGCATGCATGGTGTACAACGCATGCAAGTCGATGGCTTGAGGTAGGTTGGTTCTTCTTGCTGCATGGTGAACAACGCACGCAAGTCAATGGCTTGAGAAAGGTTGGTTCTTCTTGCTTCATGGTGTACAACGCACGCAAGTCGATGGCTTGAGGTAGGTTGGTTCTTCTTGCTGCATGCATGGTCTACAACGCATGCAAGTCGATGGCTTGAGGTAGGTTGGTTCTTCTTGCTGCATGCATGGTGTACAACGCACGCAAGTCGATGGCTTGAGGTAGGTTGGTTCTTCTTGCTGCATGCATGGTGTACAACGCATGCAAGTCGATGGCTTGAGGTAGGTTGGTTCTTCTTGCTGCATGGTGTACAACGAACGCAAGTCGATGGCTTGAGGTAGGTTGGTTGTTCTTGCTGCATGGTGTACAACGCACGCAAGTAGATGGCTTGAGGTAGGTTGGTTGTTCTTGCTGCATTGTGTACAACACACGCAAGTCGATGGCTTGAGGTAGGTTGGTTCTTCTTGCTGCATGCATGGTGTACAACGCATGCAAGTCGATGGCTTGAGGTAGGTTGGTTCTTCTTGCTGCATGGTGTACAACGAACGCAAGTCGATGGCTTGAGGTAGGTTGGTTGTTCTTGCTGCATGGTGTACAACGCACGCAAGTAGATGGCTTGAGGTAGGTTAGTTTTTGCTGCATGGTGTACAACGCACGCAGGTCGATGGCTTGAGGTAGGTTGGTTCTTGCTGCATGGCGTACAACGCACGCAAGTCGTTGGCTTGAGGCAGGTTGGTTATTGCTGCATGGTGTACAACGCACGCAGGTCGATGGCTTGAGGTAGGTTGGTTATTGTTGCATGGTGTACAACGCGCGCAAGTCGATGGCTTGAGGTAGGCTGGTTCTTCTTGCTGTATATGGTGTACAACGCACGCATATTAGGTACGTTTGTCGTGCATGAATCGACTGTACGCGTGTCCCTTATACCAGATTTCTTCGGCATGTTTGCATTGTTATAATGGCAACACAGATGTATTTTGGGTGGGGATAAGTTGTGGAGTATTGACACATTTGAATGCACATTTATGAAGTGGACTACTGCCCAATAGCGTTCGGGAAGATCTTAATGAAATTAACGTCGAGTGTAAATTTCGCGTACAAGACGACATGCTCTTGCCCTCTCTCTATCTATCTCTCTCTCTCTCTCTCTCCATAATAATAAGTGAGGTTGCAAAAGGGACAACTGTGACAACAAGTTGACTTTTAACGAATTTGTAGCAATCGGTGTGTGTTATAACAGGTTATGAATTTGAAGGGTCAACAATCATAGTCGATCCTACATGTACATGTACCATAATCTATCTAGCAATCGGAATGAGCCATGTGTAGGATATAAAATCTTCAGAAAATATCATTGCAATGCATACAAGCTACAAGCCACACAATACATGGTCCGGACATTTTTCAACAAAAGGTCAGATTCTGCTGATATAATAATGAAATAGTTGCTGCAGTGTATGTATTATGTTGAATCATTGTTGACATTGTTATATATATTTATTATTTTGACATCGGTCTCGTGTGGACGTTTTATGTCATTAAACTATCTATCTATCAATATAAGCGGAATCTTTCTTATATTTTCACAGACCCGAACGTGCATACGGTTGATGCCACTATGGCGTCATATGTGTTCCCGCTCGTCAGGGAGTCACTCGGATACGACGTCAAACGAGGAATGAACATGTACCACCCTACTGATGCCACGGCCTTCACATTTGACACCGGTTGCCAGGGTAACTGGAATCTGGACTGTGCGTCATTCGACGGAAGCCAGAGTTCCAAACTAGAGGTACCTGTGTTCCTCAATGGACACGAGAGCTTACACAAATTTCAGATATCCATGTACATCAACGCAGACAACATCGATAGCGGCACAATTTTCTCATACAAAAGTGATGACGTCATTATCGACAATCGGATGATTGCGATGGATCTATTTTTAAGACCTGGCGGTCATTTGGAAGTCTGGCTTCAACATAGCAACAACCAAACGTTTGAGATGACATTGGCTAACGCGACCACGGGAGGCGTTTGGACGTTTGTTGGACTGTCACACGACAATAAGCATGGAAAAGTGAAACTCGTCGCTGATCATAATAAATCGGAGAAGGAGTACAACACAACCGAGGGTATAGATTGGCGATATGTCCTATCATTCCCTGGACGCTTAAAGTTCGGAGGGTCGCACACCGGTCGACCTTCTTTCAATGGGACGATGTTTTGTGCGTCAATTGTACCAGGCGAAATTGGCAAGAAAAGCGAGGAAAAATTCGATTACGGTGACCTGATTAGCATGTATTGCATCTCAGACTGTCAGTGGAAGATACCAGCGGATCTATCCGTCACAGGTATTCATTATTTCAGAACATCAAAATAATTGCAGCAGCGACTTTTGAAACATATCCCCGATTCCTTATTCCTTATTCCTTATTGAATGAAAATATATGCTTCGGCAAAACTAAACTCATGGCTGGGTGACCGATAATATCCCGTTAGGCCAAAAATAATATGAATGCGTGTTTCTGGTAACGGGTCCAAAACATATTGGGGCGGACGGGCGATTTTGCATTTTATTTATTTATTTTTATTTTATTTTCAAAAGTTAAAAATCGAACATAATGAGCAGTTATGAAGTCAGACATCAGAAATAGAGAAAATGATATACTGCGTATACATGCAATAATATCCGAAAACAACATTTACAAATAAATCAGCTTAGAATAACAAAGTTCCAAATATGTTGTATGACCTTTCATGCGACAGAGTGGTATATACCGGGTACCATAAAGGAAATAAATGGGATCTGGTCTGCTTTTTATGTTATCTGCGATGTAATTCAGTTACATGTAGTATAACTGTATTCCTGTTTTGACATAGTCAATGAGAAGACATCCATTAATATGTATTAATTATATCGAACAGTCCATGCCTGCACATTTGAGTTGAATTAACGTTCAGTTCGCCTGGATGTTACCTATTTGTAGCCATGCACATATGAAAAACAGGTTGCGCCAGAGGTTTCTGTACATGTACTGATGTAGTTCGCGCTATCACCTATGCTCACCTTAATAAGTTAATTATTGCTTAATCAATTTTATCAAGTCCAAAAATGAGATACTCAAATTATAAACTTTCAATAAGTTGCTCATTAGTTGTTAATGATAATAGTGATTATCACAGTTTGAGTAACTATTCTGATACACATAACGTATGAGTTACCTAACCTGGAACACTAGGTGACATTTGTGTGAATTCTGGCAAACTATTTTTATTTGCCACGAATTTTGGAAATTGGTCTCAGATTTTACAATTTACGACAATCTTATGGAGACTGCAGGAGAGTATACTTATGTTATTACAACTAACATCGTCTCTTCGTGATGCATGAATTGATTTTAAAAAATCCGTTGTTAGCAAAGCCATTTCGATCATAAACTTGTTTATCATCGTTGTTGTTGTTGTTGTTGTTGTTGTTGTTGAAATCCGCTGTTCACTATCTGTTGAATAAGGACTCAAGTGCTTTGTTCCCTCGGGTATTGTAACTGCAAGTACTAATACTCTCTACTTCATCGATAAAAATGGAAAACGAAATAATTCTGTATGGTTACCGATTATCGCAATATGCCAGGGGAACACCGTGTGCGTAACATAACTATCACAAGTATAACATACTCTGGGGAAAACTTATCGCCAATTTCATGCGTAAGATATTTTAAACATGATATCTCTGACTTGTTTTATCTTATTTAATTTCATGAAAAGGACTAATAAATAGGGTAATAAATATTAATAACGACAAATTATTTCAATTAGCATTTTCCCCCGTGAAACTTAGGCCAGGCAAGCGAGGTACAAAAAAATAGATATCTGCATGAGTACGAACGTCGGGGTGTTCCCCCATTCTGGACTCCTCGACCTATGACCTCTGGGGCCTAGCTCTCTGATGCAATTATAACTCATTTTTCGCGGATGATTATATCCAGATCTGGAAGAAATGTGTCACCACTCTATAGCCGACGTTCCGCATAAAATAGTCCGATTGCGTGCAGTGTTATTTTACGAATTAATCGATCCAATTCTTATGTATGGCTCGTGTTCTTATGTATGGCTCGTGTTCTTATGTATGGCTCGTGTTCTTATGTATGGCTCGTGTTGTTTGGTCACCAACTATCCGGAATCATGGGCCAACATTCCGATTTTAATGCCATTGATAGCACCGATTTACGGTGTATGGTTTTTTCTTTCTTGTTTAAACATACTTTATTCCAACACAAAGGCAATACATACAGATACATAAAACATAACAAATTGAGAGTATATTTGACATACAAATTTTGGTGTATGTTATCGGAGATTTGCAGGCATGCTATATCGGTTGGAAACTGAGACGACAGTAAGCTATAAGCATTTTTGGTCGTTCCGCCACTTAGAAAGATGATACCCAATATTCTTAAAATGGTAATATGTATACAAGATCTTGGTACCATGCTGTCTCATGAATACCTCACTGAGACAGTATGAGACCAATATCTTGTATATGGTCGTTGCTATTTGATTGGGTATTTAGTGGCTGATTGATTATCTGTTCGTTATAATGTATTGAAATTGTATGATGGGTAGATGTGACGTCGGGAGGTGTGGATAATATATTATGATGGGTTATAAAGAACTGAGGCGAAGGAGAGGAATATCGAGAAAGAGAGGGAGAGAAAGAGGGATAGAGTGAGAAGAGAGAGAGAGAGAGAGAGAGAGAGAGAGAGAGAGAGAGAGAGAGAGAGAGAGAGAGAGAGAGAGAGAGAGAGAGAGAAGAGGAATAATGCATATTAAAGATTTTAAGGATACGTCACCGTGCAATCAACGCATAGTGAAATGCACCGGAGTCGAGATCACAGGAACACATGCGGAAAACTTAAGGGAAACGTCTTGTTCTGAGGATGTACTTCTGGAACTCTTCAAACATTTGCAGATTCATGTGTTTATTTAAAGTGACATCTCCATTTAGGAAACGGTTTGTTGTAATGTTAACAATATCATATATATTCTCTAAAAGAATAAATGTGGGCATTGGAATATGAAGTGTTCGCAGTCCTCGATCTGGCCACACATATAGATGTTAGTGTCGGATATATGGTTTTCCAGTTTGTGGGCATTTAAATCACTACATTTAGCTCTTAAGCGTGCATGTTGAATCTGAGCATTTCGCGCATAACAGAAGGCAAACCAAGGCTTTTTCGGGATTATATTTGAGTTTATCAATTGCTTAAATTCATGTGGATCTTCTGTATTTTGCAAGTTTTGATCAAGTGTGTTCCAGTTTCTTGCCGTTGCTAGGACAAATGATTTGCGATGAGACTCACTGTTATATTTCGGTACACGGAATTCATTTGCATTTCGGGTTTCTTTGATCGAGGCTTCGAATACTCGGGAAGGGACGATATTCTTTAGGTATTGCATGTGGCACGGTTCCTTTAATCATTTTGTGGAAAAGAAATAGCTTGACTTTGTCACGTCACGTTTTCAGTCGTTCCCAGCCAAATTCTTCCAATAATTTATCATTACTAACAGATCTAGTCAGTCCAGTGACTATACGAGCTGCTTCTAGTTGAATGCGTTCTAATCTATTTGAATCAGTGGCTGTACAGTTAGCTCATACAATACTGGCATATTCCAGACATGGTCGTACTAACGTGAAATAAAAAATTTCGAGTGCTTTCCTGTTTATTACATTCACGTTTCCGAAGAATGGATATCTTTTACCAGGCAGTTTTTATATAATGTAATCAATAGGAGGGCCCCATTTGCCTTCACCATTAAGTATTTTTCCAAGGTGCTTATGCTGGTAAACGACGGTTAAGGGGACTTTATCCATTAACAGGTTAGGGTTGGATAGTAGATTTGTTTTTCTAGTAATAATCATGGTTTCAGTTTTGTTAGCATTGAAGTTTACCAACCATTTCTTGGACCAAGAGTGTAGTTTAGTTTTAGTGTAGTTCAACAGCCTAAAATATCTTCGGTCTGTCTCAATAGAACCATACAAATATGGATATCATTGGAACCGGCTCCTTGACCACCTTGTGATAGTTACAGTTATGCCCTGTGCCAATGCATTCTCTTATATATGCGAGTCGACCATAGGTCGCCTCGCATATATAAGAGAATGCATTGGCTTAAAAAAAAATCTTTTTTAAACACTTTTTACCATTTTTTCTTACATTCTTTAACAATTTTATAATTTTTAATTTGTTAGGCCAATGCATTCTCTTATATATGCGAGGCGACCTATGGTCGACTCGCATATATAAGAGAATGCATTGGCACAGGGCCCTTCTGTTGGGTAAATCGGCAGCTTCGTGTGAGTCAGTAACAGGCAGAAATATCGAAGTTCATCTGCGAATAGGCGCAT
>CP136062.1:49393408-49403408 GCA_032622095.1 Siphonodentalium dalli
CCAATAACATTATTTGCAATGTTTGTTTACAAATATACATGTGTATGTATCGTCATTCGATATTTACTTGTGAGTCACTTGAACATATTACTAACTAATTCTTGTCGTCGAACTCGTATTTTATATACTAGAAGAATGAGTCTATGTATATTTTGAATTGATCGAGTGTTGGAGCCTCAACAGCGAAGTCTGGCAGAGAGTTCCAGCTATTTACCACCCTCGGCATGCGTGAAGAAATATTTGCAGTGTATGTATTATGTTGAATCATTGTTGACATTGTTATATATATTTATTATTTTGACATCGGTCTCGTGTGGACGTTTTATGTCATTAAACTATCTATCTATCAATATAAGCGGAATCTTTCTTATATTTTCACAGACCCGAACGTGCATACGGTTGATGCCACCATGGCGTCATATGTGTTCCCGCTCGTCAGGGAGTCACTCGGATACGACGTCAAACGAGGAATGAACATGTACTACCCTACTGATGCCACGGCCTTCACATTTGACACCGGTTGCCAGGGTAACTGGAATCTGGACTGTGCGTCATTCGACGGAAGCCAGAGTTCCAAAATAGAGGTACCTGTGTTCCTCAATGGACACGAGAGCTTACACAAATTTCAGATATCCATGTACATCAACGCAGACAACATCGATAGCGGCACAATTTTCTCATACAAAAGTGATGACGTCATTATCGACAATCGGATGATTGCGATGGATCTATTTTTAAGACCTGGCGGTCATTTGGAAGTCTGGCTTCAACATAGCAACAACCAAACGTTTGAGATGACATTGGCTAACGCGACCACGGGAGGCGTTTGGACGTTTGTTGGACTGTCACACGACAATAAGCATGGAAAAGTGAAACTCGTCGCTGATGATAATAAATCGGAGAAGGAGTACAACACAACCGAGGGTATAGATTGGCGATATGTCCTATCATTCCCTGGACGCTTAAAGTTCGGAGGGTCGCACACCGGTCGACCTTCTTTCAATGGGACGATGTTTTGTGCGTCAATTGTACCAGGCGAAATTGGCAAGAAAAGCGAGGTAAAAATTCTATTACGGTGACCTGATTAGCATGTATTGCATCTCAGACTGTCAATGGAAGATACCAGCGGATCTATCCGTCACAGGTATTCATTATTTCAGAACATCAAAATAATTGCAGCAGCGACTTTTGAAACATATCCCCGATTCCTTATTCCTTATTCCTTATTTGAATGAAAATATATGCTTCGGCAAAACTAAACTCATGGCTGTGTGACCGATAATATCCCGTTAGGCCAAAAATAATATGAATGCGTGTTTCTGGTAACGGGTCCAAAACATATTGGGGCGGACGGGCGATTTTGCATTTTATTTATTTATTTTTATTTTATTTCCAAAAGTTAAAAATCGAACATAATGAGCAGTTATGAAGTCAGACATCAGAAATAGAGAAAATGATATACTGCGTATACATGCAATAATATCCGAAAACAACATTTACAAATAAATCAGCTTAGAATAACAAAGTTCCAAATATGTTGTATGACCTTTCATGCGACAGAGTGGTACCGGGTACCATAAAGGAAATAAATGGGATCTGGTCTGCTTTTTATGTTATCTGCGATGTAATTCAGTTACATGTAGTATAACTGTATTCCTGTTTTGACATAGTCAATGAGAAGACATCCATTAATATGTATTAATTATATCGAACAGTCCATGCCTGCACATTTGAGTTGAATTAACGTTCAGTTCGCCTGGATGTTACCTATTTGTAGCCATGCACATATGAAAAACAGGTTGCGCCAGAGGTTTCTGTACATGTACTGATGTAGTTCGCGCTATCACCTATGCTCACCTTAATAAGTTAATTATTGCTTAATCAATTTTATCAAGTCCAAAAATGAGATACTCAAATTATAAACTTTCAATAAGTTGCTCATTAGTAGTTAATGATAATAGTGATTATCACAGTTTGAGTAACTATTCTGATACACATAACGTATGAGTTACCTAACCTGGAACACTAGGTGACATTTGTGTGAATTCTGGCAAACTATTTTTATTTGCCACGAATTTTGGAAATTGGTCTCAGATTTTACAATTTACGACAATCTTATGGAGACTGCAGGAGAGTATACTTATCTTATTACAACTAACATCGTCTCTTCGTGATTTTAAAAAATCCGTTGTTAGCAAAGCCATTTCGATCATAAACTTGTTTATCATCGTTGTTGTTGTTGTTGTTGTTGTTGTTGTTGAAATCAGCTGTTCACTATCTGTTGAATAAGGACTCAAGTGCTTTGTTCCCTCGGGTATTGTAACTGCAAGTACTAATACTCTCTACTTCATCGATACAAATGGAAAACGAAATAATTCTGTATGGTTACCGATTATCGCAATACGCCAGGGGAACACCGTGTGCGTAACATAACTATCACAAGTATAACATACTCTGGGGAAAACTTATCGCCAATTTCATGCGTAAGATATTTTAAACATGATATCTCTGACTTGTTTTATCTTATTTAATTTCATGAAAAGGACTAATAAATGGGGTAATAAATATTAATAACGACAAATTATTTCAATTAGCTTTTTCCCCCGTGAAACTTAGGCCAGGCAAGCGAGGTACAAAAAAATAGATATCTGCATGAGTACGAACGTCGGGGTGTTCCCCCATTCTGGACTCCTCGACCTATGACCTCTGGGGCCTAGCTCTCTGATGCAATTATAACTCATTTTTCGCGGATGATTATATCCAGATCTGGAAGAAATGTGTCACCACTCTATAGCCGACGTTCCGCATAAAATAGTCCGATTGCGTGCAGTGTTATTTTACGAATTAATCGATCCAATTCTTATGTATGGCTCGTGTTCTTATGTATGGCTCGTGTTCTTATGTATGGCTCGTGTTCTTATGTATGGCTCGTGTTGTTTGGTCACCAACTATCCGGAAACATGGGCCAACATTCCGATTTTAATGCCATTGATAGCACCGATTTACGGTGTATGGTTTCTTCTTTCTTGTTTAAACATACTTTATTCCAACACAAAGACAATACATACAGATACATAAAACATAACAAATTGAGAGTATATTTGACATACAAATTTTGGTGTATGTTATCGGAGATTTGCAGGCATGCTATATCGGTTGGAAACTGAGACGACAGTAAGCTACAAGAAAACTAAGATGCATGCATCAGGTCAGCCATGAACTATTTAGCATAGAATAATTCAGTTCGGTTGCAGTTTCACAACGTTACAACTGACATACGATTACACAAGACGAACCTTGAATGTGGAACTATGTAAGAGTGAATATTAATGTTCTAAATCCCATGTTTCACCTTTAGTGGTAATGGGGTCGTACTTTATTAACACGCAAGTAGTGTAATTAAGTACGGGTAATTAGAAGTAACAAATCGTTTAGTTTCTATCGTATCGGCTAAAAGGGGTGAGCAGATTGCTGGTGATGAATGCTCTCGTTAGCTGCCAATATAATGTGTATATTTGCCCCGTTACGTTTATACACTGTAGCATTGGCGGGCCAGAGTGTGTTGACATGTTAAGTGTTTGGTTCATTAATAACAGATCAGCAGGGATTTGTCGTGATAACGTATACGTGGAAATATGCTACCTAAACGGTTAAATTAACGGTTGATCTATTACACCACCGTGTATACTCGGTTTAAATAGGTATATTATATAGGGACGTGTGCTCAATTTTGGTGCGGACCGATGATAAAAAAAAAATCAGAGGTAAATGTCGGCGGGCGGGAGGGCCATTTTTTCAATAATTTTTAAAGAAATTGAACAGTTGCAGCAGCAGCAAAAAAAAGGGTGTACAATTGGCAAATGGTGAGGGGCGGCGTGACGTGTAACTTGTATTGAAATTAGATATGCAATTTGGAGATTATTGGATGAGGGATGTTATATTAATTATATTAATGGGACGAGGGGGCTTAGTTGTCGAAAATATTCATATTTGTTCCAAACACCGTAAACAGAAAAATATTAAAACGCATACATTTTGGTTCAAATATACGATCACTATCGCGTAAACATCATGCTCACATAAAGACCTACTAAATTTTACCTAAACAAGAGTCTGATTGTGTTATAGAAGGCAGCACAATGCTACTGGCTAATCACACACAAATGGTGTAAACGCTCTTTATTATTTCCAAATAAGGAATTGAGCAACAAAGAACGCTCTTTATGTTTACCATCATAATATAAAGAAACACCAAGAAAGTAACTTTTTATGCTTTGTTTACTTAACAATCGTCAAATTTACGACAATAACATACTGTTTATGAGATATTTCTCATTTGTATATTAATAAAGTATGTCTATATTTGAATATTATTTTCGTTTGTAGCGGTTTTTGACAGGTGGAAATATGTTCACAGGATACCCACCAAGGCCTTCCGTACCTTTAAGGTATACTGCAACTTTTTTTCTTGTCAATAGCAGAATACATAATGCTATTAAGAAGTGACACAAAACACAGAACATTTTTTTTAATTATAAGTATTGAGCAGTGAGAAATATTTGAGTCGAGGAAACCAGTAACGAAAGGCGATATTAACATGATTTCTGTCAGCGAATAATTGTTTACGTTCCAATGAATATTAAAATGTACTGAAAACAAACTGCTAATGGGTGCCAGACTTTCATAAACACAAATTATGTATTAATCGTGTAACGACATATTTCGTTCTTAATTGTCTAAAAAAAATAGGGGGTGGGGATGTTTGGATCTCTAGTTTAACGACATTTTTCGGTCTTTGTAGTTTAACGACATTTTTCGGTCTTTAATAGTTTAATGACATTTTTCGGTCTTTATAATATCTCAAGATATAGGGGGTATTTGGATCTCTAGTTTAACGACATTTTTCGGTCTTTATAGTTTAACGACATTCTCGGTCTTTAATATTTCAAGATATAGGGGCCCTTAGTGGGTATTTGGCTCTCTAGTTTAACGACATTTTTCGGTCTTTGATAGCAAAATGGAAGAAGTACATCTTTGTAAAGATGTGGTGGCCCTAAAAAGGAAAGTTGTTTGGTGATCTTGAAATGCAGTTTTTCTGAACAGTCTTCCTTGATTAAAGTGATGTGAAACACTCCGACAGACAACGGGCGGAGTGATCAAATAGAAATTAAGAATAATCTTTCTCAAAGTAGTTATTTGTTACGAATATTAATCTAAATGGATGATACACAACGTCATTCTTATATATTAGTTAAATGCAATGACTCTCGATGGCGAAATCATTTTTGTTTAATTATAGCCGATAGTTGCGCCCCGAATCGAGATGTAAATATTTACAATTTGGAGTAGTTCAGACGATGTTCTCTATGAAGTGGTGTGGTAGATTTTTTTGGAAATTTTCAGTGATGTTAGTAGAATGATAACATTCCCCAGGTTGGCAAAGTGCCTGAGCACTAACTTATCAATTTCTCGCACCCGAAAAAGTACATAACAAGTCCATAATATGTCTTTAAGCATATATATAAATCTCCGAAAACCAAAATTCTAAAGCATTAAACGATTTCTTGAAATGCAGTTTTTCTGAACAGTCTTCCTTGATTAAAGTGATGTGAAACACTCCGGCAGACACCGGGCAGAGTGATCAAATAGAAATTAAGAATAATCTTTCTCAAAGTAGTTATTCGTTACGAATATTAATCCAAATGGATGATACACAACGTCATTCTTATATATTAGTTAAATGCAATGACTCTCGATGGCGAAATCATTTTTGTTTAATTATAGCCGATAGTTGCGCCCCGAATCGAGATGTAAATATTTACAATTTGGAGTAGTTCAGACGATGTTCTCTATGAAGTGGTGCGGTAGATTTTTTTGGAAATTTTCAGTGATGTTAGTAGAATGATAACATTCCCCAGGTTGGCAAAGTGCCTGAGCACTAACTTATCAATTTCTCGCACCCGAAAAAGTCCATAACAAGTCCATAATATGTCTTTAAGCATATATATAAATCTCCGGAAAAAAAAATTCTAAAGCATTAAACGATTTGCCATATTTCCAGGGCATATATTTCATCTGATTTTGCGAGAATCCATATATACTTTTTCACGAGAATCCAGGGTAATTTGCGAGAATATTTACGAGAATCTAGATTTGGATTCTCGCCGAAATATAAGCCCTGATTTCACTCTGAAGTGTGCCTAAATGGCATAAATTGTACCGTGGTTCCCATGTTCGCCAAAGTGGCATAAATTTATTTCAGGATAATACTAATTTTAGGCATTCATTTATATCACAGATATCAGCACAATAAATAGCCATTTCCATTGCATGGAACAAAGAGCGTTATTGTTTATCGGTGTTGTTTTTGGAAGTGGTGGTAGTTAAATTTTATACATTTCGACCCCCAATAAGTATTTCCGAACAAATGAATTATTAACAAGCGTGACATGACATCATTGACGAAGATAATTAACACCGATCTACAAGCAATTAAAGTTTTAAAATGAGCTAAAATTTAACATTTTCTTTAAAAAATTTACATTTTTATCTCTCGCGACATAATTGTCACCAATAAAAACAAATTTGATTCATCGTGGAAGTTAGTCGGTGACTATAAATAATGTCACCATTCAACTGAATGTTGTTGAGCATATTTCAACCAATTTTGGAAGTTTAAATGAATATTTTCTTCACACGCAAAGTAAAATTGACAAATTTCAGGATTTTGCCCTGCTTCGTTGGGACCAAAATTTGTTGTGCACACTCAAGAAACGTCTACCGACACTCGCTAGGCCAAATTATGCCATGACCATGCTATAAACTAGCTTGAAATTGGCAAAACAATGAATTTTTTTCGGTTGAAAAAATTTACATGGGAAATTGGAATCTCCAGTCCATAGGCATAGAGAACGATTATTTTTCGATAAAAACGAAAATAATGCGAAATGAAAGTCGGCACTCGTCAGAATGGTGCAGAATAACATACGAGTCTTGTTATATGCGAAAATTTGACCTCATTCGATAAATTAGTCTCGTAATTAAGGAATCAATGGCGCTCGGACAGGTGGAATTCCGTCGCACTGTTAGTGTTACTGTACATGGCAGACGCAATTTTGAAATGTAAACACGCATCAAACACGCATCAAATTTACCTTTTGTGAGAATAACAGAAGCGCAACCTTGATCAAAGTAATACAATACACAACAACACATAGAATAAAACTGATATAAACACGGTATATGTGAGAATAAGACGCGTATTCAGACGTGGTATTTGACAACATTTCTTCGCTTCGACGCTATAAATATATCTGATCCAGATAACCGAGATGCAGCTATCTGATTTGAAACAAATACCAAGCAATAATCTTAACGTTTCATAATCGAACTGCGGACCTGATAATTATCGAAATATGTAGGCGAAATAATTTTTAATTAGTTAATCACATGATAGATACATCAACACACTCTTAAAGACGCAATACAGCGCCATTTAATGTCATTATTTAACTGGGTCGGTGTTTGTTGTTATCATTATTGCTTCGTTTTTAGTAAGACCATTGTATCTGTTTTGCGCAAGTCACTTTCCATATTTGGAATTTCCATATATGGGATTTGTGTTAACCTCAATACCGATCAAGTTATCTTAGCATAAACATAAAATATATTGTAATTTATGCAACTACGACCCTGGTAACTCTGATAACTAATAAAATATACCGGCCAATTCATTTTAAGATCGTTATTTCACTTTGCTTTAGGCATAAATACACTCTTAAACGCACATAAACGACCCATTGGCGTTAAATTAAATATACTCGGTATTTATTAATATTAGTTTTGTATTGCTCAGTATAGAGTTAGACCCTTGACACCTGTCAATATATTTGGGCTGAATTCATATGATGCGGTATTATTCCTCGAAATAAACAACAAAGCCGTCGTTACTTCGAAATGTCGTTTGGGCTAACATTTACACAAATCCTCCGTGTGTTCTCCTCAATTGACACACAGGTTCTCAGTCGACACACAGGTTATCCCAGAAACAGGTGTGAAATAAACAGCCAAGGTTTGGCTGAAATAAGCATTTTTGGTCGTTCCGCCACTTAGAAAGATGATACCCAATATTCTTAAAATGGTAATATGTATACAAGATCTTGGTACCATGCTGTCTCGTGAATACCTCACTGAGACAGTGTGAGACCAATATCTTGTATATGTTCGTTGCTATTTGATTGGGTATTTAGTGGCTGATTGATTATCTGTTCGTTATAATGTATTGAAATTGTATGATGGGTAGATGTGACGTCGGGAGGTGTGGATAATATATTATGATGGGTTATAAAGAACTGAGGCGAAGAGGAATAATGCATATTAAAGATTTTAAGGATACGTCACCGTGCAATCAACGCATAGTGAAATGCACCGGAGTCGAGATCACAGGAACACATGCGGAAAACTTAAGGGAAACGTCTTGTTCTGAGGATGTACTTCTGGAACTCTTCAAACATTTGCAGATTTATGTGTTTATTTAAAGTGACATCTCCATTTAGGAAACGGTTTGTTGTAATGTTAACAATATCATATATATTCTCTAAAAGAATAAATGTGGGCATTGGAATATGAAGTGTTCGCAGTCCTCGATCTGGCCACACATATATATGTTAGTGTCGGATATATGGTTTTCCAGTTTGTGGGCATTTAAATCACTACATTTAGCTCTTAAGCGTGCATGTTGAATCTGAGAATTTCGCGCATAACAGAAGGAAAACCAAGGCTTTTTCGGGATTATATTTGAGTTTATCAATTGCTTAAATTCATGTGGATCTTCTGTATTTTGCAAGTTTTGATCAAGTGTGTTCCAGTTTCTTGCCGTTGCTAGGACAAATGATTTGCGATGAGACTCACTGTTATATTTCGGTACACAGAATTCATTTGCATTTCGGGTTTCTTTGATCGAGGCTTCGAATACTCGGGAAGGGACGATATTCTTTAGGTATTGCATGTGGCACGGTTCCTTTAATCATTTTGTGGAAAAGAAATAGCTTGGCTTTGTCACGTCACGTTTTCAGTCGTTCCCAGCCAAATTCTTCCAATAATTTATCATTACTAACAGATCTAGTCAGTCCAGTGACTATACGAGCTGCTTCTAGTTGAATGCGTTCTAATCTATTTGAATCAGTGGCTGTACAGTTTGCTCATACAATACTGGCATATTCCAGACATGGTCGTACTAACGTGAAATAACATTTTTCGAGTGCTTTCCTGTTTATTACATTCACGTTTCCGAAGAATGGATATCTTTTGCCAGGCAGTTTTTATAATGTAATCAATAGGAGGGCCCCATTTGCCTTCACCATTGAGTATTTTTCCAAGGTGCTTATGCTGGTAGACGACGGTTAAGGGGACTTTATCCATTAACAGGTTAGGGTTGGATAGTAGATTTGTTTTTCTAGTAATAATCATGGTTTCAGTTTTGTTAGCATTGAAGTTTACCAACCATTTCTTGGACCAAGAGTGTAGTTTAGTTTTAGTGTAGTTCAACAGCCTAAAATATCTTCGGTCTGTCTCAATAGAACCATACAAATATGGATATCATTGGAACCGGCTCCTTGACCACATTGTGATAGTTACAGTTATGCCCTGTGCCAATGCATTCTCTTATATATGCGAGTCGACCATAGGTCGCCTCGCATATATAAGAGAATGCATTGGCTTAAAAAAAATCTTTTTTAAGCACTTTTTACCATTTTTTCTTACATTCTTTAACAATTTTATAATTTTTAATTTGTTAGGCCAATGCATTCTCTTATATATGCGAGGCGACCTATGGTCGACTCGCATATATAAGAGAATGCATTGGCACAGGGCCCTTCTGTTGGGTAAATCGGCAGCTTCGTGTGAGTCAGTAACAGGCAGAAATATCGAAGTTCATCTGCGAATAGGCGCATTTCACTGCTAATTTCACAGACAAGGTCGTTAATGTAGATTTAAAAAA
>CP136062.1:49405908-49518713 GCA_032622095.1 Siphonodentalium dalli
TTCGCGGAAATCCCCTAAAATGGTCAAAATATGTTGATTTTAATGAGGGAACGGGTGCGTATATCTCAATTGATACGTATTTTAAAGAGGTTAGTCGGATACAGCCGAGTCAGCCACGGTTCGTTAATTGGTGCTGATCGGTGTGACAATTTGCAGTAGGTCCCTATTTGCTGAGTTCCCCGAATTCGCGGAGGTCCCCTAAAATGGTCGAAATATGTTGATTTTAATGAAAGAATGGGTGCGTATATGTCAATTGATACGTATTTTAAACAGATAACAACACGACCATCATAATAGTGGTTTGTTCTATCAATCATATCATCATCATCATACGGAACAAGTCTTTCGACTTTTCGTCCAATAACATTATTTGCAATGTTTGTTTACAAATATACATGTGTATGTATCGTCATTCGATATTTACTTGTGAGTCACTTGAACATATTACTAACTAATTCTTGTCGTCGAACTCGTATTTTATATACTAGAAGAATGAGTCTATGTATATTTTGAATTGATCGAGTGTTGGAGCCTCAACAGCGAAGTCTGGCAGAGAGTTCCAGCTATTTACCACCCTCGGCATGCGTGAAGAAATATTTTCCTATGGCGTTGATAAGAATGGGCATCTGTAGCTTTGTATTATGTCCTCTTGTTCTTCCTGATTAACGTCTTTCTAATAGGCCACAGTCATTGATATTGTTATGACCATTCAACAGTTTATATACCTCGATTAGGTCTCCTCTAAATCTTCGATATTTTAAAGACATCAGATTGAGTCTTATCATTCGGTCTCGGTAGCATAGAGTTTAGATGATTTGACGAACTAGTTTCGTTGCTTTTCTTTGTATTTCTCGAACACAATGCTTTGATATTTGTGATGTGGGCTCCATGCAGAGTTACAGTATTCGATGATAGGTCTGACCATGCTTATGTAGAGCGATTAGAAAGTGTCGATGTCCAAGTTCGTGAATGTTCTATTGACTATGCCGATGATTTGATAAGCTTTATTGTTTTAGGATATTGTAGGAAGGCTAATCTGGCCATGTCAAATTGAGCTATAGCGATGGGATATCTCGCAGGACAACACATTTCGGGTTTTTGTGGGGTGTGTATTCGCTGGATGTCTTATATATAGTTGCAGTATGTAACTATTATGACCGCGTTAATTGCGTTTGATGTTTAGGTATGAACAATGGCTGGGCCATGCACTCTTGGAGATTTTATGGCGGGAACACAATGCCTCCGATTTTTGATCCGCGTTTAGAAGCTTTCTGGTGTGGTGAATGAGAACCCTGCAGTAATAAGCCGTAGTTTTTTTTATAATTTGAAGGATTAGTTGTTTTAACGGAATTCTGAGGCGGTGCATTCATGTAACCAATATATTTTATATTATAATTTATATTTATGGCTAATAATATGATCTTGAGGGCGTTACCATTTCTGACTATGGTTTTTTTGTTTCTCTTGCTACGGTATTTATCCCATTGCCGTGTGACATTGGTCAGTTTTGCTTTGTCATAAAGCCGACTGCGTTGTTTTATTAAATGTTTAAGGAGCCACTCGGGTTCATTTTTTCTGTAGCTAATAGTTTTGTTGGGAACATATTCATTTATTTTGTCTTGGAGGAAGGACGTAAATGCGTGTGTCATATCTTCAATCTGCATCGTATTAAAGAATATATTCCAATCCATGCCTGATATTGCTCGATCCAATCCATTGAAGTCTGCTTGTTCATAATTAAAAATGTGACGGGTGATATGTTTTTTCTGTGTTCGCTGTTCATGAATGTTAAAAATGGCATATATTGGGATGTGATATCGTATATATTTCCCAAAGAAGGGATCTAGCTACAACTATTTTGGGGTATTAGTTCTTCGTTTGTTAAAATAACGTCTATTAAGGTCTCTGAGTATTCGGTGAAGTTTGTGCTGTCGCGTATCCATTGTTTTAGTGAAAGCTCACTACGAATTGTAGATATTTTATTGGATGACTGGAATTGATTATCATGGAGGTCGCCCATGCATATTATATGTTGATGTTTATAGTGTCTAGTACTGTGTCTAAATTGTCTGCGATTGAGTCCCAACAGTCAATGTCTGGGGGTCTGTACAAGACGCCGATGATAATTTTAGAGGACGCGGGTGAAATTTCAATCCAAATGCATTCTAAGTTCGTGACTTCCAAATCGTGTTGACGTCTGTACGTTAAATTATTTTGTATATAAACGATTACCCCACCACCTCGGCTTCCTCTATCTTTGCGTATGTATCTGTGCGGTGTATATTATGACTCGACAAAGGCATAATCGCCTGATATCGTACCAATTGTGTCACCTCACAACAATTGTGCTATTGGACGTGGCTACAAAAGTCAATTTAGGTCATGCGGTAATTTCATATATATATATATTTATGGACTATTCTGTTTGGGTGAGAGATGTGATGGGTGGGCACTAAATTTGATTAAAATTTGTTTAGTCGCCGATCATCACCAAACTTATAAATAATCATCTCCATGATATCAGGAGTGTAATTGTGTAGTCTAAGGATGCCACAAGTGGAGCCATTCGAATCAGGGATGCATAGAGGATGAGAGGGGAAAAAAGATAAACAATATGTTTAGCGCCGATTTCCACCAGATTGATACATATTCTTCTCCGTGATACGAGGAATCTAATCGTGTGGTTTAGATACTCCAAATTGGTGCCGTTTTGGGTGACAGATATGGGGGCCCTAAATTTGATACGAATTTGTGTACTCGCTAATTTTCACCAATTGTATATATATGCATTTCCATAATGGGTCTAAGTGTGTGGTTTAATGATGACAAACGTGTCGCCGATTCAGTCTGAAATAGGGGCAGGACGGTCACCAAAAACTGATATAAAATATGTTTAGTGCCAATTACCATCAACTTCATACACGTTCTTCTCAAATGATACGAGGAATCAAATAGTGCGTGTTAAAAACTTATAATGAGCTAGCAAAACAGATACATAGAAGAAAGCATTAAACGTATATTTGTCATTTTATTTAAAAGATATACATATTCTTGCAAACTGAGAGACCTCGAACCGTCAGATGATTGCATATTAGAATGGATCGTGTATATATTATAATACCACTCAGTTTGTTCCATTCAATATAGTTTCCACACAAAAATTCTAATAAACCACTCAAAATCTCGCTCTGTATCGGGCACATGTAGCTGAGATACGTGCATAGCAACAGTTCTTTTAAACTGAGCATATTTCGCCAATGTATAGCGCCATGAACAGAGGAGCACCTGGACATTTCTTTAAAATATATGTATCTTCATGGAGATATGATAGCCAGGTGTCCTCAAAATCCTAGTCTAACCCACTAGATTGGTAGATACATATCTATATGTGTAAAATCCAATTGTCGTCTTTTATTTTTGCGAACTAATGTGTTTATGATGTTCATGTTTCATGTCATAACGTCAGACGTATACGCAGTTGTAAATAAATAAATACTTCTTTATTGGTGGAACGGATTAATCGCGATAAACAAAATGGCAATCAACAAGGTGAGCCACTACTTATATTCCATGTGAAAGAATCATGTGTTGTCATGCTGTTTGAATATACAATTTATGAGAATACGTGTAACACTTTAACCAAGAGTAGTCTCTATTCCCACCAAATATCCACAGAATGCAGAGGGTTTCACAGCACTGTAACCTGGGCAACGCCGGGTAACCCTGCTGGTGTCATATATATGTCGCAGGAAGAAAAGGAGAGGAAGTTGTATATGTGGACAGGCACTAGATATTGTGCAAGTGTGTGATGCAGTAAACTGCTGTCAATGAAAGTGGTATGGAGATGGAGAGTATTGACGATAAGTGGATATGATATATATTAACCCTTTACCCAACAGAAGGGCCCTGTGCCAATGCATTCTCTTATATATGCGAGTCGACCATATGTCGCCTCGCATATATAAGAGAATGCATTGGCTTAACACATTAAAAATTATAAAATTGTTAAAGAAAAAATGGTAAAAAGTGTTAAAAAAGATTATTTTTTTAGGCCAATGCATTCTCTTATATATGCGAGGCGACCTATGGTCGACTCGCATATATCAGAGAATGCATTGGCACAGGGCATAACTGTAACTATCACAATGTGGTCAAGGAGCCGGTTCCAATGATATCCATATTTGTATGGTTCTATTGAGACAGACCGAAGATATTTTAGGCTGTTGAAGCTTTATTTGGCCGGTTTTGGCCGTTTTGTTGGGTAAAGGGTTAAAATCGAAGGGAAGCACCATGTTGAGGGTGTTGACGAGACCGTGTGAAACTGATGTAGAGAGTAAACAGGAGGGTACGGCAGGTATCATTGGGGAGAGACGATTTTGGGTGTTTGCGAAGGTGATCATTGACGAATATGTCATGTCTAGTTGAATGTATTAATAAATATGTCATTATTGAATACCAACATAACCCAACTATGTCTTGAATATAGGACGTGTCAACAGCGGGGGTTAACTTTGATAAAAAGTTTCCTTCCTGACAGAATATTAGTTGGAAATATTGCACCAGATATAGATTGAAATTGTTCTCAGTATTGATATGAGCTGTCAATAAACTACATAATGCATATAGATTAGAAGAATGCACGTTTCTTTGCATGGACAAAACGATGTGCAGATAATTCACGGTACAGTACGTCATAACGGAATTATGCCAATATGGAATGAAATACCGAGTAAAGTTGGAATTTAAGAAAGACTGTTGGCCGAGTATATTTTCCGTGAAACATATTTCAAATGACCATTTGCACGCATTCTGTTCTCGTTCATTAGCCTGTTTTGTATCAGCATATAGGACACGATGGGTGGTCCTAGTGCTTCCGTTTGTGTGCATCTCTGTGTGAAAGTCGGGCGCGCTTTGTGCGATTTCGGTTACTCGCATATGCACGTAAATCACACATGCTCGTATCTGCCACATAGCGCTCACCACTGGTTGAAATTCATCTTCCCGGTTACAGGTTAAATGTATACTTCGGATATAAATCTTAACTTAATCTCAACCGACGTAGTCATGCATGTGGACCAGGTAACTTTTATTGACCAGATAAATTCCTGTTTATCTACATGCACGTACGTGTCGTGTAACTTGACCTCAAATTAGTTCTCGTGCTGAAGAAATGCTCCCCGTAACGTAATTGAGTTGAGATGTTCAGTAGCTTACATGCAAAGTGCATTAAATAGCACCATCCATTCTGTTCTCTGGTGATTGAGCGCGTGTGACCTGAATGGCCCAGTTGGCCCACGATTGTAACTCATGTATACATCTCTGATATATACATGTACATCGCTAGTACACTTTGTGTACCAAGACTGGTGTGTGTTCAGTTACGACAGAGGGCAGCGGAGCACACTATATATTCTCTCCACAAACTTCATTCTATATAATGAATTCTTCGTTTCAGCCATATATTTTCTTTCTGTTTTGTTGGAATAATACATGTTCAATATCCCATTTTCATCGTGTTTTGTGACGAATAAGACAACTATGAAAAAAGTCTTTCGTGTAACAATAAAAGCCCACATATCATATGTGTGACAAGAGAAGGGTTATTTGACAGAAACTCTTTAACTCTTTGAGCTCCCGAATATTTTAAACTGATCTTCCTTCCGCGACATGGAACTCGAAGAGTCCAAATGCACAGGTTAAGTATATTGTGTAACACATATGTCTTTACTCTAACATATGACATTTGAAATCCCACAGTAATTTATGAAATAGCCATATACATGTTGCATTATACACGACAGACTGCAGAATTTTATTAGTGTTGCGTTATACTCTAAACGCGACATATTGGTAGTATAGTGCCGCACCGTGTGCTCAAAGTTTCTATCCTGTAACGACAATCGTCTGTAATGTAAAATGGATGTCCTCTCTGTAACACGAGGAATAATTAAATTTAAAAATGCTAAGGAAGTTTTTTAGAATGGCCAGTGGTTTTTGGCCTATCGGGTTCAGATCATTAAACCAATACCCAATATTATAAAATATTCTCTCTTGATGCAATCTTTAGTATCGGCAAAATGTAATTTTCGAAAAACAGTTGATTATACACATGGACAAGGCATGATTTAACACTTCAGAATAGGAAAAATCCAATTTATTAGTTGTGATATAACCAATTTGACATGTTCGTGTTTTTCCCAATTTTTGCCAGACTGAAATCTGTCTGTATCTGTATCTGTAGTTGTTACGTCCTAGTGACCAAAGCTGGCTTTTACAGGACGGTGTGAGGAGCGCTATTTTTGTTCTCCCAAATGGGCCAAAATATGGGGGAAATGCGGAACTCGAAGTTGTAATGGCGTGACTACATGGTGGCCTGGAGTCTCAGTCGGTGACTCAGTGGATCAGGTGCATAGCACATTATTGATATCGTATCTATATTTCGACGACATATATAGCTGTCGGGGTCTGGGGAGAATGTGAAACACGGATGTGGTAATGCCGTGCCCGGGAGTACCATTTTGCTGAATCGGTCGGTCAGGTGCATAGCGCATTATTGATATATTATCCATATTTCTACGAGAAATATGCAGTGTGTGGATGAGGGGTCTGAATAAATGCGGATACGGAGTTTGTAACGGCGTGTCTATATGGTGCCCATGAGTCCCGGTCGGTCACTCAGTCGGTCATTTGCATAACGTATTATTGATATCTTATATATATTTCGACGAGATATAAATCAGTGTCGGAGTCTGAGGAAGGGGCGAAACACGGAGTTTGTAACGGCGTGTATACACGGTGCCTAGGTGACACGGTCGATGACTTAGTCGGTCAGGTGCATAGCGTATTGACATTTTATCTATATTTGGACGAGATGTATAGCTGTGTCCGCGTCTGGGGAGAACGAGAATAACGGAGTTGGTACTGCCGTGTATACATATCCCATTTTGGTGAATCAGTCGGTCAAGTGCCCAGCACATTATTGATATATTATCTATATGTCGACGAGAAATATAGCAGAATCGTTGTTTGGATAAAACGGCGAAACATGGAGTTGGTAATGGCGTGTCTACGTGGTGTATATGAGTCCCGGTCGGTCAGGTGCATTGCGCACTATTGAAATCGTAGCTATATTTCTACGATATAATATAGCTGTGTCGGGGTCTGTGGAGAATGCGAAACACGGATGTGGTGATGCCGTGTCTAAAATGGTGGGTTTGTAACGGCTTGTCTACATGGTGCCTAGGAGTCCAGTTGATAACTCAGTCGGTTAGGTGCATAGCGCATTATTGACATTCGACGAGATATATAGCTGAGTCGGGGACTGGGGAGAATGCGAAACACGGAGTTGGCAATGCCGTGTCCACAGCGATACATATGAGTCCCATTTGGTGAATCAGTTGGTCGGGTGCATAGTACACTATTGATATGATATCTATATTTCGCCGAGAAATATAGCCTTGTTGTGGAGGTCTGGATAAAAGACAGACACGTTGTTGGTATACATGGTACTCAGGAGACCCGTTCGGTCAGGAGCATGGCGCATTATTGATATATTATCTATATCCAAAATTAGCAGTGTCGGGGTTTGGGGAAAGGCGAAATACGGAGTTTGTAATGGCGTGTTTACACGCACGGTGCATAGTTGTCCTCTCTGTGACTCTGTCGGTCCGGTGCATAGCCCATTATTGATATCTTATTTGTATTTTGATAACGACAATAATAGCGAAACTTTTAAAAATGCATGCAACTTGCATTCCCATGCGCCTATATTGCGGCATGACATGACATGTACTCTTTGATGTTTTTTTATATTTAAGAATGGATTGTTATGATATTGAAACATTATCACTCATAACACAACAAAACGTTCAGACTTCTTGATGACGAACTTTAAGAATCATTAACTTTAATTTCTCTTCCATAAGCTGTAATCGAACCACTGCACGGGTGGTTGGTGTACGACATATGGATATACTATGCAAGTATTGTCTAAGTGGATTAACGCCATTAGCTCAGCGCGAACAGTTCTGGACGCCTGCTGATTATTCAGTTCGAGAACCAAACAAAATATTTAAAATATCGGGATTCCCTACTAAGTGTAAGAGTCATAAGAGTGGACTCCAACTGTATCGAACTGGGATAATATTTTGTCCATTAATTCAGTTCGAAAGGTTCTGGACCCTGCCGATTCTTTAGTTCGAGAACCAAACATAATATTTAAAATAGCGCGACCCCTACTAAGCGCAAACGTCATAAGAGTATACACCAACTGGTTATAACTTGGTTAATTTTTATCCAACTGTTCAGTACGAAAGGTTCTGGTCGGCTACCGATTCTTCAGCGCGATTCCTTACTAAGCGTAAGCGTCCTAAGAGTAGACTCCAACAGCTTCGAATTTGGATAATGTTTTGTCTCTTCTGTAAATCGAAAATGTGTCACTAGAACACGTTTGGTCCAGTGATTAGCAGCCCGCCGGTGGTTTATTGTGAGTTTTCACATAACAGAGGCTTGGCAGATTTGAGCCACGTTCAACGCCATTCGTACTGTGCCAACTTCACACCATTCATGCGTTAAACAAGTACCACTACCACTCATACTCATATATTGTCATACTGGTGAGTATTAGTTCTCGTTCTGATCAAACTAGAGCAGCGCATGTACACAATATAATGGCTGTAGCCGGTTCACTGGTTGACCTGTACAATATGACTGGGACAATAGTGTAATGTTTAAAAGATTCTTAGAACAAGGTTAAGCGCCATAAACAGCCATTATTATTTGCTACCTTTTTCGAAAATGGCCGATATTAATGTAATTTTGGTAACACTCAATGTCATGTATGTTTGGATAACGTGCATATTGTAGACAGTGCATACTCGGACAATGGAGCATTATCCTTCCCAGGGCGGGTTCGTCAGAAAACCCATCGAACCCAAGCCAGTTCGCCCATGGTCAAGCACATATCACCCCCAAATGTTTCAATATCATAACAATCCATTATTAATTATAAAAAACCTCAAAGATTACATGTCACGTGACGCTGCAATATAGGCGCCTATATATATACGATTTACGAATTATCTGGTATAATATAAATACAATCAATTTTGAAAATGTTAAAGGTCGCGTTCGTTCGGAGCGTAGCATGCGGACTAACTTTTCTAAAATGTCTAAAGAAAAATAGTAAGCAAAATTTGTCCCAATTGATAATCATATTATATGAGAAGATTTCGATTTAAAATCAATATTAATTTATAGAAGCCTTTCCGGACAGGCCTTATCGACTCATATATATTATTGTATACTCCGGAAGCTATATACATGTATAAATTAGAAAGAGATAGACCATCTTAAGACCGTTTTTTTTTTAAAGAGTTGGTTAATTTCAACATTTAACTTGGTTTCGTGCCATTTTATTCACCTAACTCAGACTGTTCGGTCACGGTGTAGTGCCAGCATTGTGAATAGGGGGCGTGCTTTCGTGCAACTTCGGTCTGCAATATGTGTATTTCTTGCAAGTATTTCAACATCAATGATGTTACCATGATTTGTGACATACATAATATAGTATAATGGTTTTGATGCTGGTTTCCCGCATGTAAGTTATATACAGTAATGCCTAAAGTAATTGACCACTTAACCACAGCAGAATTATGGGTAATTTTTCAGGATTTAGTCGGAAATATGGCTTGTTGCCATTCATCGGAAAGCTCTCGCCATGTATAAAACTCATCAACATATATAGCGTTGTTGTTTCTCGATGGTTTGGTATAAACTCAGGAGTCGTACTATTTTTGGCTCAGTTTTAAATTCGCGCACCGACGAATGCGCGAAAAATAGTACTGCGCGAATATAAATACGAGTAGGGTAGAAGAAATCATTGAGTCTCCCCTAGTGTACTACGCATATATATGAGAATACATTGGCCTAACAATATTTACCTTGACCTTCAAGTTGTGAGCCAAATGGTGCTCTGTCTCGGAATTATAGAGGTTCAAGAAATCGATAGGTGTAATGTCGATTGTGGCTCAAACATACAACACGTACCACTGTCGAAAACTTAGCTGTCACTGCTACAAGGAACAGTGTTCATCTTTTGTCGTAGAGAGGCCACTCCAGTTTTGAAAACTCGTGCACTGATTCCGTTTGTAATCTGTCCATTGATATTTTGTGTATGTTATATATAGGTATAGTGTGGTTCATATAAGAAATGACTGGAATATCGATTGGGGCATTCTTTATAATCAGCTACCAGTACATTTTAACAGAACATCAATAACATGAGCAACTTTTCAAAACAATTGTAAGTAAATGATTTCAACACAGTCTCCCAATAAGAACACACAGCGAGTGCGTGCACAATATCCACTTGAAGTTGACATTAAAGGATTGAAGTTACGTAGGTGGTTCATCGCTTTTTATACAATGTATGCTGTCATTGTTGCTTGATAAATCATGGAAACGTTCGTGTAAACCGTCTGTTTATTTGTACTGATTTATACTTAATTGTGTTAATGTAGACGGCGCTAATTTTGTGTGTATGTAGAGGGCGCTAATTGTGTGAATGTGGATGATGTGTGATTATATAAATATACATTGAAAATGTGGCCATCGATAGAGTTCGCTTCTTCCAAATGTGTCATGATGTGCATACCTATATACGTCCATCCACACTTCTCGGATGGAGAGAGAAAACACGTCGTTTCATACAAGTACTGTGACAAACACGGAATTTCGCGTATTTGCAGGGGGTCGTGTTAAAATATGCAGACACAGGGTTGATAAAAGTAATTTCCAACCCTCTAGGCTTTTTTTTTCTTATTTTTTTTCCAGGCCAACTTTTTGGGACACCCCCCCCCCCCCAATTTATATCAGCTTGGTTCTTTCTAGCCATTATTATTTAGCATTTCCAACATACAACCCAAAACAGTGGAATGGTATAGAAGCATGATCGGAAGCAAAATCATAAAAATCAGTTCCCTTAGGTATCTGGTTGCCATCATTATTTTGCCAGCATTGAAATACTTATGAGTGAATATATAAAGATATGCATTGTGTAAATAGAGATTCATCTTAGACATAAAGCGTTCACTTCACAATTCTAATGGTGCATGCGCACATACAGTGTTCAAGTTTGTTGGCCAATGCACTCCATGTGGCATCCTATACTGAGAGCTTTCCGATGAATGGCAACAAGCCATATTTCCGACTAAATCCTGAAAAATTACCCATAATTCTGCTATGGTTAAGGAGTCGATTATTATAATGGACTGTGCTATATATGCAGTGATTGTTTGATTGCGTATGTGTGATCTATCATCCTATATATAAAAAAAATAAAATGGTTTTGATAACTAGTAATTATTGTAAATGCTAAGAGTGCAAGATGATATTTACAAATATTAATTAATTAATAAGTGCCTCGCGCCAACCGTGACGTCAGCAGACGGATAAATAGTTCGAATACTTTTGTTCGGATAATATAGATGATCTCCAACGAGTTATGGTGGGATATCAGATTTTTGAAACAAGTTGATAAATTTGATTCACAATGAGTCGTAGACGAGTTGTGAATCAAATTTATCAAACTCGTTTATTGGAGATCATCTATATTATCTCTCTCTCTCTCTCTCTCTCTCTCTCTCTCTCTCTCTCACACACACACACTCTCACTCTCTCTCTCTCTCTCTCACTCTCACTCTCACTCTCTCACTCTCTCTCTCACACTCCCTCTCTCACACATTCTCTCTCTCTCTCACTCTCTCACTCTCTCTCTCTCTCTCACACTCGCTCTCTCACTCTCTCTCTCGCACTCTCTCTCACACTCTCTCACTCACTCTCTCTCACACTCTCTCTCACTCTCACTCTCACTCTCTCTCTCTCTCTCTCTCGCTCTCGCTCTCTCTCTCTCTCTCTCTCTCTCTCTCTCTCTCTCTTTGTGCCTTTGTGCAGTCTTACCGACTCGGAGCCGACCACTTCCCCAGCACCGTTCAAGTATATATATTTACTCATGTTTATTTATTTTGTCGCGTCTTCGGATTCTATGGATTATATGAGTTACCAAAGCAGCACCAATATGACGTATTTAAAATCACACGATTAGATTCCTCATATCATGGATAAGAATATGTATCAATTTTGTGGAAAATGGAGCTAAAAATATTGTGTATCAATTTTGGTGCCCATCTCCCTTTCAGTGCATCACTGACTCTAATGACGCCACTTTTGACAGCTTTAAGCCCTGCCATTAGATAACTCATACCATGGGGATGAATTTGTATAAGTTTCGTGGCAATCGGCGACTAAACCAATTCTTATCAGATTATGTACCCAGTACTACCCACCCACCGCAGCGCCCCCCCCCCAATCTCTCATCCCAACGACACCAATTTGGCGTCTTTAAATCACACAATAAGATGCCTTGTATCATGGAGAAGATCTCAGAAGAATGTGCATCAATTTGGTGGAATTCGGCGCTAAAATTATTTTTTATCCATTTTGGTGCCCCTCTCCCCTTCTGGGCATCCCTGACGCGAACGGCGCGACTTTTGACACATTTAAACCACACCATTAGATTCCTCATATTATGGGAATGATTATATATAAGTTTGGTGGCAATCGGCGAAAATAATTGTTCTGACCCTCCCCCTTTTCTGCCCCAGACAACAACGGCGTCACTTTAGAAAATTCTAACCCTCACCATTATCTTTCTCATAAAAAGTTACTCATATTACACCCCGGCGACAAATTTTTGTTCTGCCCCTCCCCCTTTTCTGCCTCTGACAACAACGGCGTCACTTTAGAAAATTCTAACCCTCGCCATTATCTTTCTCGTAAAAAGTTACCCCTATTAGACCCCTTTTGTGCCATCCAGGTGGTCCCCTGTGAATTTCTATAGAACACAGACAGACAGACAGACATTCGCAAATATAGATATAGATGTGGATGGCGGGTTGTTGCTCTCAACCCACGATATATACTAAGAGAGCAGAGCAACGTGATACCCCTGTTAGGCACACAACATATCGAACAATATTTGGGTATTTCCGTACCTTAAGTTTGAAAAGTCCCACTAGAACCAAAGAACTATATTGCGAAACTGTATGATTTGGTTCTCCGAAAAATCTAAACGCACATTGTCGACAATGTCACTCACGACAACACTCATGGCAAATCAAACACAATAGTTCTAATTTGCTGCGATTTTGACGAGTATCTTGCGAAAATCGGCATCAAAACTACCGCTCTGATCCCCCATTTTGTCATTAAAGGTACTCAATCCGATCAGACGCTCCTAAATTATTTTATTTCTTTGGCTTCGGTGGTCAAAAATATTTGATTCGAGTCGAGAAACACCACCCATCAACGCTCAGAGTGATTAGATATCGATGTTTGAAGTTTGCGATTTCTATTGTTTGTGGGACAGAACTTGCCGATCAAACGGACGTTCTTGCAAATAAAGATGGTAATAATAACCACTTGATTTTAGAGTTATCCATCTTTATCTGCAAGAACGTCCGTTTGGTCGGCAAGTTCTGTCCCTCTTACAATAGAAATTGAAAACTTCAAACATCGATATCTAATCACTCTGAGCTTTGATGGGTGGGTTCCTCGAATCGAATCAAATATTTTTTACCCCCGAAGCCAAATATATAGTAAATGAGGAGCGTCTGATCGGATTGAGTACATTTTAAGTGTTTAGTGCGGCAATTGTTCTCAAAGCACATAGGGAATTTGACTTTGGAGCGGTCGGTTTTTCTCCATTTTGGCTGGAAAATCCCATGTTAAATATAGACACCACAGACTAGTACCCAATGGTAACAGAGTCAGAAAGGAAGTACGACTGGTGCGCTATGGTACAGATTGATCACCCGGGTAGTAGTTCGCTTGCCGAGCAAAGGTCAGAACTATTCTTTGACAAGTGATCGCGATGTTTCCAATCAAAAACAGTATACATTACCCACCATTAAAACAGTATTGCCCACTGTGAACTCTGCTTGTTTGTATACGTATATAATAACATTCTCGCTACTTTAGACTATTGACCGAGGCCGTAGACAAGTCAACAGTCCAGCTTGTTGTTCAGAAGACACCATTGTTAGCACGCCCGCGTGTATACTGTTGGCCAAATATTAGAAAGACGTGGGCCGATGGGCGTTTTATAAATAGAAAATTGATTTTTCCAGTTTATTTAAAAGTCGAACTACGCGACCAGGAGGCCGAGTCCGGTAAAAGGTGTAGTTGGGAATTTCAATTTCGTTTATTGTCCTTTACATTATCATGTCAATAATGTTGATTTTTGGTTTGTGACGAGCTATGTCAATGGACCTATCCGTACGTCCCGCCCACCTGTAGACTGCATGGTTACTGTTATTACGCACCACAAGCCATCTCTATTCCGCTATCTCTTCAGTGCTAAAATAGCTTCCGATGATAAAGAACTGTGTTGTTAAAAGCCATGTAACACGATAATATAGCTTCGTTCTGAATATCACGATTTTCAAGATACCTTTGTGTGTATATATGCAACATGTTAAAGTGACTGTCGTTAGATATAAACAAAAATAGAACCAGTTTTTAAACAAAAAACAGGTGTGATTGTTAGGCCACTTCCGATAAACAACAAAGATAGATGTTTAGGCATACGTTGAATCAAACGGTGTAAATGAAGCCATTATGAAACTTCAATATCAAATAGCAAATTTAATATCGAAGCTATGCTAATGGTTCACACCTTGATGTAATAAACCAAACGGGGGTGTACATGTGGTAAATAATCTATAATCCCTCTTTTGTCGAAATAAATATAACGATATCAGTTCACCATACACGAGCGTCCTGAATGAACACTGGTGACATCAGGCCGGATGCAAAGGATTATCAAATAATGGCCTTTTAAAATTCCACATCCTATATTTGCCGTAAATAAAGTACATTAAAGAAAACGCCGACTATCATGGAATCAGTTACATGTTGCCATGTCGCGGCAACAATGGCACAAAGTGAACTTGTTCGGTGAAGGTTGTGTGTATACACCGCGAAGCACGTGCAATGTGTGAAATTTCGTGTAATTCTCTTGGAAAAACATCTGTTGATTCTCATTTACACGTACACTATCGGAGGAAGCTTTAGATTCTCAAATGGATTCAGTAAGATCGACGTTCGCACGAGATCATACAGGTTAGTGTGAATAGCAGACATTCGAACTCAATATTACCACGATGTTATAACAGCAACAAATATATACATTTATAACGAAAAACACTTCACATAAAACACATTAATATTCATAACGCATCATCGATCGGGACTACTATTTCCACGTTTTAGTCTGAAATCTGTTATATATAAATATTGAAATGTAAATAACACTAGGATCCGAGTGTGGTCGTTGGCATTGTTTAATCCAGCGTAAAGAGATGTCATAGTTACTTTTTTATTTAGGAAACCGAACTAAAACATGTATAAATATCGTGCGTCAACCGGACATGGTCCCCATGCACATATCAACACCATTGTAGCTTTTTGAGACATATTTTGCTCTCGTGTTCGTAAATTCCCTATGGCTTACAACTGTAGTTAGGGACCGGCTTGTGGTGCGATTCATATCACTAGGCAGGCGTATGTCGCTTCCGGGTTTAAGATATCGGCTCATTGGCTATAATGGAAATTGGGGCGGTACCTACGGATAGGTCCATTACCAATAAAAGAAATTTAAAAGATAATTTGTAAGTCTTATATTTCAACTTTTATAGACATGTTTCGTTCCGCAGCCCACTGATAGTTGTGGTTCGAGTCGGCCGCCGGTTCGTTAATTAGGTGCTGGTTGTTATTGTTATTTTAACGGAATTCTGAGTTGGTCATTCGCGAAACCAATATATTTTATATTCTATAATTAAAATCATGGGTATATACTATATATATGATCTTGTTTATGGATATTGTAGGAAGGCTAATCTGGCCGTGTCAAATTGAGCTACAGTAATGCCCTAAGTAATCGACTCCATAACCACAGCAGGTTTATGGGTAACTTTTCAGGATTTAGTCGGAAATATGGCTTGTTGCCATTCATCGGAAAGCGCTCCCCGAGAGCTTTCCGATGATTGCCAACAAGCCATATTTCCGACTAAATCCTGAAAAGTCACCCATAATTCTGCTGTGGTTAAGAAGTCGATTACTTAGGGCATTACTGTATAGCGACGAGATTTCTCGCAGGACAACACATTTCGGGATTTCGTGGGGTGTGTATCCACTGGATGTCTTATAGTTGCAGTACATGCATGTATGTAACCATTGTGACCGCGTTAATTGCTTTAGATGTTTAGGTATGAACAATTGCTGGACCATGCACTCTTGGCCGGAACACAATACCTCCGATTTTTTATCCACATTTAGAAGCTTTCTGGTGTGGTGAATGAGAAACCTGCAGTAATAGGCCGTATTTTTTGTAATAATTCGAAGGATTAGTTGTTTTAACGGAATTCTGAGGCGGTGAATTCATGTAACCAATATATTTTATATTATAATTTATATTTATGGCTAATAATATGATCTTGAGGGCGTTACCATTTCTGACTATGGTTTTCTTGTTGATCTATGTGTAGCGATTTGATTATATTTCTAGCGATCAACATGACGGCATTGATCCAGGACCTTACCGTTGACTCCAAACAGCTGAGCAAAACGCGGGCGAGGTATGAGTCGGCTGACGACGACAACAGACCGTCTGCTCGAGGCATTGGATCTGCGGCCGCCATCTTTCTGGGGATGCTGTTGGGGAGCCTGATCATTATGGATGTACAGCTGTGTCAGAAACAGTGGCGAAGAATTACAAGACAACCAATCAAACCGAAAGGTAAGTTTGAAGGGAGATAATCGATCAGTGAACACACCGATCGTTTGAATGTAGCTGTCCTTGTTGCAAAAATAATGAACCAGAAATATGTAACACTTACAGGTTCCCGATTGAGTCTTTATTCAGCGTCGGGGGGCATCGCTCCTGCACAACGGGGCCTGCAAGCAGAACCATTATTCAGTAGCGGTCCATGTGTGTGAGCTTCACACACATTTTGACCGTTTTAAACATTTTGATATTAAAATTTGTTTTATTATTTATTTTAGAATATTTACATACTAAATGTTGTCATCACTAAATCCAGCATTCTGATTGGTCGGCGCCCACGTGGCTAGTTGCAGTTATTTCTCGGTGAATGCGCAACGCCTCATAAAACCAAGCTCATAACACCATCGATACGTCATTGGGTTTGGAAAGACGAACGCGTAATGTTTTGGGCGCATTTGGACTCCGGCAGGATTGACTTAATACATCATCGGGTTTCAATATGAAGAGAAATTGTTCTATTAAATTTTGCCAAGGGTGCTATTGGGTATTTTGGGCTGTTTTTGTCACGATACACTTTTCGATTTAAATACATTTACAAAAGTGGCTTTTCGCTAAATGTATATAAATATAAGGATTAACTGTCATGTGGACTATTTTTATGAATATGTAACCGTGAGGTAAGTGGTCATAACTTGTATGTAAAACCCTTCGGGTTTTACACAAGTTATGTCCACTTACCTCACGGTTACATCTCCATAAAAACAGTACACATGACAGTTAGTCCTTATTTGAACTCCTTGTTCAATTTTACAAAACAATATTTTTTTGATTTTTTGTTGTTGTTGTTGTTGTTGTAATTATAAGAATGTTTTTAAATAGATAAAGTTTAAAAAACCAACGCAGTTATAACCTCCGCCAGGGTACCCCGAGTCACTACACCAAATGTTCTCTCTGATTTGGAGTTTCCAACTGCACCGAAATTCCTGGAGGTCCTCGAAAATCCATTTGCACCCCTTGCATGGTTAAATATCTAAGCTGGAAAAATTCAACACCCCGATATTTGGGAATATTTACTTTATAGGTATGTAGGAAAATATATAATTTTTGTTCTAAACAACATATTTCAAACAAATGCTGGTTGGAAAATCAAACTATCAGAACAAATTCAACCTATGTTTGGTATGAAATTTAAAGGCCCCATTAATTTTCGAACCCTCAGATCACGCAATATAAAATATATGTCACATTATATACCATTTGAAAGAGGAGGCTCCAAAACATTGTATTTGCAACTTATGGAATAAACTGTGAGCATGTTTCCTTGTTTTTGTGAGTTGCATTCTGGGAGCCATAACGGGGGAAATGATTTTATGATTTCAGCTATTTTCTATTGCTCTATGGATACCTTCTGAGACACAGACATTCCAAATGGTGATGAATTATAGTATTTTAATCATTAAAACCGTGTATCAAGGCACTATAAAAAAAACATTATTCAAAAATTAAACTGACGTTGATTATGGCATAATATTTCAACTATTTGATCAATAGTTTCGGGTTACCAAATCCTCGGTGACACTTTCGTCGCGTCCCTTTGTGTAGACCATCACCCACATCGAAGAACCTCATACAATATGCATGACTTCAATATTTTTCATCGCTATTTTGCTTTACAGAAACTGTGAGAATAAAAGGAAAAGGTCGTAACCGTGTTGCACCCGAGGCGTGGGTTGACAGCCAACCTGTACCAACAGCATCTGGACCGCGGAGCTCGAATCAGGCGTCAAACGGTGCATCCACACACTGAGTCAGGCGGTGCATCCACACATCCACACACTGAATCAGGCGGGGCATCCACACACGAGTCAGGCCGTGCATCAACACACCCACACACTGAGTCAGGCGGGGCATCAACACACCCACACACTGAGTCAGACGGGGCATCAACACACCCACACACTGAGTCAGGCTCTCATAATGAAACAAAGTTCAAAATATAGTTTATTTTCAGTGGAAGGGAAATAACTCTATATCTAAATATATATAGTTATTACCCTTTCATTGAAAATAATAGACTTTGTGTAGAAACTTCAGCACAGAACAGACGTCGGTTTCTCAACAATATCAACATGTTCACAGTTTATTACATCAAATAAATTTAAAATACAATATTTTGGAGCTTCCTCTTTCAAATGGTATATAATTTGGCATATATTTTATATAATATGATTTGGGTGTTCGAAAATTAAGTGAGCCTTTAATTTATATGCTGATTTGACAGATGCATTTTAATGGTGATGAATTGAGAATATAATGGCCTCAGCGCTATGACAGAGCTCCATCAATTTAAACCGATTTCTGAAACAATGAAACCCAGATTAGTGTTATGAAATATAAAGTTTGATTATAGATTATATTGCGACCGAATATATGGAATGCACCTCCAGAACTTTGACCTGTATATAGCACTTAAAATGCGAAACGGCGGCTAGATGGTTCCAGTATGGCCGCGACTCAATGACAAGACTTATAGTTTAGTGTTCATTTTAAATTACTATCATCTTATACCATTATAGTATAGTGCATGAACACTATACTATATTGTTATAGTTCACGTCACCCACAAATCGCGGCTTCTGTATCTGTATCTCTGGTTATAGACGCACTGATAGGCTTCTGGTTGGTATAGAGTCAAGCACTATTGAGGTATAGTGTTGGGCCAAATTTAGCACTACTATACCAAATTAGCTTGCAAAAAGCCATGAAAAGAAGCAATAATCTCATGCATGGTTTGTTGGCGAGGCTGAAAAATAGATTTTTAAGCATATAAAGGTTATAATTGTCAGTTTAGCCTTTGTCATTCATGGGAGTAGTGTCTTGGTGGTTTAATTATTTTATAAAGGTGCCATAGTATTCAAAATGAGATGATGTTTGAATACGGGGTATATGTATGTTACCCGCGGTGTGGGTCAGCTCTGTGTGGTATACTCCACCGGAAAAGTGCCTGGTTTCTCGACCTTGAAAATAGTATTCTGCTCCTTTTCTTTATATTTTAATATATCTTTTATATCTAGGTTCTATCAGCTCATATGGTGATTATATACTGGTATTCGCATATGTCATGGTCAGCTATAGCCGGAGACCAGCAATTTCGGTCAAAAGATGGTTAAAATGAGGATTTTGCATTGTCAGTCCAAGGGAGATAATTCAACTTGTGATGTGAACAATTCGGTCAAAATACAGACAGAAATCGTGTATTGCTATAGTGTTCATCTTAAAATGCTATCATCATTCTTATATCATTATAGTATTTAGTATTCACCTTATATTGCTATCATATTATAACATTGCTATAATATATTATTCAGTTTTCAAGTTTTAAGGATGCATGATCCGATTTATCGCCTCTACATTACTTTTGCTTTGGCTTCGGGGGTAAATAATGTTTTATATTAAAAAGTCGCACCTCGAATTTGTGTCAGCTGGAATATACGGACATGCGCGAAAGCCATCACAAGAGTTCGAGAGGTCACGCAAGGTTACGGCTTTTCATGGTGCATGATCGCAGATTATTTTCGGAATATTTATATATATATAGGACGATGAAAATATCACCAGCAATAAAAAATAATGAAGATATATGTGACCCGCCATATCAAATCCAGTCAATGCCAATGCATAGGTCGCCTCGCATATATATAAGAGAATGCATTGGCCTAACAATTTTTTACAATTTTACTAATTTTGTCTTGTATTCTTTAACAATTTTATAATTTCACTCATACAGAGCCCCAGACAAACATGAGAAGACGACACTCTTCTATATGCTTCTATATATTTGTGGGGCTCCCTGCAGGGTAATGGATGTTTTTTTTATTTTATGTCCTAAAAATTGTAAGAAACATTTGTTTAAAAAAAATGATAAAAAATTCTTAGGCCAATGCATTCTCTTATATATGCGAGGCGACCTATGGTCGACTCCCTTATATAAGAGAATGCATTGGCACAGGGTAAAAAAAATCCCGACTTACGACTGGATTTGGTATGGCGGGTCACATATTGTGATACGTGTAGGCGTGCGGATACATAACTTATTTGCGAATTGGTAATAATGTTTTCTTTATGCAAATCGACATGTTGTTGTGAGTATTTAGTGGCAATAAACTATAATTTGGATAAGTAAATCGGATTTTGGTGGAATTGCGTTGTTGCATGTTGAAGCTGGATGATACGGGGACCATCAAATAGGATTGTGCATCTTTAAGCATCATAATCATTGTTATGTTTAGAGATATTATCAAGAGGATGTTAAATTAAATAACTTGTTATATTATTGTTAAATTGTGTAGCTGCCTTATATTGTGTTTTATGCAATTAAATTTATGTTTTGTATTATATGTCATGTTATGATATCTTATGATGCCACAATAAAGGGCGCCATTATATTTTTTATATGGTAACAAAAATAAAGAGCGTTCGCCTAACTTCTGTGCTAAACGTTGAACAAAGTCGATAAATTATTTGACCTAAAGATAGTATCTTCCTAAATACGTTTTATATAGTTTCGGGGTATAAATTAAGAGATATGAATGGAAGACATTTGTCCGGAAACGCTTCTATCAATTAATATTTATTTTATATAAATAATGCGATAATCAAGTGTGACCCTTTTCGTTACTATTTTAGATAGAGTTATCCCACATGTTACGCTCTACATCGGCGCGAGCCGCAAACTGTCCCAAATTGATGGTATATGTATATTATACCAGAAAATTCGAAATATAATAAATATTAATTGATAGAAGCTTTTTCGGACAGGCAAGTATATAATGAATACCAGTTCAAAATATACTATCTATTTCCATCACTTTATCAACAGAAATCTGCCAATTACTGTGTCACATTAAGACACATAACTCTTTCCGACACAAAGATGACTGTGTAACTTGTCCGGACACGCTTAGATCAATAATGCGATAATCAAGTGGGACCTTTTTCGTTACTATTTTAGATAGAGTTATCCCACATGTTACGCTCTTCGTGAGCGCGAGCCGCAAACTGCCCCAAATTGATTGTATATGTATATTATACCAGAAAATTCGAAATATAATCAATATTAAATTATAGAAGCGTTTTCATACATGCAGGTATATAATGAATACCAGTTCAATATATAGTATACCATATATTTCCATCACTTTCTCAACAGAAATCTGCCAATTACTGTGTCACATTAAGACACATAACTCTCCCCGACACAAAGATGACAGGGTGCGACGCGATTGATCTGTGATTGCCTGTCGCGGACAAACTAGCACCGGATTCCTTATGTCATTTTGCATTTTTGGTTTGTTAAAAGCGATCTGAAAACGGATTATGTATGCCCAGTAGGTGTGTTTTCAGGATTGACTTGTTTCCGTTCTTGAATTTTGGCGGGTCGTCCTAAATCGGAGTCAACATAATTTAGAGAGCGTTTCGTATTTACAGAAAACGATAGATGGTGCCATCGGGCGTATGGTGATCGGTGAGATTTGAAACTTCTCCAAACTACTAGATATCACAGTTACATGTATTTTTGAAAATTTTGATGTGATCGGTTAATTCTTGTTGGCTACATGCAGTTGTGATCAAAATTTAACACTGAGCCCTATGGAGATTATAGTAGTTTGGATAAATGGGCCATTTTGCGTATGACGATATACGCGTACTGATATTCCTAAAATATAATAAGTGTGAAACACAGACGTAGTTTTAAAAAGAATGGATGTGATCAGATGATTCTTGCTGGCTACAGTTGCGATCAAAATTTAACACTTAACCCTATGGAGAATTTCGTGTTATGCTCAAACGTTGATTGTAATATCACTTATTGGCAATCGTGCGCAACTATATATGTAGACTAACACTCGTGTTTGACCCACTGTAACTATTCGTGAGTTAATAGAAGCAATATATGATATAGTTATGCCTCAAGATACAGTAACTGGCAAAAGTAAGTGTCGAATGGTTTTGTAATATCTATAATATGCAGCATGTTGACTCAAACGAATATAGTCACAACAAGACTGTTCACGATGTGATTACATATTATATTAGTGTTTTATTTGATACTTGTCTGTCTTGATGTCCACTGACTAGTTTTTAAAACCACATCGTTGATCATAACGGGATGTAGTGTCACAAATACATAGGTATAGATGGTAGTTGTTCGTTGTCATTAACTCAATCGTTGTCATCGGAGTCTACCCCACATGCACTGGGAGAATATGTGTTTTCGCATGATTTGTGCTACTGATAAATGGACATTTCGGTGCAGCTGAGATCTTTACTATAACGGTATAGGCTTTGATTTCACACTTCCCATGCCAGTTACATTGGCCAACTTCAGTACAGCGACTGAAACCCAATATTCACCATCAATATTCTGACCGCTTCGTGTATAGCTGTAAAATCAAGCAAATTCGAATTTCCACTAAAGTAGAGCTTAATGAGTAAAATAGATATCAACCATAGTTGCATTTTCCTGCAAATTCCGAATATGTGCTTAGTAACTGTTACTAAGGAGCTATCGGGACCGGTGGCAAGTCTCCCGATCGTATAATGATCAGTGGCCTATGCAGAACATGACTGCATATTTTTAGACATACATGTGCCCAACTTTGAACAAAACCAGCACCATGTAATTAGACACTGACCTACTTAAGGCAATACCAATGAATGATTAGTACACCATTGTGACATTTGGTTAGCAACCGTTGCTAAACTTAAATAAGACATCTGGTTCACTTTGACAGTCAGGTATATCTCAAATTTCACATTTAGGTATTAACTGCATCGGAAACGCAAACGTTGACACTATATCAGCTACAATTGCAATTTCCAGTGAATTCCCGGTAATTTCCTAGACTAAGGTTCTCGATCTTATAATGATCAATGGCCCGTGGGGCACAAACATGTACAGTTTCATATATGTGTCACCATCTGAACATAACCAATACCATCCAACTATAGACACTATCTAATTTACGGGGAAATACCACGGCCCAGGGTGTTGATCGGTTCAAAGCCAAGTATATTATTGGGGGAGAACGATCCATTAAGTCTAAGTCGATGGTTTGTTCACAACAGATGGAATCATGATGCACTATGAAGGATGATGAAGGGTCCCCTCAACTATGTTCTTCGACACAGTATTGTCCCCGCACTGTGTCACTTGCATCTTACTGTGTTGTACTATATATAAGACCAAGCACATAATGCACATATATATCTTCTTATAAATAAATTATCTCTTAGAAAGTGTCCATAGATGTCTTACCTATTTATAGTGACAATTTATTTTTTTCTTGTGGCAAAGGATTTGAGGGAGTGATTTGTTATGTTGACTAAGATGTTAATTTAGTATGTGAAGCACGTATCCCGGGAGATGTATCGAGTGGACGGAGAAAATGTTTTCTTTATCGTCAGATGAACATAATTTAAACTCCAAATTTTTATAAACCCGACCGGGAATTATAGAACAACCATATATATATATATGCCCAGTAATATTTAGTAATACATATGGACATGATAACATTGTTTAACATTTTTAAACAATACCACCCTATGATCCTATCCACATGTATGGCTAAACATATCATTTGCATAGATGAGTTGTTGTAGTTGTTACATTGATGCTGGTCGGGTTTCTCCAAATTTAATACTAAAACAGAATGATCCATAATCTACGGTGGCTGGTTTAGGACATGGGAAATTGTTTATTTATTTCGTGGCCACGAAATACAAATTCGTGGCCACGAAATTACTAATTCGTGGCAACGAAATACTAATTCGAGGCAACGAAATACTAATTCGTGGCCACGAAATAACTAAGTTGGTGGCCACGAAATACTAATTCTTCCCAAGAAATAACTAATTCGTGGCCACGAAATAACTGATTGACCTTTGTATATATCCAGATACCTTTAGGGTATGGTTACACTTGATGTTTTAGAAACAATGCGTACGATCGCAGAGAATCTACTATAACCCCTTATGGCGTGGGACCCGGGCTCTATGGGGACATGAACGTCCGATATAAACTATAGCCCAGAGAGAACGGGGGAACAGAAAATGAGTGATCAGAGGGGTCCATATATGGTACTATGCAATTGTCCCACCCCCATTTTAGGTCGAACACAGAGTGTTGTAGGGTGGCCACTGAGACAAACTAAATATTCACCCGCTTTCATCATCCCCGATCCAAAATTGCCGCCCCCGATGGGTTCAACTATGGCACCTATACAATTTCTCCCCCCTTAACCGTTTGGTGTGGTATAATTGGCGCTGTATGGTGACCCCAAGATATACTGAATGTCGTGGTGCCCTTTGACCCACCCCCAGGACGGCGGCAACTTTGGATCGGGTTGGTGAAAGGGGTGATTACTTAATTCGTTTTATGGGCCACCCTACAACACCATTTATCTCAAATCGCCGTGGCTCATGCCAAGAATTAGTTATTTCGTGGCCACGAATTTGTTATTTCGTGGCCACGAATTAGTTATTTCGTGGCCACGAATTAGTATTTCGTGGGATCGAAATAAAAAATATATTCCTATGTCCTAAAAGTTTTGACTGACACTTACATAAATATGACTCGCAGAATTGTTAGCACACAAGTCCGTATTATGCGGTACTTCGTCCTGGCAATAAACATTAATTTTGTCAATTGATGAAAAAACAACATCAATCAATTTTACAACGACATCCTAAAACTTGACATTATCACTGAAGCACGTGATTGTGATGTATGTGATTGATGTGAACCACATTTTTATCAACTACTGTATCTGGTGGCCTGACTATATTGCAAGTTAATTTGGTAAAATCACATGTAGTTACGATAGATTACATGTAAGAGCCATGCATATATGATAGCCATTAAGTTCCACCACTGTGAACATTTGAGTAAATTGTCAAACTCTCTAAAGGGTCCAACATTAGTTTTGTTCGCAACTGTAGTACTGTACCCGCGGAGACTTATCTGACGACACCATTCTCAAAAATATATGTCAGAGTCATACTTGACATATGTGCATAATTTCAACTCGCATAATTCGTGAAAATACCTGTATAATCAGGAAACGCTCTTTAAATTTTTTAACACGTCCAAACAATTTGTTTCCACTAAAATGTCAGACTGGAAACAAATAGACTCTGAACGTAGACCGCCATATTTGATACTTTTGTTAATTTCAACTCGCACAGTCCACCAGAAGGTTAGTTATGGGGATTAATATTTGTATAATAAGTAAACGCTCTTTAAATTCTTAAAACTGTCCAAAAACACTTTTTTTGGAATACAATTTCAACTGGACACAGGTAAACTCTGAAAGTAGACACGCTAATGATAAATAACCCGTTCGCATGTCGTTTTAGGCAATCCGAAATTGCGCGACCGTTGTTTTCGACCAAAGGAATCTGACTTGTGAAATCAGCTAGGGTGGGGGTAGGGTTAGCTTTTCTGCGATATCCTTACCAAAAATCGATGTATCGAAGTTTTGTTTGTGGCATATGATCAAGATATCATTGTAGATTGTTCATGTTCGTCTATATGTGATGTAGCTGATTTTAAGAATATACAATACCTTAATATTTGGGAAAGAAAATTGAAAATGCAGTCATAAATACAATTCATCTGATGATTTTATGATATAATTCCACATTAAGATATGTAATTAAGTAATTTGTGGCAAGATCTCTCAATGTTTTGCGATTTCCATAAACAAAGAAAGCCACTTACCGAACTTGCTATGCGTAATAGCATGTTTTTTATTACCAGGTGGACGGGGAAAAATAGAGGGGTACACAAACAAAAGCCTCACAAAAACCTGTTGCCACTAAAATATCAAGCTGGAAACAGCTAGGTAGATTCTGAAAATAGACACACTGGTGGTATAGAAACCGTTCTCACATCGCTTTTAACATTCCGAAAACGCGCGACCATTTTTTTCGACATAAGGAATCCGACTAAAACTATAGCGCCGGATTAACAGAACGAGACTCCAACAAGGATAATTTTCAAAAAGGATCAAATGTCCATTTTGGCCATCAAACACCACACTTTGTCGTCATCAAAGTCGTGCATGTACACCTACCTGTACCAGACTTTTATTTATGTAAGACGGTGTATGAATCATGAATACCTGCCAACAGCGGGTATGAATCCCGCGTACCACATTGAATGGCCTGATTTTCCTTTTCATCTCTAATTTCATGTTAATTCATGAATGAGTTATTAAAGGATTCCGCAAAAGGAGGAGGGTCACACCCTCATCAGCACCAAATACACTTCTAATGAAACCCCGAATATAAATTGGAGAAAATACTTTTTTTTGTTTTTTGTTTTTTGTTGTTGCTATTTTTCGACATGGCACACGATTTGCAATAAAATCATGAATAAATAAGTATCAATCAGTTTGTAACCACCGCTTTCATCCCCATGACACCATTATTGAACTGGTATTTAATTTAGAATTATATATATGTCGCTTTTTATGTATGATCCAGCACTTCGTAGGCTCTTCTGTAGACCAAACCCCACTTATATGAGTAACAAGGAATTTGCTTTGTTATATTTATGCAATAACATCATGAATAAGAATGGTTGATAACCCCTTTACGGGGCTTTAATTCCCCCATGGCACCAAAATTGAAATGTGATTTAATTTAGAATCAGGTCGCGTTCTACGATCCGGTACTTCAAAGACATGAAAATATCATTTAAATTGCATGGCGAAAATACAATTTGTTTATATATATATTTCATCATTGCACATGTCAAGATATCCAATAAAATCATGGACAAGTACAGTTCATATCAGCCTCGTGGTTTTAATTCCCCTGGCACCATTATTGAACTGTTATTTAATTTGGAATCAGGTCGCTTTGATACATTCTCCCTGTTGGCATGACCTTCTCGATGATGGTTATCGATTAAAATCGATTTTTTGTTCTACACACGCGCATCCCGCTTCGCGCGCAGAATCTCAAATTATTATATGCTCCCAGGACCCGACACTCCATCTTCCTGGCAGAGTTATTGATTCAGTCGAAGTCATACGAATTGTGGCGTTCTCGGTGCGTAGAAGCTGAAAATGACGATTGAAGGGAAAATGTCTGAGGGAATGGACGGATCGGTTGAGGGCCGATGGAGCCTGTTACAGGTGGTTCTCGTGTGCTGTTATTCCGTTGGATTTACGGGATTTACTTCATTTCCTTATTATGTGCACCGACACTCAGGTAAGAATGCCGATAACAGCAGCATATGTCCGCTCAACAGGCAATCATGCATGGTGGAAATTATGCAATCGCGGTATAAGTTATATATTCGATACATTCTGCATGATTTCCACATCCAAAATATGTAACAGTTCATGTAGGTTTTAAGTTTGGGGAACCAACAATGTAGAATATTTCCCTTAAAAACGGGGTTTTTATAGTATCTATCTTAAAGTAGGAAAACTCCTATAGTGATTTAATAGTCGGAAAGTTTCAAATGTCAAGGAGAATTGCAAACGTCCGCGGCTGACGGGTACCTCAGGCAGTAATCGCACACCATGTGACCTTGCACATGTATAAGACGCTTTCAGTGTTTCTGCGTGCATGGGGTGGTTTGTGCGCCCGTTCTCCAGTGGCGACACAAAGTCCCGAAAGTCGGACAAATAATGGTCTAATTGACGAGTGTTGATAAATTTCAAACATGAAAATACAACTTGGAATGATACTGTATAATACAATGCGCCAAATGTTCACGAGTAAAGGATGAATACCGTTGTTATAAATAGGATCCAAAATGCATTAAAAGCTAGCCTAAAAGTACTGAAAACCAGATGATTGAAAGCTAGATGCCGGTCAAACAGTACTGAAAACCATATGCCGAAACGTCTGAAACGTATGTACCGGCCAAAAAGTACTGAAATCCATATGCCGAAACGTCTGAAAGCTATGTGCCGGCCAAAAAGTACTGAAACCCATATGCCGAAACGTCTGAAAGATATGTGCGGGCCAAAAAGTACTGAAAACCATATGCCGAAACGTCTGACAGATATGTGCCGGCCAAAAAGTACTAAAAACCATATGCCGAAACGTCTGAAAGCTATGTGCCGGCCAAAAAGTACTGAAAACCATATGCCGAAACGTCCGAAAGATATGTGCCGGCCAAAAAGTACTGAAAACCATATGCCGAAACGTCTGACAGATATGTGCCGGCCAAAAAGTACTGAAAACCATATGGCGAAACGTCTGAAAGCTATGTGTCGGCCAAAAAGTACTGAAAACCATATGCCGAAACGTCTGATAGATATGTGCCGGCCAAAAAGTACTGAAAACCATATGCCGAAACGTCTGAAAGATATGTGCCGGCCAAAAAGTACTGAATACCATATGCCGAAACGTATGACAGATATGTGCCGGCCAAAAAGTACTGAAAACCATATGCCGAAACGTCTGAAAGCTATGTGCCGGCCAAAAAGTACTGAAAACCATATGCCGAAACGTCTGAAGGCTATATGTGCCGGCCAAAAAGTACTGAAAACCAGATGCCGAAACGTCTGGAAACTATATAGACGCCCTGTAGACGCCGACTGGATAGAAATTGTTGACATTTTGTGCTGCATGATTATTCTTTGGAATAAATTTAAAATTGCTTTGAATGACCGGGACTATCGGCGTCGTATGTATATACGTTACAGCGGTGGATTAGTGGTAACACGGTGTGACAATGGCGGTCTGAAGCCTCATGTTCGACCTCGTCGGGCGACTCGGTTGAACATATTTTAATTCTACGCAACCCGTCAATGTCACACCCTATTACCGTTAACCCATCGCAATAACTTCTAATGTTTAACACCGTTTGGGGGAGAGCTATATGTCTGACACGGTGTCCCAGGCGGTCTCCAGAAAGTCATAATGCACGCCCCTTGCATGGGTACCTTCTATAAGCTCTCTTAATAATCAGCATGTGACGTGATGCAATATTGCAAATAATAGATATGCATCTATTGTCAACGGTATATATAGAGTTTGAAAGTATGTTTCATCAAAATTTTGTGATTTTGTTTCTGAAAAATAATTTTCGAAAGTATAAGGTGGGAGACGTAATTCAAGAAAATACGGTATACAGAACGGTATCAAATGTAAAAAGGTCAAAGCATTGAAAAATATTAATAAAATCATATTCAGACTAAAATATTTGAAATTTATAAACTATTTGTTTGTTGACAAATCATTGTAACGGTTTTGCAACATGCGATATTTAGTTTTTGGAGAACTATTTCAATAATGAACGCAAGACTAAGAACAAAGCTCATCTATTTCTCCGCGGTATTAGGGTTCTTCTTTGTGGTGATGTTTTACATAATTATATATTTTAGCACATTTACCAAGCGTCCCTTTAACCATTTCATGACTGGAGCATTCTCTTATATATGCGAGTCGACTATAGGTCAAAAATTATAAAAAATTAATAGAATCTAAGAAATAATGATAAAAAATGTTAAACAATTTTAAGGAATGTAAGGAAAAATTATTAAATTGTATACAGAATGTAAGAAAAAATGATGAAAAATGATAAAATTGTTAAAGAATATAAGAAAAAATTATAAAAATGATCCAAAAAATTTAAAATATAAGAAAAAATGATAAAAATTGTTAAAGAATGCAAGAAAAATTGACTAAAAAATTGTTAGGCCAATGCATGTTCGACTCGAATTGGCATAGGGTCTTTAATGCTGCGCAAGCGCAACTCCCGTCATGAAAGGGTAATACATATTGAGTACTGACCCAGGATGCAATGGGGGCGCTCTATAAATTTAATTCAAGGTCGTTCATCACAATATTTGTAAACAGCGAACGCGGAGAAACGCACATTATTTGCCCATTCATTCCAACCTCTGAGAGAGATAATAAAATGACTCATTTTGTTATTGATTTTAACTTATCGACCGCGACAGGACAGCCCCGAGTTGACTTCGCAGTTCGCGCCGACTATCGATTACTAACCAGTGAATCGGAGCACGCAATGAGATAATAAATGATACCAACATCAGTAACAAGTGAATCCGAGATTAGATAATGAAGCTTGTTGATAATATGCAGGGAAGTAAATCTAATCGATTTGTTCGATTTCTCATTGAACATCGGGCATTATACATCAGATCTTGGTGACTATGAATGCGTGGAGCTGCATGCAGGGGCGCACATAATGATGATGCGGTGTAACTGGAACATTGTCCACATATTTGGCATATATTAAAGACCACATGTAGCTGAAACAGGCTGCCTTTGGTTTTTGGTTTTTTTAATTAACCTTTTTTTTTTTTTAGATAAAATCTTTTTTAAACTAACGCCGTTATAACATCCGCCGGTATTTTTTGCAGGCATTTTCTTATAGAAAATCCTATACTAGTGCAAGAATATATGAACGACAACATATATGAAATTGAAAGAGAAGCTACAAAACATTGTATTTATCAACTTATCCGGTGTAATAAACTGTGAACATGTTGTTTTTGTTGAGGTACCGACGTGTATGTTTTTAAGTTTCATCTGGATTGTATATTAAAGTGTGTTATTTTCAATGGAAGGGGAATAACTCTATATCTTAGAATTTTGTTGCATTCTGGGAGCGAGACGGGGGAAATCTTTCTATGATTTAAGCTATTTTATATTACTCTATGAGCACCTTCTGAGACACAGACGTTAAAAATGGTGCTGAATTAAAGTATTTTAATCGTATTTTATAACATAGGTGGTTAATAAAACCGCATATCAATGCACTATAACAAAAATATCGGTAACTCGAAAATTAAATGGGACTTTAAGTCTCATCTAATGATCTCCAGATATGATAGCATGGATATATGAACTGCACGTTTGAAACAAATCTATTTTACAGACGTTCTTGGTACCTGAAAACAGTTAAAATTTTAATATTTTTCATGCCAAAAAAACTAAAGTAAATGAGGTTATAATAACCAATGGTTCGATGGTCCTTAAATATTGTGTCACAAAAATCGCTTGTACCAAATTTCATAAAGAAATACCTGACAGATTTTAGAAAATAAATTTTGAAATACCAGGAATTTTTGACAAAACGTGGGTCTGACCGTTAAAGACACTTCTTCAAATCTACGTTATTTAGTCACTATTAATCGGTGTGACTAATTACCGCCCGGGGACCGCCCGGGACCGCCCGGGGACCGCCCGGGGACCGCCCGGGACCGCCCGGGCGGCCCAACGAGCCCGTGGACACAATATCTCGACGGTATAACGTAGCGACATGCCACCTGAGGGCAACATAGAAAAATTTACTCGCACGCTCGTCTCCGGCCGGTCATATTAACCCCATAAATGCCGATATTGGCTAAAAGAGCCTGGGTGATTACTGGTGTCTTCGTGTGTGTTCAGACAGATTATTTTGGTGATTCTCGGTAGTGCAATAAGTGCAATACACCTGAGTGTTAATTCCATGTATTGACTCGTTGACGCGTCCACGGCCGATGTTATTAACCCCTCAAATTCCGGTAAAATAGTGTATAAACAAAAGAACCTTGGAACCGCCCGGGACCGCCCGGGCGGCCCCATGGGCACGTGGACACTATATCTCGACGTTATAACATAGCGACATACCCCACGAGGTCAACATACAAAATGTTACTCACTCGCTCGACCCCGGCCGGCGTTATTAACCCCTCAAAATCCGATAAAATGGTAAATAGACAAAAAGAACATTAGGACCGCCCGGGTGGCCCCACGTGACCGTGGACACAATATCTCGACGTTATAACGTAGCGACATACCCCATGAGGTCAACCTAGAAAATGTTACTCGCTCGCTCGACCCCGGCCGGTGTTATTAACCCCTCAAAATCCGACAAAATGGTATATAGACAAAAAGAACATTGGGACCGCCCGGGACCGCCCGGGTGGCCCCACGTGCCCGTGGACACAATATCTCGACGTTATAACGTAGCGACATACCCCATGAGGACAACCTAGAAAATGTTACTCGCTCGCTCGACCCCGGCCGGTGTTATTAACCCCCCAAAATCCAACAAAATGGTTTATAAACAAAAATAACATTGGGACCGCCCGGGACCGCCCGGGAGGCCCCATGGGCCCGTGGACACTATATCTCGACGTTATAACGTAGCGACATACCCCACGAGGTCAACCTACAAAATGGTACTCGCTCGCTCGACTCCGGCCGGTGTTATTAACCCCTCAACATCCGATAAAATGGTATATAAACAAAAAGAACATTGGGACCGCCCGGGACCGCCCGGGAGGCCCCATGGGCCCGTGGACACTATATCTCGACGTTATAACGTAGCGACATACCCCATGAGGTCAACCTAGAAAATGTTACTCGCTCGCTCGACCCCGGCCGGTGTTATTAACCCCTCAAAATCCGATAAAATGGTATATAAACAATAAGAACATTGGGACCCCCCGGGACCGCCCGGGAGGCCCCATGGGCACGTGGACACTATATCTCGACGTTATAACATAGCGACATACCCTACCTAGAAAATGATACTCGCTCGCTCGACCCCGGCCGGTGTTGTTAACCCCTCAAAATCCGACAAAATGGTATATAGACAAAAAGAACATTTTGAGGGGTTAATAACGCCGGCCGGGGTCGAGCGAGGGAGTAACATTTTGTAGGTTGACGTACTGGGGTATGTCGCTATGTTATAACGTCGAGATATAGTGTCCACGGGCCCATGGTGCCTCCCGGGCGGTTTCGGGCGGTCCCATTGTACTTTTTGTTTATATACCATTTTATCGGATTTGAGGGGTTAATAACACCGGCCGGAGTCGAGCGAGCGAGTAACATTTTGTAGGTTGACCTCGTGGGGTATGTCGCTACGTTATAACGTCGAGAAATTGTGTCCACGGGCACGTGGGGCCACCCGGGCGGTCCCGGGCGGTCCCAATGTTCTTTTTGTCTATATACCATTTTGTCGGATTTTGAGGGGTTAATAACACCGGCCGGGGTCGAGCGAGCGAGTACCATTTTCTAGGTTGACCTCATGGGGTATGTCGCTACGTTATAACGTCGAGATATAGTGTACACGAGCCCATGGGGCCTCCCGGGCGGTCCCGGGCGGTCCCAATGTTCTTTTTGTTTATATACCAATTTGTCGGATTTTGAGGGGTTAATAACACCGGTCGGGGTCGAGCGAGCGAGTATCATTTTCTAGGTGGGGTATGTCGCTATGTTATAACGTCGAGATATAGTGTCCACGTGCCCATGGGGCCTCCCGGGCGGTCCCGGGGGTCCCAATGTTCTTATTGTTTATATACCATTTTATCGGATTTTGAGGGGTTAATAACACCGGCCGGAGTCGAGCGAGCAAGCAACATTTTGTAGGTTGATCTCGTGGGTATGTCGCTACGTTATAACGTCGAGATATAGTGTCCACGGGCCCATGGTGCCTCCCGGGCGGTTTCGGGCGGTCCCAATGTTCTTTTTGTTTATATACCATTTTATCGGATTTTGAGGGGTTAATAACACAAGCCGGAGTCGAGCGAGCGAGTATCATTTTGTAGGTTGACCTCGTGGGGTATGTCGCTACGTTATAACGTCGAGATATTGTGTCCACGGGCACGTGGGGCCACCCGGGCGGTCCCGGGCGGTCCCAATGTTATTTTTGTCTATATACCATTTTGTCGGATTTTGAGGGGTTAATAACACCGGCCGGAGTCGAGCGAGCAAGCAACATTTTGTAGGTTGACCTCGTGGGGTATGTCGCTATGTTATAACGTCGAGATATAGTGTCCACGGGCCCATGGTGCCTCCCGGGCGGTTTCGGGCGGTCCCATTGTACTTTTTGTTTATATACCATTTTATCGGATTTTGAGGGGTTAATAACACCGGCCGGAGTCGAGCGAGCGAGTAACATTTTGTAGGTTGACCTCGTGGGGTATGTCGCTACGTTATAACGTCGAGATATTGTGTCCACGGGCACGTGGGGCCACCCGGGCGGTCCCAATGTTATTTTTGTTTATAAACCATTTTGTTGGATTTTGAGGGGTTAATAACACCGGCCGGGGTTGAGCGAGCGAGTAACATTTTATATGTTGTCCTCGTGGGGTATGTCGCTACGTTATAACGTCGAGATATTGTGTCCACGGGCACGTGGGGCCACCCGGGCGGTCCCGGGCGGTCCTAATGTTCTTTTTGTCTATTTACCATTTTATCGGATTTTGAGGGGTTAATAACACCGGCCGGGGTCGAGCGAGCGAGTACCATTTTCTAGGTTGACCTCATGGGGTATGTCGCTACGTTATAACGTCGAGATATAGTGTCCACGAGCCCATGGGGCCTCCCGGGCGGTCCCGGGCGGTCCCAATGTTCTTTTTGTTTATATACCATTTTATCGGATGTTGAGGGGTTAATAACACCGGCCGGAGTCGAGCGAGCGAGTACCATTTTGTAGGTTGACCTCGTGGGGTATGTCGCTACGTTATAACGTCGATATATAGTGTCCACGGGCCCATGGGGCCTCCCGGGCGGTCCCAATGTTATTTTTGTTTATAAACCATTTTATCGGATTTTGAGGGGTTAATAACACCGGCCGGAGTCGAGCGAGCGAGTATCATTTTGTAGGTTGACCTCGTGGGGTATGTCGCTACGTTATAACGTCGAGATATTGTGTCCACGGGCACGTGGGGCCACCCGGGCGGTCCCGGGCGGTCCCAATGTTATTTTTGTTTATAAACCATTTTGTTGGATTTTGAGGGGTTAATAACACCGGCCGGGGTTGAGCGAGCGAGTAACATTTTATATGTTGTCCTCGTGGGGTATGTCGCTACGTTATAACGTCGAGATATTGTGTCCACGGGCACGTGGGGCCACCCGGGCGGTCCCGGGCGGTCCTAATGTTCTTTTTGTCTATTTACCATTTTATCGGATTTTGTGGGGTTAATAACACCGGCCGGGGTCGAGCGAGCGAGTACCATTTTCTGGGTTGACCTCATGGGGTATGTCGCTACGTTATAACGTCGAGATATAGTGTCCACGAGCCCATGGGGCCTCCCGGGCGGTCCCGGGCGGTCCCAATGTTCTTTTTGTTTATATACCATTTTATCGGATGTTGAGGGGTTAATAACACCGGCCGGAGTCGAGCGAGCGAGTACCATTTTGTAGGTTGACCTCGTGGGGTATGTCGCTACGTTATAACGTCGATATATAGTGTCCACGGGCCCATGGGGCCTCCCGGGCGGTCCCAATGTTATTTTTGTTTATAAACCATTTTATCGGATTTTGAGGGGTTAATAACACCGGCCGGAGTCGAGCGAGCGAGTAACATTTTGTAGGTTAACCTCGTGGGGTATGTCGCTACGTTATAACGTCGAGATATTGTGTCCACGGGCACGTGGGGCCACCCGGGCGGTCCCGGGCGGTCCCAATGTTATTTTTGTTTATAAACCATTTTGTTGGATTTTGAGGGGTTAATAACACCGGCCGGGGTTGAGCGAGCGAGTAACATTTTATATGTTGTCCTCGTGGGGTATGTCGCTACGTTATAACGTCGAGATATTGTGTCCACGGGCACGTGGGGCCACCCGGGCGGTCCCGGGCGGTCCTAATGTTCTTTTTGTCTATTTACCATTTTATCGGATTTTGAGGGGTTAATAACACCGGCCGGGGTCGAGCGAGCGAGTACCATTTTCTAGGTTGACCTCATGAGGTATGTCGCTACGTTATAACGTCGAGATATAGTGTCCACGAGCCCATGGGGCCTCCCGGGCGGTCCCGGGCGGTCCCAATGTTCTTTTTGTTTATATACCATTTTATCGGATGTTGAGGGGTTAATAACACCGGCCGGAGTCGAGCGAGCGAGTACCATTTTGTAGTTTGACCTCGTGGGGTATGTCGCTACGTTATAACGTCGATATATAGTGTCCACGGGCCCATGGGGCCTCCCGGGCGGTCCCAATGTTATTTTTGTTTATAAACCATTTTATCGGATTTTGAGGGGTTAATAACACCGGCCGGAGTCGAGCGAGCGAGTAACATTTTGTAGGTTAACCTCGTGGGGTATGTCGCTACGTTATAACGTCGAGATATTGTGTCCACGGGCACGTGGGGCCACCCGGGCGGTCCCGGGCGGTCCCAATGTTATTTTTGTTTATAAACCATTTTGTTGGATTTTGAGGGGTTAATAACACCGGCCGGGGTTGAGCGAGCGAGTAACATTTTATATGTTGTCCTCGTGGGGTATGTCGCTACGTTATAACGTCGAGATATTGTGTCCACGGGCACGTGGGGCCACCCGGGCGGTCCCGGGCGGTCCTAATGTTCTTTTTGTCTATTTACCATTTTATCGGATTTTGAGGGGTTAATAACACCGGCCGGGGTCGAGCGAGCGAGTACCATTTTCTAGGTTGACCTCATGGGGTATGTCGCTACGTTATAACGTCGAGATATAGTGTCCACGAGCCCATGGGGCCTCCCGGGCGGTCCCGGGCGGTCCCAATGTTCTTTTTGTTTATATACCATTTTATCGGATGTTGAGGGGTTAATAACACCGGCCGGAGTCGAGCGAGCGAGTACCATTTTGTAGTTTGACCTCGTGGGGTATGTCGCTACGTTATAACGTCGATATATAGTGTCCACGGGCCCATGGGGCCTCCCGGGCGGTCCCAATGTTATTTTTGTTTATAAACCATTTTATCGGATTTTGAGGGGTTAATAACACCGGCCGGAGTCGAGCGAGCGAGTAACATTTTGTAGGTTGACCTCGTGGGGTATGTCGCTACGTTATAACGTCGAGATATTGTGTCCACGGGCACGTGGGGCTACCCGGGCGGTCCCGGGCGGTCCCAATGTTATTTTTGTTTATAAACCATTTTGTTGGATTTTGAGGGGTTAATAACACCGGCCGGGGTCGAGCGAGCGAGTAACATTTTCTAGGTTGACCTCATGGGGTATGTCGCTACGTTATAACGTCGAGATATTGTGTCCACGGACACGTGGGGCCACCCGGGCGGTCCCGGGCGGTCCCAATGTTCTTTTTGTCTATATACCATTTTGTCGGATTTTGAGGGGTTAATAACACCGACCGGGGTCGAGCGAGCGAGTAACATTTTGTAGGTTGACCTCATGGGGTATGTCGCTACGTTATAACGTCGAGATATTGTGTCCACGGGCACGTGGGGCCACCCGGGCGGTCCCGGGCGGTCCCAATGTTCTTTTTGTCTATATACCATTTTGTCGGATTTTGAGGGGTTAATAACGCCGGCCGGGGTCGAGCGAGGGAGTAACATTTTGTAGGTTGATCTCGTGGGGTATGTCGCTATGTTATAACGTCGAGATATAGTGTCCACGGGCCCATGGGGCCGCCCGGGCGGTCCCGGGCGGTTCCAAGGTTCTTTTGTTTATACACTATTTTACCGGAATTTGAGGGGTTAATAACATCGGCAGTGGACGCGTCAACGAGTCAATACATGGAATTAACACTCAGGTGTATTGCACTTATTGCACTACCGAGAATCACCAAAATAATCTGTCTGAACACACACGAAGACACCAGTAATCACCCAGGCTCTTTTAGCCAATATCGGCATTTGTGGGGTTAATATGACCGGCCGGAGACGAGCGAGCGAGTAAATTGTTCTATGTTGCCCTCAGGTGGCATGTCGCTACGTTATACCGTCGAGATATTGTGTCCACGGGCTCGTTGGGCCGCCCGGGCGGTCCCGGGCGGTCCCGGGCGGTCCCCGGGCGGTCCCGGGCGGTCCCCGGGCGGTAATTAGTCACACCCCTATTAATCGATTATCAATATTAATATATCTTGTTGTATTGTAGTGATCCAACACGTGTGTCCCCTGTGGTTGGGATTAGATATTAAAGAATATCTAATCACCCCTCCGATTAAGTATATATGTATATGTAATCCTATAAGGGTACGTTCATACACTGTAAATCTTGAATGGTGTGGCTTGCAGGCATTTCGTCGTAGAAAACCATATGATGCTAGAATATGAACGGAAACATGCATATAAAATGCATCTGTACCACAGCTAACTGTGTGAGAAATAAACTCTGTAGTTCCACCTGTAGTTCCACGTGTAAGCTAATATTGAGTCCTACATAATTCCATATACAATTAATAATTTGCGTTTCAATATTGTTAGGGAGAGGAGCAATATTCTAAGTTGAATAACTTGTGCTCCCATCCCTTTTGATTAACTCATATCTTATTTAAGATTCTAATTTGTTAAATGTATTATGTAATGAGGGTCAAATAAAATATGTTCAAACAAACCTGTAGCGATTCTACCGAAATTTGCCTGTAAATATCATGCAATTATCTCGCAAGAATCAATCATACAGATATTTCAAGGCAAATTTTAATGCCAGTAGCACCGTTACAAGTGGGACTACATAAATTTTACTTCTCATGTTGTTAGCTCTGGTTAAGATGAATGTTATATGCATGTTTCCGTTCATATTCTGGCACCATGTGGTATTCTATGAAGAAATGCATCCAAAGCATACCGTTCAAACTTGCCAGTGTATGAACGTACCCTAAGAATGGCCTGATATAAAATGCATCTTTACCCATGCAGACTAACGACACGAGAAGCGTATACCACATCGGGTAGACCTACAGTAATGCCCTAAGTAATCGACCCTTTAACTCATTCAGTGCCAGGTTCCCTGCGGAAAACGGATGACTGAGTGCCAGGTTTCCTGGGGGAAAAGCCATCATTTACACTAACTAGATACTTACTTTGATTATTCAATATTGGAAAGAATCGAATTGACAGCAAATATTGATAGTATAGGCCCTACTCACTTTAAAAGTCCAATTCCGGTAATACAGTGTCATCACAGCTCCCAAATTTCACGTTGCCATGTCAACGAGTACTTCAAATTGACACCGATTGTATGAAATTACAAATGTGTTGTTTTATGTGGCCATCTAACCAATATATTCTGTGCAGTTTTAGACATTAATTTTGCTGGTGGAATAAATACCATTATATTATGGCAAAGATTGGAATGGGGGGGGGTGATTAGTGAGACCTAACCAATTTTCTAAATGGGATGACGTTTACAATAACCAATTTCCTAGAAAAGTAGATGGCAAAACGAAACAATTTGAAAATCAATTTTTTTTCGTTCTATAGACCAACAACAATCGTACTTTCGCTGTGCGGCGTATACATGTACTATTTTCCTGTTCGTGTGGTACACGTAGCTACATGTATGGCGTCAATGACATATTTTGGGCAATCGGAGTAACCCGGTGACAATTCAATCGAACTCAGCACATCGAAAAACCCCTCATTACCAAATGTCCGTTCGATATCTTAAAACATGTAAGAGCAATATATTGACAATGTTTTCTGTAGTAATTTATCATTGTAATTTGGCGAACCCCTTAAGGTACATATTTTGATTGACGTAATGTGCGCGTTGTCCAAATCGGTGTTCATCGATCGTTTGGCGCTAAACCAAGTGTTCGATGGATCAGGGCATGCCCGACTTGATAGTAATCGCACTTTACACAATCAAAATCGGTCTCCAATTAACAGATATGAACGCTGTATGCGTTGACCTCTTAGAGAGTTTGAACTCTGCAAGACTTTAGTCACGCCCACAAAACACACGATTTTCACCACCTATATTCAGACGGCTCTATCTCCCGAATGTCTCAACGGACGGAGCTGCCCGATACGTCGTTTGAACGGAGATATCTCCGGCTACGCCATGGTATACAAGTTGGATCTGCGCATGCGCGTATAAACATATCACCCGCCACTCACCCCCCCCCCCCCGATGACAATTCTCCCAAGGTGTGACTTGTAATCCTCGGTGTTTTAAACATGTACACCAATAATGAAATTGTGAGTTTTTCGGCCGGTATAGCATGTTTTAAACGAGATGTTCTGGGCGACGTATATATACGTATATATACGTCGCCGGCAAATGGTTGGCGCTTTTCGGGCGACGTATATATACGTCACCGGCATGCACTGAATGAGTTAACCACAGCAGAATTATGGGTAACTTTTTAGGATTTAGTCGGAAATATGGCTTGTTGCCATTCATCGGAAAGCTTTCGGGGGAGAGCTTTCCGATGAATGGCAACAAGCCATATTTCCGACTAAATCCTGAAAAGTTACCCATAATTCTGCTGTAGTTAAAGAGTCGATTACTAAGGGCATTACTGTATATCTGACACTGTTGTTTTTCATTTCATTTTTTACTTTGTTTGGACCGCACTGGTGTACGTACATTGGGTGTAAATTTTCTTGTCTCCAAAAATATATTTTCTTATTTTGCATGCATTTTATTCACTTATTTAGCTTTTTGTTAGTTTTAAATTGATTTTGTTTTTTATTTATTTCGATATATTTTGAGTTTCTATTTTCTCTATTATATGAAATATGAACAAATGCAAATCAAATTCGTAAATGCTCAAAATTAAATTGGACTAACGAATTTTTTGGCCAGAGCGGACCCAGATTTGATAATCCAGTCGGGATTAAAATATAATTATCATTACGTGCGCCGCGTGTATACTAATGTAGAGATTCTTGTTTCGCCTGATCGCATGGGGGTTTTATTTATAGAACTGGGAATTTTTGGGAGGATTAAAAGTCGAACTGCGAACCGGAGGCCGAGTCCGGTGAAAGGTGTAGTTGGGAATTTCAATTCCGTTTATTGTCGTTAACATTATTTTTGGTTTGTGATAAGCTATGTCAATTATAAATAAAAGAAATGAAAAAGATAATTTGTAAGTCTTATATTTCAACTTTTATAGACATTTTTCGTTCTGCAGCCCACTGGGGGGTTGTGGTCGGAGACGGCCGAGTCGGTCACCGGTTCGTTAATTAGGTGCTGGTTGTTATAGTTATTTTAACGGAATTCTGAGTTGGTCATTCGCGAAACCAATATATTTTATATTCTATAATTACAATCATGGGTACATAATATATGATCTTGAGCGCGTTACCATTTCTGACATTGGTTTTCTTGTAATAACTATTCGACATTTTCTTTCAGGGATGTTCTTGCTGATCTACTATATCCTGGCAGTGGTGGTGTGCATACCAATCTGTTACATACAGGTCAAGGTGGGCGCCCTCTACCGGAAGAGCCTCCTCGGCGTCTTCGTCTACATCGTTCCCATTCTCAAAGGTATAAATACCACATCACGTGACAATCAGTTGAGGATTTTTCTAACCCAATTTCCCCCAAATTTGATGGAGTCAAAATAAAGGATTATGTTCACTTTTATTAGTAATCACAGCAACCAAACCCATTGATGCAAAAAAATTTAAGAGTATAATTCATGGTGGATTATGTTAGAAATACTAAATGTGCAATTTATAGAGGTTTTTAAAATCTATTATTTCGAACCCAAATTCAACAAACGCAAAGTCCATATCTGAGAAAAAAATATGGCAATGTGTACTTAATACTGTGAAGAATGATTAACAATTAAATATTATTCATATCTATCAAGCGTTCTTTGATAAAATCACTATATAAGAACCATTTTTTTTATAAATGGTAGAGTAACTTGCCTAACATTGCTTGTTGGTAGGTGACAGTTAAGACTTGGGGTGATTGCATACGCTGGCAAGTTTGCACGGTATGTTTTGCAGGCATTTCGTCATAGAAAACCATATGGTGTCATCATATGAACGGAAACGTGCATATAACATGCATCTTTACCAAAGCGAACGACATGAGAAGTAGAATTCCTGTAGTTCCATTTGTAACGGTCCTGCTGGCATTTGCCTTCAAATTGATTCTTACGAGATAAATTGCATGTTATTTACAGGCAAATTGCGCTAGCATCGTTACAGGTGGAAATATAGAGATTTTACTTTGCACGTAGTTTGCTCTGGTATAGTTGCATTTTATATGCATGTTTCGGTTCATATTCTGGCACCATATCGTTTTCTATGTCGAAATGCCCGAAAACCACCCCGTGCAAACTTGCCAGTGTATGAACGTACCCTTAGTATTAATATATGTGACAGTGGTGTGTTGTGAATTTCGTGACAAAACAATTGTGAAATCCTCAATCTGGGTATACCCTGTAGCCCAGAAACTAGGACACCAATCAGGAGATAATGTGTCCATGGGTCAGAATCTGCTAATTATAATCCCAGCTGGCTTGAGCGAACAAATTCAGTTTCCAAACAGCAATGCTGAGCAATAAAATCTACCATTTATAAACAACTGCTTCCAAGCCAATATATCCGAAGAACACTCAAGAAATGAGAGTAGATTGTTATTGTTCACAATTCTTCGCAGTGTTCAGTACACATATTTGTGCCTGTTAAATTTGGGTTCGAAAAAATAGATTTTAAAAACTTCTATAAATTTCACATTGTGTATGTCTAATATAATTCACCATGAATTTTAATATAATTCACCATGAATTATACTCTTAAAAGGTTGCATCGATGGGTTTGGTTGCTGTGATTACTAATAAAAGTGAACATAATCCTTTATTTTGACTCCATCAAATTGGGCTGAGGACACAATGCACTCGTAATGTGTAAATGTGCAAACTATGTCAGTCTGTAGAAATATCACCACTAAGAAAAACATGGAGATTAGAGAAATAGATAAACTTTATTCTTATATTGATTATTGATCATTCTCAATGGCTGCGGACATACGTATCACAGTAGTGATGGCATTGTAGGTGTGACAATTTATTATGGTGGAGTTTGGTAACAATTGGCAGTCATAATTAATATGCCACAGCTAGCCATGTTGCTCGCTGAGTTTCCGCACAATGAGTCGACTGGACCAATTAACCCATTGCGTTTCACCAAGGTTGATCTCTACTCATCATATTTTGCTAAATTGTATTCGCTACGATATATATAATTGCACGATCGATCGTCCAGAATTGTGTTTGATCGTGGCCTTGGGGCATTTCCTCATTCACTCACATATCTTGCACGTGGTACGTTTTTATATGTTCTCAATGCATGTTTATCTACTTATATTAATTTCATGAGTATTAAGACAATCCCCCAAATTACACGGGCGATTTATTCTTAGTGAGAACAATCATGAATGTTGACAGAAATGGGTTATTCAATAAGTTATCAAGTGCACATATAGGTGTTAGCATGCAAAATATAACACTGCGTCTTGAGTAAAAATCGGCAGCGACAAGACATTCGGGCATAGATACATCCTTGAGAGATCGACCGTCGCTAGTAGAGCTTGGTAGACTCATTGTGCGAATTTGCAGCGGGCGGCATGGCTTGCTATGATGGCATATTAATTATGATGACAAATTGCCACCAAACTCCACCAAAATAAATTGTCACACCTACTATCCCATCGTCACAGTGGTACGTGCACATGTGTCCCCCAGCCAATAATGCAAAATGACATCAGGGATATGGAGTTTTGCGTATTGAAACTATTGAAATGTACCATTGAAATTGTCCTTTTTGACCTTTTCCAATGTTTACCTTCATGGTTTGATTAAACTTTTGTACCTTATTGGACTAATTGGAGTTTTATTCGCAATTCCACTGTAACAGTAATGTTTACATAGTGGTTTTGACATGCGAAATCTCGTTATTGGAGAATTAGTAATGAAGACAATAAGAACGAAGGCAATCTATGTGTTTATGTATTAACTTGTTGGTGATATTTTTTGTACAGACTGTTATGTTATGTCGCATGAACACCGTGGGTACCTTTAATCAATCAATCAGTTAAATTTAATATTTTTTTCTTTAAATCCATACGTTATAGGGGTTAGATAGGGTCCTGCGAATATTCGATATTATATTCGATGTCATTTTGCATGTAAAAGACGTACGCAAAAATGTATGGCATATTTTATTGCATGAACTTACACGTACACGCCATGGACAATTTGCCAAACACAGTTTCCTGAAATTTGTAGGAAATACTATCTATTATATAGCGTTAGTGAACATTGTGTATTATAGATATCATAAACTATGGAGTGTCATAAGTGATTGTATATCTGATTTAGTATTGTGTCATAATTTAAAGCGATATGAAACACTCCGGTATGGTGATCAAATATAAATTGAGAATAATCTTGCTTAAGTAGTTATTTTTACGAATATTAATCCAAATTGACAACACCGTCATCTGATATACCAGTTAAATGCAATGACTTTCGATGGCGAAATTATTTGTGTTTGTTTATCGCCAATAGCTCCTTCCCGAATCCAGATGTAAATAATTACAATTGAGCGTAGTTCAGACGATGTTTTCCATGGAGTGGTATTGTCTATTTCTTTGAAATTTTCGGAGATGTTAGTAGAATATTTGTTTTGGACGTTTCGCAGTATAGTACAAAACTTTTGTCTGAAGCGTAACGTATGAGTACAACTGAGTCATTGTCATTGTGGATCTCATGCTAAAGGCATGTGGTTAGTGTTAATGAGTGATTGAGTGTAAGCCGTGGTCGGGCTTATCGGGTGAGCTAATGTTCTGGTCACTTTAGCGGTCTGGTCTCGCAAGGTGCACGTATCAAATTTTAATTTTAATTAAAAGAACATGTGGATATTTCAAATAAATGGAGCTCACGTATTGTGTAGATTGTTTTTTGTTTTTTTGTTTTTTTCTGAATTTTGGAATTCAGTGCTTTGCTGGAATCAAATTATTACGAATTGGAACTAATCGCGTAGGATTCATATTGATCATGTTTATATATGCATATAATGCATCAATTGCATATGTTTGGTTTTCTGCATGTATGCAGGCAAGAGTATTCAAAGCTTTCAGAGTTGTTTTCTCCACACAGTGGTTTTATCTCTGTTTTAATGCCTGAATGCCTTCTGTAAACGGCCGTCAGTTCAATCAAGTTGTTTGAAAATCTTGGTTTGAGAAGATATTTACCAACTGTATGAGTATACTGCATTAGCATATACGACAGTATGAAGTTACTAGCCATGCTATTGGCACGGAAATTAAAAAGTTTTCTGCTTCCAAATGTTTCTGGCGGCCGTTGCCCGTTGCCCGTTGCTGGAATGTCTGTTATTCACATTGTCACCAATAAAGCCAGCGGCTATCTGCTACAAATGTGTTGTCTTTGTATTTGTACTTAGTCTAGAGCAGACTGCTATTTACGCAGGTTGGCGTAACGTCTGAGTACTAACTTATCAGTTTCATGCATCCGAACAAGTCTATAATATGTCTTTAATTCTGTTACTTGATTCTGGCAAATGTAATCCAATGCGTTATTCTCTCATCCAAGATAATACATGTATTACATAAAGGATATTGATATATAGAACTAGAAGTATATATACAATAGACATATAGCAATATATACATAATAAATGTGAATTGTGAAATCACTTAAATATTACTGGGATATTACTGATGATGTACGCAAACTGTCGTTAAAGGTACTCAATCCAATTAAGCACCAGGTTTATCTGCCATCGACAAATTATACGGGAGAGTACTTTGAAGAATGTCTAACCACGCTGTCCATATTATGCAACAGTTATCGAAGCCGTGGACGAATTATCGTTATGGGCGACTTTAATGCAACCCTATACAAAAATGATCATAGATGTAACAAGTTACACACTTTCTTCAAAGACCTTGAACTTATCCATTAACCACTTCAGAAATATGTCGTAACCTAGAAAACACATTTGTATCTGCTTCTGGTGTGCATGGTTCCATCATAGATCACATTTTCATTCCTGAGTTTGACAGTCCAGAAATAGATTTTGTTTCAGTTTTGGATGACAACGCTCTAAATGTATCTAATCATCGTCCTATTTATGCGCGCCTTAACATATCCTTACTACCACTTGACGTTCGAGGAAATCAATTTAAAGACAGAACAAAATTTAACTGGAAACGATTTTCTGCTAACCCGACTCTTGTGACAACCTATCAAACTGAACTTTCCAGAACATTGCCAGAGACATCTATTCACGACGTAAGCAGTCTAGATATGTTTTACGATAAAATGATTGAATCAATTTCCAATTGTGCGCACACGTATGTACCCAAAGTTCGACACCGACCGTTTCTGAAGTCTTTTTGGAACAAGCACCTGAACGAGTTACACAACGTCATGACTGAATGCAGAAAGCTTTGGATTTCTGTGGGCCGTCCTGCAGATCCCACGAATACACAATATCGAAATTATAAGGATGCAAAATGCATATTTCGTAAAGAATATAGAAGCTACGCAAAACAATATATGTCATCTTTTAACGATGAAATTGATAGGTCAGCCGAAGTGGACCAAGACAGATTTTTCAAATTATTCAATGCGAAGCGCAAATCCAATGGTTCTAATGTCTGTTCCACTTTCATATACGAAAATCGCACTCTCCGGAATCCTCATGACATAGTCGACGGCTGGGCGTCGTACTACAAATCCATTTTTTCCATTCCACTAGGCGACAATAATTTTGACTCCAACCACTATTGTTCAACCAACTCCTTTATGAATTCTGAGTTGGACAAAGATAACGTATCGAGTATAGATGCTCTGACCACATACACGGTTACGGGTTCTGAATTAATCAGTATAATAAACACTCTTCCTCTTAACAAGGCCAGTGGTTGGGACGGTGTGAATTATGAACACATTGTATTTGGTGGTGACTCCCTTGCTAATTGTATTGCTGGCCTCTTTACGCATATGATCGAACTGGAACACATTCCAAACAATGCCAAGCGAGGGATAATATTTTCGCTCTATAAAGGTAATGGTAAGAGACGAAACTCGTTTGATAGTTATAGGGCCATTACGCTTTTGCCTAATATATACAAACTTTTCGAAAAAGTCCTATTGTCGCGACTTCAAACAAATTCTCCCAAATCTCTCAAAGTTCATTCCTTGCAGAATGGCTTTCAAAAAAATGTCAGTTGCATGATGTCGTCGTATTTGGTGTCAGAATGTATTTTCTATACATCCGAGAGGCAAAGCAGATTATATGCCTGCTTCTTGGATGTATGGAAAGCGTTCGATACCGTCTGGATAAATGGTCTACTCATGAAACTGTACGAGCGCCACATTAGAGGTAGAACATTGCGACTATTCAACATGTTATTAACAGGTATATCATGTAGTGTACTGTATCAGAATACAGCTTCTGTGTGGTTCGAAGTATGTCACGGTACCCGACAGGGAGGTACTGTCTCACCTTTCCTTTACAATATATTCGTTGACGATTTACTTCAGCAACTTGTCGAGTCGAAATGTGGCCTGCGCGTTTACAACATAGATTGTGCATGCTTGGCGCATGCCGACGATATGATGCTGCTTTCTCTCACTAGGTGTGGGCTTCAATCATTAATTGATATATGTTATCGTTACAGTACAAAATGGAGATATAGATTCAATGTAAAGAAAACAAATGTTGTTGTGTTCAATGAGACATTACACGCAGCTCGCAACGCGACCAGAACATGGAAACTGGGTAACGAATCGATTTCCGAAACAGATAGAGTTACCCATCTTGGTATACCTTTGAGCTCCCAAAATTTCAGTAATCACTTTGTTGACATCATAATAGAAAAAATCCGATCGACGTACTTTATGCTCAGTAATGCTGGCCTCTACGCAGGAGGGATGTCACCTATTAGTTCGGTCAAAATTTATGAATGCATTGTCCTTCCCCGTGGTTTGTACGGTGCAGAATTACTGTTCAATATTAGCTCTCACAATGTTGTTCGCCTTGAGCGTGTTCATAGAATGTGCATAAAAAATATTCAAGGACTTCCAACCAGGACCAAAACCGATATGGCACTTTCTTTAGTTGGTATCCCACCTCTTATGGCGTACATCGAAAAGAGAAAACTTTCAATGTTTCGATCGTTATGCAGTCTCACCTTGCAAAAAACAGTCCGGGAAATTTTCGTGATGCGTTTGTTAGATGCTACTTTCGGTGGCTCGAACGCAACTTCATTTTCTTCTGAATTAATTCAAATTATTAGCGATCGACAGCTCTCTCATTACACCGAAACCTTTATTCACACTTCTCATTTTCCAGAGAAACTAGCATGGAAGCAAGCCTGCAAACAAGCCTCCATCTTTCATTACAAAAATGAGTGGACTTCTCGTGTTACTTCAAATTCCGAGTTAAGCAGATTCATGCTGGTTCACGATAGATATTCCATGTCCGACCTATGGAAAACTTGTGCGAAATATCCTGCTGAGAAAAGATCATTTATCTTAGTAGCTCAGATTATCTGTACTCTGCCCAGTTTGTCTAAAGGTGTGTGCACTCTATGTAAAACAAGATGCCATGATTTGATAGCTCACATTATTATCGAGTGCCCAGTGCTGGCCACTGTACGAAATAGAATATGGTACACATTTATTGATTGTTTCGGTATCGATTGCTTTGTACACATTGATAATCTTCAACCTGACCAACAGCTACTATTATTTCTAGGGAAAAAGCCAGATTTCCTTCCACCTGGCTTACATTCTCATCAATGGATTAGATTCTTTGCAAAATCAACAAATTCCTTGTGGAATATGTATCTTTCACGGTCATCCCAAGATCTTATCACTTATACCTAATAAATTTCAGCTGTACAATATCCATGAAAATGCCTAATTTGAATTCTCAATAAATCATAACCAGACAGCCCTGATTGTCGTATACAGGGTTCAAACTTGCGCCACAGTTTGCGGTTTCGTGCTGTGGATCTTCTGAGGGACTCTTTGGTCTGTGTGGGCGTCTGTCCCGGAGGACAGCTAATTGCTTTGTCGCCTGGGTCGCTGCTCGCACAGCCAGGGTCAACGAGTGGATTCACAGCATGGACCCTCAAACTCTGATCTCTATTGCACACTTGTAGATCAAGGCATGTCAATGTTTAAGTGACCTTTTATCTATGGTGCATGTTTTGTAGGTCTAGGCTGGGGCAGTGGGCCATCTCGGTGGTCGCGTGACAAATGTGTAAATATGTTCTTTTCTACTGAATTGTGCTTTGTTCTATATGTATTTTATGTATTTGTGTTACATGTAACTCTTCATATGATGGAGGATAGAAATAAATATATATATATTATTACGAATTGGAACTAATCGCGTAGGATTCATATTGATCATGTTTATATATGCATATAATGCATCAATTGCATATGTTTGGTTTTCTGCATGTATGCAGGCAAGAGTATTCAAAGCTTTCAGAGTTGTTTTCTCCACACAGTGGTTTTATCTCTGTTTTAATGCCTGAATGCCTTCTGTAAACGGCCGTCAGTTCAATCAAGTTGTTTGAAAATCTTGGTTTGAGAAGATATTTACCAACTGTATGAGTATACTGCATTAGCATATACGACAGTATGAAGTTACTAGCCATGCTATTGGCACGGAAATTAAAAAGTTTTCTGCTTCCAAATGTTTCTGGCGGCCGTTGCCCGTTGCTGGAATGTCTGTTATTCACATTGTCACCAATAAAGCCAGCGGCTATCTGCTATAAATGTGTTGTCTTTGTATTTGTACTTAGTCTAGAGCAGACTGCTATTTACGCAGGTTGGCGTAACGTCTGAGTACTAACTTATCAGTTTCATGCATCCGAACAAGTCTATAATATGTCTTTAATTCTGTTACTTGATTCTGGCAAATGTAATCCAATGCGTTATTCTCTCATCCAAGATAATACATGTATTACATAAAGGATATTGATATATAGAACTAGAAGTATATATACAATAGACATATAGCAATATATACATAATAAATGTGAATTGTGAAATCACTTAAATATTACTGGGATATTACTGATGATGTACGCAAACTGTCGTTAAAGGTACTCAATCCAATTAAGCACCCCTATATCACTATTTCTTTGGCTTCATGGGTAAAATATATTTGATTCGAGTCGAGGAACCCACCAATCAAAGCTCAGAGTGATCAGATATTGATTTTTGAATAATAACGCAATTTTGACCGAGATCATCCTTTTGACGGCGTGTTTCTGGGCCACAAAATATGATCACTCTGAGCGTTGATGGGTAGGTTCCTCGACTCGAATCAAATACCCCCCCCCCCCCCCCACAAGCCCAAGAAATAGTAATTTATGAGGGTTTGATCGGATTGAGTACCTTTAATATTGCAGAATACTGTGGTTTTCAGAGAGAAATTACCCGAAAATATACCCGGACAAGATTAGTGTCCATTGTGTGAACGTAGCTTAATTCCCATGTTCCTGTATTAACAGGAGTTGCTGTTGGACTTTTGATTGTGACGTACATCCGATGTCTGATGCACACCGTGGAGATGTCGTATGGATTATATTACATGTTTTCTTGCCTCAAATCTCCATATCCCTGGTCGGAGCAGGCGCAAAATTCAACGCTAAGGTGAGTTGATACACTTCAGAGTAAACTGGCAACATTTAAATGGGGAATTCAGTGTTAATTTTCAGGAAAAGATTACTCAATATTTACAAACCGTAAAATAATACCTCATTTTTGTTGGAATGTTTGAGCATATATCTAGTGACAACGCAAAGCAGATTTTTCATTTTATGTTTTGTTTTGTGACATTTGATGGAAATATTATAAACAATGATAAACAATGGTGACCTACTTTTTAATAATGTCCAATAATATCCAACCTGGTATGAAAATCAAAATTCCGCTTACCGTTGTCACAAGATAAGTCTTCAAACTTTCCAAAAAGGTATATGGTCACCTGCACTTTGTAAGGTTTGATCAATATTTTCTAAAAAAAATTAATACAGAATTCCCCATTCAAATGTTGCCACTTTACCTCCCTTTTAACAATATAACTTGACGCTATCTGTGCAAACGTCATGTCAAGTATATAGACTTAGTTTCACAGCTCATTTATAGTATATGCTTACACATTAGGTCGTTCTCTTGGCGCTACCGAAACTAAAGCCAAGATTATTCGGGATTATTTGTTTAAGGGAGAATAGGTCCCCGTTTCAGATATATAGTTATATGACTTCATATACACAACATCAACCATTTATATTTAGACTGGCGTCAATAAAATTGTCTTGTTACAAACTATCCACTGGTATTCAGTTTGGTTCGGGATATTCTGAATTTAAAGACCACAATTTGTGGCTATATATATGCACTGCTGTGTGATGCCGATGGTCATTCATAATATCACACCTCCGAACTTATGCTTCTCTGGCCGGCCCAAATTCTTCATGGCATGCACTACCGCCAATATGGCTAAAACGTGGGTTTTTTTCTTCCCGAGAGGGTCCTATTTTTATGTAGGATAAAACGAGAATAGATGTATGCCAAATAATGGATTCACCATGTGCTGGTATCTGGCCTGGCCGCACATATGATCCCCGACAACTGTCATATATAGATACCATTTGAGATAAAAAATTAGGCATCACAAAACGAGTGGGTGTGGCTTTTTCACGGGACCATGCATATAATAAGGGTGTAACGGTTGGAGGCTGAATGTTTATCCTTGTTCATTGTCAATGTTACCAGTACATAACTATACGTTGATCTTCACACTGTCTCGGTTTATACGTAAATCTTCACACTGTCTCGGTTTATACGTAAATCTTCACACTGTCTCGGTTTATACGTAAATTTTCACACTGTCTCGGTTTATACGTAGATCTTCACCCTGTCTCTGTTTTCCAGCGGACATTCTTGATTGGAATTATCTTTCTTTTCAGCACGGAAACGATGTACCATCTACCATCGGAGCGATTTTTCAAGTAAGTTCGATAGGTATATCTGTATGCTGTTCATGTTTGTGTCCGGCGGTCGTGTGTTTGCGTGTCTGTTTTTTTTTGTGTGTATCAATACATAATCATTTCCATATTTAAGACAAATTCCCAAATTCAGGGAACATTGGGAAATATGCCAGGATCAACATTATGCCTGAAATATTGATCATGAAACTAGATTGTTATTGTTTGGATTATTACTTTTTCAACCAACATTGAGTGTAAATATTTAATATTTTCCTTCTATCGGTTGAATATTTGACTAAATTTGCTAGCTGGAAATTGTCTAACACTATGTGGTGTTAGATTGGCCGGTTCCGAAGTGCCATTCCGTTGCAAATTTTGGTTTTCAATGAGGATGGAGTTGCAAATTCTACGTTGGACCCCAACCGCAATCTAGCCAAGTCCTTGGATGATGGTTGTTAACCCTTCTCTACTAAATGGATTCGCCCATCCAGTTATAAGATTATATACAGGAAGGGTCTATTATTCATTTGGAGGGATGTTCAGGTAATAATAGCAGACAAAAGACACATGAAAAGTTAATACAAATGCAGATGGATTTTCATTAATTGATGGGGAAGGTTCAGATAATAAGTTCAGCAAATGTTTATGTTGAACTTATTTTCTGAACAGTGACTAAGGGAACTTCTCAGCAATTATGATTTAGTATAGAAAGGGTTATGATACTCAGCATTGGGACTATTGCTCCCTATGGTGTCATGTAAGACCGAAGTATGGATGTAAACTATATAATTTGTAGATTCTCTCCTTCAGATATAGAATATTGCACACGCAGTACATCAAACGGTACTTAATTTGGATCCGCAATCAGAAAGCGATTGATAGATCGATAGAGTCAATCACGAACACACGGCGCACTTGTGACATTGATTAAATATCATTATATACACAAACGAGCAACGCAGATATCCGCCTATATAGTTGGTGTGTTTTGATGTTTCTCTTCTCTTTAAGGGTCTTTCTATTGATTAATTGTGTATTGGTCGATATATATACGCCTTCAAAGGATCAGGATATAACGGCGTGATGTCGCCTTAACGTATTTACAATCGCCATGGTGGATGGAAATGGTTCCTGGTATTAAAATGTCCCTAATGCCATCCTTTTGCAGTGTGGAGTTTCTGCAGCGATCAATTAACCCGGCCACACCGGGTCCTGTACTGTGGTACCTATTCCTAGCATCAATGGCCATGTGGATAATCGTCTACCTATGTGTGTTCAAGGGGTTAGCTGTCTGGGGCAAGGTGAGTAAACCAACACTATTATAATATACTGATCAAATAATATAACATAAATAAGGATTAACTGTCATGTGGACTGTTTTTATGGAGATGTAACCGTGAGGTAAGTGGACATAACTTCGGGTTTTACATACAAGTTATGACCACTTACCTCACGGTTACATCTCCATAAAAATAGTCCACATGACAGTTAATCCTTATATTTATATACATTTAGCGAAAAAGCCACTTTTGTAAATGTATTTAAATCGAAAAGTGTATCGTGACAAAAACAGCCCAAAATACCCAATAGCACCCTTGGCAAAAGTTAATAGGAACAATTTCTCTTCATATTGAAACCCGATGATGTATTAAGTCAATCCTGCGCGAGTCCAAATGCGCCCAAACCATTACGTGTTCGTCTTTCCAAACCCAATGACGTATCGGTGGTTTTATTAGCTTGGTGTTATGAGGCGTTGCTCATTCACCGAGAAATAACTGCAACTAGCCACGTGTGCGCCGACCAATCAGAATGCTGGATTTAGTGATGACAACACTTAGTATGTAAATATCATAACATAACAAAACGTAACATAGTATAACTTATCGTAACATGGCATACTAAAGTGTAACATAAGCAACAACAATGCGTAACGCAACGTAACGTAACATAACGTAATATTAAACAGCGCAAAGTAACATGACATAACGTAAGGCAACTTATTATAACGTAACATGACATAATAAATATACAATGAAACGGTTGTCTTGGTGTCCCTTATGTTGACGGCTCTAGATGTATAAACATGAGATATGTTGCGTGACTCTCTGACCAATCAAATATGCTGTTTCTTACTAGAGGCGAAAAATAACATAACGTGGCATAACATCACGAACGTAACGCGTAACCGTGGATGACGCAACATAACATTTATTGACAAAGTACATGTGTATGCATACAGTTGACATATGTAAGAAGACAATTCTTCACGAAAACGTGAAAAATTAAACTGTCCACTCATATTATACGAGTGATTACGTTTCCAAAATCTCTATATTATGTTGAAGTACATTTCGATGAGGGAGATAATATCCGATTCAATGTATCTGGCCAATAGTTTTAGTTAAAGGTTCTGAATCCGATTCGATGGTCCCCATATCATCAGATTCCAACAAAACAACAAAAAATTTTGAAATGCCGCTTCAGTTATCACAATCGATTAATTGCCCAAAAATAATGCAAACCACAGTCAACTATAGTATAAATTGACCAAAACCTGTTATTTATCAACATTTTGTTCAACAAAATTTTGCCTGTTTGTCAAATATCTGACATAAAAAAGCCACTTGATTTTAGAGTTTTATCCATCTTCATCAGCAATTTGGCCCGACACCGTCTTCTGGTCGACTTTTAACTGGGCCACTAAAAACTATCGGTGGTGAAAAAAATGATAGATTTCAAAAATCGATATCTGATCAGTCTGAGCTTTGATGGGTGGGTTCCTCGACTCGAATCAAATATTTTAAACCCCCCCCCCAAGCCAAGGAAATAGTAAAAGGCAAGCGTTAATTCGGAATAATGCATCTTTAATTAGCCTACCATGCGAAGTCATTTTTTCACATGCACTTGCATGGTTTTCCAGAGAAATCATCCCACCAAGAAATATGACACCGCCGCGGTACGACCATGCATTATGACAGCGCCGCGGTACGACCATGCAGTATGACAGCGCCGCGGTACGACCATGCATTATGACAGCGCCGCGGTACGACCATGCATTATGACAGCGCCGCGGTACGACCATGTATTATGACAGCGCCGCGGTACGACCATGTATTATGACAGCGCCGCGGTACGACCATGCATTATGACAGCGCCGCGGTACGACCATGCAGTATGACAGCGCCGCGGTACGACCATTGCATTATGACAGCGCCGCGGTACGACCATGCATTATGACAGCGCCGCGGTACGACCATGCATTATGACAGCGCCGCGGTACGACCATGCATTGTGACAGCGCCGCGGTATGACCATGCATTATGACAGCGCCGCGGTACGACCATGCATTATGACAGCTCCGCGGTACGACCATGCATGCATTATGACAGCGCCGCGGTACGACCATGCATTATGACAGCGCCGCGGTACGACCATGCATGGCTGTTGAAAATAACATGAAACCCCAATTTATATATTATCTAACCATTTCAGGTATGCTATGTGTTGACGCCGTTCGGGATTTCACTGCTGGCCGTGATTACGGTATATGGATACCTTGCGATCCCGGGAGCCTCTACGAATCTCAATATGCTGCTAGTCCACATGGACATGTATTCGTCACAGACAAAGCTTAGTCTTCTTGTTGATAACTTCCGTAGCAGCTTGAGTTCGCCAAAGGTACGTCTCAGTTTCAAAATCTCCCACACTACCAATATTCAATCACCAACTTCGAAATATGGTCTAAACTTTAATAATTGATTCACTGTAGAATGAAATAAATAGTGAATTTTTCTATCCATTCATTTTATATAGCTTTGATGTTTCAGGGGAACAGAAACATCATTTTAAATAACAAAATGACATTATGTATATAGGTTTAATGTATGTGTTACATTTGGCTTTAATAATGTTTGCAGCAGAAAAGGGCAAAAACTGTCTTAAATTAGATTGCGTATGTTGTAACTGGGGGAATGGGACCCTGAAAATATCTTTAGATATTGATAACCCTTTTTCTCTATCCGAGTTCGTTTTGTAGAGTCTCACTTTAACAAGAGTTTGATATATGCAGGGATCTTGATAGTTGGGTCCGCCAATAAACGCGAGTATTATTAAAGGCCCACTTACCTTTCTAGTCACCGATTATTTTTTTATAGTGCCTTGATATAGGGTTTTAATAACTATCTATGCCATAAAATATTATTAAAATACTATAATTCATCACCATTTTGAACGTTTGTGCCTCAGAAGGTGCCCATAGAGTAATAGAAAATAGCTGAAACCATATAATCATTTTCCCCGTTATATGGCTCCCATAATGCAACATAATTCAAACTGTAGTTTATTTTCAATTGAAGGGCAATAACTATATATCTAAATATATAGAGTTATTCCCCTTCCATTGAAAATAATCGACTTTGTGCAGAAACTTTAGCACAGAACAGGCGTTGTTATCTCAACAAAAACAACATGTTCATAGTTTATTACATCGAATAAGTTGAAAATACAATGTTTTTGACCTTCCTCTTTCAAATGGTATATTATATGGCATATATTTTATATAATGTGATCTGGGGGGCCGAAAATTAAGTGGGCCGTTAAAGCAGCGCTTTACTATCTATACTTCTTCAACGCGGGACCATAATATGGTTGTTTTGGAGTGTAAGATGCACTTGCCAACCGTTTCCTTTTCAGGCGTGGACTGACGCTTTGTTGTTACATATGCACAATATCGGCTTGTGGTCTGGAGTCTTACTGACCGTCGGGCGAAGAGTTCATAACTCCAAGGGAATTGTAAACGCGTAAGTATAAGTATACGTGTGCCGCCCAGGGAAGTGGCGACAGGGAGTGGTTTAGGGTGTGGTGTCTGGCCCGCCAATTTAAATTTTAACCCTTTACCCAACAAACCGGCCAAAACCGGCAAAATAAAGCTTCAACAGCCTAAAATATCTTGGGTCTGTCTCAATAAAACCATACAAATATGGATATCATTGGAACCGGCTCATTGACCACATTGTGATGGTTACAGTTATGCCATGTGCCAATGCATTCTCTTATATATGCGAGTCGACCATAGGTCGCCTCGCATATATAAGAGAATGCATTGGCCTAAAAAAAATCTTTTTTTTAACACTTTTTACCATTTTTTCTTACATTCTTTAACAATTTTATGATTTTTAATGTATTAAGCCAATGCATTCTCTTATATATGCGAGGCGACCTATGGTCGACTCGCATATATAAGAGAATGCATTGGCACAGGGCCCTTCTGTTGGGTAAAGGGTTAAACAATTTCATGTCTGATACAACAGTTGTAGGAAATTTTACAACATATTTAGGTTGAAATTGCTTTCAGTGTTTTAATTTCCAACCATTATTTTGTGGGGGGAATATGTTGATTTTAGAACAATGGCAGCATGTTTTACTACATTTGGTCAAAATTTTGGTCTCAAATAGCAATCAGTTTGATTTCCAATCTTGTTCTGGTTCATGGGGGGGGTGGTGCAGTTGAAATATTCAAGGTGTACACCCTTGCAACGGAGACCGTCTAGTCACGTCAATGGTGCCGCGAGTGGACAGATACGTGTCATATGCAGGTTTCGATAAACTAACTAAACTAAACTAAGCAACGTTAAAAGGCTCTTGCTCTGGTCCTTTCTAAAGACATCATACTTCAGCCAGACTCTGTACCTATGATAAAGTAATATTAAGCCCAGTCCATGGTACAACCGTCATGTATGCACATAATGCAATTAGATTGGATACACCATTCCGTTATTTCAAAATATCATTCCATTTCACGTTGTCGTTTTATGACTTAAATTACAGTTATATATAGGGCGGCAGGAAGACGGCCCATTTGGTCATGCCGCTCATGTACAATATGCCTATGGGCATAATATGGGGAAAAGAATGAACCTGTCAATTTTTAATTTAATTGCGGCCGAAATTCAAGATGGCCATCAGAATGGCCTCCGCAACAAAGGTAATTGTGGGAGAGGGAACGGCAAGTGAATCATACGCTGAAGAATATCAACAATGCTGTTGCAAATTTGATGACGACGTATTTTCTTACTTATATGCTTTGTTGTCTATGATTCGTGACCGTTGGTGTGTCTAGTCTTTTGATCTCACAAACATTCAGTTTGAAGGGAGAGGTCAAATGTTATCAAATGGATGGCATAAATTATCCTGAAGGTCTGCAAAAAAGTGTTTTCTTGTTCTTATACTCAAAGATGGCTCTTGAAATTCATTGCAGCATATATCAATTGAAGGTCTCATTGCAATGCTGTACAGGGGTAATGTACATTAAATCCGGCCTATTATATTCAACAGAATATATAGAGGATATCCACACTTTTTCAGTGGATATGGGTTATATCTCATGAGTGATGACAAAACATTGAATTTCCACGAGTGGCTTTAGCCACTCGTGGGAATTTAAATGTTTTGTCATCACGAATGAGATTTAACCCATATCCACTGAAAAGTGTGGATATTCTGTTTATTATATACTTTAGTTACTTGACTATGGCTCCCAATGAATGTCAATACATCAGAAATTTCACCAGTGGGATATTACTTATATCTCACTAGTGGGATATCACTTATATCTCACTGCTAAAACCTAATAATTCATGGGCAAGTATATAATAAATGCATATATATGCAACCAACAAATGAATTAATTGAGTCATGGATGAGTGCAAAATACACTCATTTACTTTATGAACGAGGTAAAACAACATGGTAATTATATAACTGAATCGAGTCATAAATTCATGTTCATTATAATTACCACGTTGTTTACATCGTTCATAGAGCACATGGGTGTATTTTGCACTCATCCATGGCTCAAATTCATTCATTTGTTGCATATATTCTGTTAAGTATAATATGAAATGGTCCCATAAATTGACTGTACAGTACCACTTTAACGTTTATTTTCAGAACGTGGGTCACCTTGTTGCTGGTGCATTGCATTCTCCCGCTGTTTGTTATTGTTGCTCTCGCCCCTTACATCAACTTCGGAAAGATAGGCGGTGACTTGTCAAATGCGCAAGGGCTAAAACCAGGTACGTAAATCAACCGTAGGACCAGCAGCATGTGACAAAAATACCCCAGTTGAACATGCAAATTCCGTACATTTCTAAAATCAAGTGGTTATTATTACCACTTTATTTTAGAGTTATCCATCTTTATTTGCAAGACCGTCCGTTTGACCGGCAAGTTCTGTCCCACAAACAATAGAAATCCCAAACTTCAAACATCGATATCTAATCACTCTGAGCTTTGATGGGTGGGTTCCTCGACTCGAATCAAATATTGTTTACCCACGAAGCCAAAGCAATAGTAAATTAGGAGCGTCTGATCGGATTGAGTACCTTTAATTACCCAGGAGAAATCCTATAATTGTAAGCGACGCACAGCAAAATCGCCCATAAACTCACTTAAATCGTGAATTTCGAGTTGAGACCTTCACCTGCAGTTAAGTACATTATTAGTGAACAATTAATAACTAAGAATTATATTCACTGCGTTATGTTTTCGACTTTATAAGGTTCCCTGTCAAATCTTCAAAAAGTTCCCAGGTTTTGTACTGGTGCAATATGATATCCACGGGCGTTATACAGAGTAGATATTCATGTCATGATCTAAGTTTATCTATGTATCCATGTTCTGCTTAGTGGTGATGTTTTACAGACTTATATATTTTTTGCACATTTACCAATACTGTGAGTTCATTGGGTCCCGTTAACGCCAATAGTTCATATCGATAATATGAATTATATATTGATTTCAGGCCTGTCGGTGCTATTTATTTCTATTCCACACATGCTGAATCATCATGGCGTTTCTCCAGCTATTGGTTTTTGTATCTTCTTGGCATTTCTTGTATTCGGGCTTCACCACAGTGTAAGTACAGTATAACGTAATAAGTGCGGTGACATCAATAATTGATTACTGGATACAATCCCTGCACACATAGCTAATGTTTTGACGCATATTCATATGTGAATAAAACCCATAAAGTGTGATCAGTTTTCTTGTGGATTGGAAGATTGGAGTATATCAAAAGTATAGTAACTGTTTATCTCGGCTTAAGCTATGGCTTATAAATTCTCTAAAAGTTAAACTAACAAATTCAAATAGCTATTTTTCGGCAATATAATATTAATTCGAATCCCCAGATCATATTATATACAACATATTCCATATTATATACCATTCGAAAGAGGAACCAAAATGTATATATTCCACCAGAATACGGAACAGCTGTGGCCTAGTGGTGTGCACCAAGTGACAGATATTCTCAGATTTACACCAAGACTCCCCCCGGTTATTTTCCCAGATTGCATCATAATTTACAACTAAGAGATAGAGTTATTCCCCTTCCATTGAGAAGAATAGACTGGGAGTACAGACCAGATCGAAATTAAGCACAGAACACACGTCGGTACCTCGACAAAAACAACATGTTCACATTTTATTCGACCGGATCAGTTGATAAAAATACAATGTTTTGGAGTTTCCTCTTGTAAATTGTGTATAATATGGAATATGTTGTATATAATGTGATCCGGGAATTCGAAAATTAAGTGGGCCTTTAAGGCTTACACTTTTTTGTAATCATTACACGAATTATTATCAAGCATGCACATTATTATATTATACTTGTTTCACCTCTTATGTTGTTTCTCTTATTTAAATTATTACGCCCTATGTGTGTATACTGCCACGCTGATCTGGCCTTGTCATTGAACTATGGGGATATCTCGCAGAACAACACATTTCGGGTTTCACACGATGCGAGTTATTTTAGGAAATATGATTTAAAATGTACAGTCTATATTGCGTCATTGTTAGACTTTTTGCAGGATGTATGAATGTATTCGCGTGTGTATCTTCGCGGATAGACTGACGGTCGTATTTGCGAAGTATCGTGTGTGTTTTAATCCCATTAGTAGATTTTTGGTCCTCATTTAGAGGCTTTCTGGTGTGGTGAATGAAAAACCTGCAGTGACAATATGCTTCCGTAGTTTGAAGGATTAGTTGTTTTAACGGAATTCTGAGGTGGTGCATCAATGAAACCAATATATTTTATATTATGATTTATATATATGCCTAATAATATGATCTTGAGGGCGTTACAATTTCTGACTGTGGATTTCTTGTTCTACCTATGACGGTGAATATTATGCATCATGCATCATGAACCGAGAGTGGCAAATCATTGGATAAACAACTGTCCGCTCTCGATGCATCAGTCATGTATGTGACACGCCATATCAAATCCAGTCGGAAGTCGGGATTTTTTTTACCCTGTGCCAATGCATTCTCTTTTATATGCGAGTCGACCATAGGTCGCCTCGCATATATAAGAGAATGCATTGGCCTAACAATTTTTTACAATTTTAATAATTTGTTCTTATATTCTTTAACAATTTTATAATTTCACCCATACAGAGCCCCAGACAAACATGAGCAGACTACACTCTTTTATATGCTTCTATATATGTGTGGGGCTCCCTGCAGGGTAATGGACGTTTTTTATTTTATGTCCTAAAAATTGTCAGAAACATTTATTTAAAAAAATGATAAACAATTGTTAGGCCAATGTATTCTCTTATATATGCGAGGCGACCTATGGTCGACTCGCATATATAAGAGAATGCATTGGCACAGGGTAAAAAAATCCCGACTTCCGACTGGATTTGATATGGCGGGTCACATATAGTCTATATATCTTAGCAAATTAGCTAAAGTAATGCAAGCTTGTTGTTGTAATAAATATAAGAACACATTTATTTCTTTACTCCGTGTTCTTTTTATATTTTTTTTGCATATTTAACCCCCACGAATGACTTGGGTCCTTTAACCCCCACGAATGACTTGGGTCCTTTAACCCCCACTAATGACTTGGGTCCTTTAACCCCCACGAATGACTTGGGGTCCTTTAACCCCCACGAATGACTTGGGTCCTTTAACCCCCACGAATGACTTGGGTCCTTTAACACATAGTTTTATTATTCCTGTCGCTGCATTTGCACATTATTTTCTTTTTTCAGGCGTTGCATTTACTCACCATTTTCGAAAACTTGCTTCCCGCCTTCTCGAGAAGAACGTTTTGGGGTAGAGAGACTATGGTCGCCGTATTCTGCTGCGTCTCGTTCCTGTTCTGCATCGGACATACGACACAGGTATGTTGATACCGTCAATCACACCCATCCACCCCAAAACTTCATCCACCCCGACATCGGACATACGACACAGGTATGTCGATACCGTCATCCACCACCATCCACCCCAACAACTCATCCACCCCGACATAGGACATACGACACAGGTATGCTGATATCCTCATCCACCCCACCTATCCCAACAACTCCTCCACCCCGACATCGGACATACAACACAAGTATATTGATACCCTCATCCACCCACCTACCCCAACAACTCATCCACCCCGACATCGGACATACGACACATGTATGTTGATACCCTCATCCACCCACCCACCCCAACAATTCATCCACCCCGACATCGGACATATGACACATGTATGTTGATACCCTCATCCACCCCACCCACCCCAACAACTCATACACCCGACATCGGACATACGACACATGTATGTTGATACTTTCATCCACCCCACCCACCCCAACAACTCATTCACCCCATCCCACCCCAACAACTCATCCACCCCGACATCGTACATATGACAGGTATGTTGATACCAGCATCCACCCCTCCCACCCCAACAACTCATCCACCCCATCCCACCCCAACAACTCATTCACCCCGACATCGGACATACGACGCAGATGTGTTGACATCTCACCCCAATCCACCCCAACAACTCATCCACCCCTCCCACCCAACAACTTTGGTCAAAACTTTCAACTGTTGAATAGGTTGAAATTGATCTGATAGTTCACTTTTACAACCATCCTTTAATGTTAAATTTGTTGTTTTGGTCCAAAAGTAGAATATCGTTCTACTTTCGGATAAATACTTCGACTGAAATGGCCATCATGTGGACACTTTCCAACCATAGTGAGTGATAGGAAAGGAAAGGTTGATATACCAGTTAAAATTCTAATCTAATGGATGTGTGTAAAAACTATAAATGGAATTTCCAGGACTTGGGAATTTGGCTTTGTTCAATGGTGTGCAGTTGGAAAATTATATATATTTATGATTACAGGATGGCATATACGTCTACATGGTTTATGATTACAGGTGGGCATCTGCATGACTTTTTATGATTACAGGTTGGCACCTACATGATTGTTTATGATTATAGGTTGTCATCTACATTATTGTTTATGATTACATGTTGTCATCTACATTATTGTTTATGATTATAGGTTGTCATCTACTTTATTGTTTATGATTACAGGTTGTCATCTACATTATTGTTTATGATTACAGGTTGTCATCTACATTATTGTTGTTTATGATTACAGGTTGGTATCTACATTATTGTTGTTTATGATTACAGGTTGTCATCTACATTATTGTTTATGATTACAGGTTGTCATCTACATTATTGTTTATGATTACAGGTTGTCATCTACATTATTGTTGTTTATGAATACAGGTTGGTATCTACATTATTGTTGTTTATGATTACAGGTTGTCATCTACATTATTGTTTATGATTACAGGTTGTCATCTACATTATTGTTTATGATTACAGGTTGTCATCTACATTATTGTTGTTTATGATTACAGGTTGGTATCTACATTATTGTTGTTTATGAGTACAGGTTGGCACCTACATGATTGTTTATGATTACAGGTTGTCATCTACATTATTGTTGTTTATGATTACAGGTTGGCACCTACATTATTGTTTATGATTACAGGTTGGCATTTACATTATTGTTTATGATTACAGGTTGGCACCTACATTATTGTTTATGATTACAGGTTGGCACCTACATTATTGTTTATGATTACAGGTTAGCACATACATTATTGTTTATGATTACAGGTTGGCATCTACATTACATTATTGTTTATGATTACAGGTTGGCACCTACATTATTGTTTATGCTTACATGTTGGCACCTACATTATTGTTTATGATTACAGGTTGGCACCTACATTATTGTTTATGATTACAGGTTGGCACCTACATTATTGTTTATGATTACAGGTTGGCACCTACATTATTGTTTATGATTACAGGTTGTCATCTACATTATTGTTGTTTATGATTACAGGTTGGTATCTACATTATTGTTGTTATGATTACATGTTGGTATCTACATTATTGTTGTTTATGATTACAGGTTGGAATCTACATTATTATTGTTTATGATTACAGGTTGGTATCTACATCTACATGATTGTGTATGATTACGCCGATCGTCTGCTTTTCACGCTGATTGTGCTGAGCGCTGTTCCGTTTATAACTGGATACGGTGAGTGTACATTTTAAAGATGTATTCATGGATTCAAACCTCAATTTACATGTTCTAATTAATTGTTATATTTAAAATAATGTTAACGACCAAATATCATACTCAAATGAGACTTATAAATACCAAACAATACCATTTTTATTGAAAATTTTCTATTCATTGGTGGGAAAGGTTCAGATAATAAATTCATCAAATGGCATATGGCCGTTTGTTGAACTTGTTGTCTGAATATTTCCTAAGGCAACTACTCATCAATGAGTATTTAGTATAGAAAGGGTTGACCAGTATATGGAATCTCTCATAGTCCCATTCCGTTCTAAAGGTATTCATTGGAATGCTATATTCTTCATGTTTAGGGTTTTTCTGATAATATATCAGACGAAAGACAGAGACACGCCCTTTATATTGCAATTCATCAGTAGTATGTGTGTATGTTCTAAAATGGGTTGGATGTGCCATTGCTATGACTATGTCTATGCATGGCTAATTGTCTTACAAGGTAACTGCAATGACTTCTATGCATGGCCGATTGTCTGATAAGGCCACTGCCATGACTGTAATGTGCGGCCGATTGTCTGTAATGTAACTGAAATGACTTCTATGCGTGGCCGATTGTCTGATAAGGCCACTGCAATGACTGTTAATTTATAGCCGATTGTCTGACAAGGCCACTGCCATCATGACTATCTATATGCATGGTAGATTGTCTGATAAGGCCACTGCCATGATTGTAATGTATGGCCGATTGTCTGACAAGGTAACTGCAATGACTTCTATGCATGGCCGATTGTCTGATAAGGCCACTGCCATGACTGTAATGTATGACCGATTTTCTGACAAGGCAACTGCCATCATGACTGTCTATGCATGGTAGATTGTCTGATAAGGCCACTGCCATGACTGTAATGTATGGCCGATTGTCTGACAAGGTAACTGCAATGACTTCTATGCATGGCCGATTGTCTGATAATGCCAATGCCATGACTGTGTTGTATGGCCGATTATCTGGAAATCTTCAATATTTGCACACCGACCTGTATTGAATTCACAATTGAGCACATCATACCACCCCTGTTTAAGTGGTGCTGCTATTTTGCTATGATGCTGATGGGTCTTGTTTAATTACAATATATGATGCTGTGTGACAAACCTATACTGTTCAGAAAGATACCGTTTTATCTTTTCCACGGCATTTGGCTAATCTGAATGAAGGGTGGAAAAGTCAGTATATTTATAAAACCTTCAAAACACATATTTATTGTAAAAAAAATAACACATTTTGTTGATGCAGACCGGAAAGAATTAAAATGGCTATTTCTATCATATTTTTTTTTCAAACACACGAGCAGCTATGATTAGAATATTAAATCGCTCGTTTTGGACAAACACCGCAAAATGATAGCTTAAAGGTACTCAACCCGATAAAACTCCTCTCAATTACTATTTCAATGGCTTCGGGGGTCAAAAATATTTGATTCGAGTCGAGGAAGTCACCCATCAAAGCTCAGATTTGTTAGATATCGATTTTAGAAATCTATTATTTTTCATTATCGGGAATACTATCTGGCCCAGAACTCAGTCAAAATTGCGTTAAAATTACCACTTGATTTTAGAGTTATTCATCCTTGTCTGTTTGAATAGATTTGGAGTACACATCCAGAGCAGATTACGGCAGTTATTTAGTACTCATCTCGAGAACATAACAAATTTGAAAAATCAATATCTAATAACTCTGAGCTTTGTTTGATGGGTTCCTCGACTCGAATCAAATATTTTTTACCCCCAAAGCCAAAGAAATAGTAATATAGGACCCTCTGATCGGATTGTTGTTGTTGGAATCTGTTGAGATGGGGACCCTCTTTACGGGTTGAGTACCTTTAACCCTTTACCCAACAAAACGGCCAAAAACGGCCAAATAAAGCTTCAACAGCCTAAAATATCTTCGGTCTGTCTCAATAGAACCATACAAATATGGATATCATTGGAACCGGCTCCTTGACCACATTGTGATAGTTACAGTTATGCCCTGTGCCAATGCATTCTCTTATATATGCGAGTCGACCATAGGTCGCCTCGCATATATAAGAGAATGCATTGGCCTAAAAAGAATCTTTTTTTAACACTTTTTACCATTTTTTCTTACATTCTTTAACAATTTTATAATTTTTAATGTGTTAAGCCAATGCATTCTCTTATATATGCGAGGCGACCTATGGTCGACTCGCATATATAAGAGAATGCATTGGCACAGGGCCGTTTTGTTGGGTAAAGGGTTAACAGCATAAGTTTGCACAAGCAGCATAATTGTAATTCAGCAAGACCCACCAACATCATGGCAAATAAGCAGAGCACTAAGCCAGGGATGTATACATGGGTTCACTTGAATATTTTAGAAGAATGGTTTACACACGCACACTGTTCTTTGTGCAGACCGGGAGTCTTTACATAGCAAACAATATTCGGAACCAAACATACATTATTTGGTTTTACATACTCTCAATAGCGGAACTAATAATGTGGCTTCTTCGTAACCATAGAGCCACGATGTCGTTCGTTGTAAGTGTAGAACTTAGCACAGAACTAATTGGTTCTTTATACTTTACTGTAGAACCAAACAAATTTATAAGAACCATTTAGTTATTAGTTGAACCTATTAAGAACCATATTGTTCCGGTTCGAAGAACAAAATTCTTCCAGAATGGTTCTGCAGTAAGAACCAAACGCGAAGAAACGATTTTGTTCCTTGTTAGGAAATTGTTCAACAAAAGAGAAACGAGTGCACGGTTTTCAAGCATTTATTTTCAACGACTCGGCCAGTTCTGCTTCGCTGGGAAACGGCCGAGTCGTTGAGACTAGGTTTTCTTGTAGTGAACAAGCCTTGAAATAGCGTGTCTGTCATTTGCAGAATGAGGTCCCCAGAGGGTGAATTTAGTGATCATACCCCGCATAACGGGCTAACATCACCAAATCCCCCCTCTGTTGACCTCATTCTGCTTACAGCTCAGCAGAATGAGGTTCCCAGAGGGTGAATTTGGTAATGCTAGCCCGCTATGCGGGGTAGCATCACTAAATTCACCCTCTGGGGACCTCATTCTGCAAATGACAGACACACTATTTCAAGGCTTGGTAGTGAAAAGTCCACATCTTCTAAAAGTGAAGGTATGTACATTACCCAAACGCCATGCAGCACCCTCTCCGTTATCACTGCGATAGATCACTGTCGGAAGGATGGTACTTTGCGGACCGATACATCTATGTTTACGTATCGTCGGAACTATATTTAGTCACCTATTATCCTATTTTGACCACCACAAGTTTGCACTAATGGTAATTCTTTGTGTGTTGATAACAACAATATGAAATGAGCCAGACATAGACAATTTGAATCCTAAAACATAAGAACTAAGATCATGTCAGAAATTCTTACCAAATGTCCTTGTGGCAGTGGTATCTCAGCGGAGCGATGGGAGATAACTCTGTCTGGAGTTTGTACATTATACTATGTACTCATTCCCATGTATGCACCCATAGACGTGGCGACAGGGGGGTTTGGGTGTCTCACCCCCCCCCCCCCCCCCTCAACTTTGGTCAAAATTGTCAACAGTTGGAAATTTCATCCCTACCACAACATCAGTTGGAAATTTCACACCAACAATAAGTTGAAAATGTTCTTGTAGTTTGATTTTCAAACAATTTATTGGGGGAATTTATTGTATTTGGGGCAATATTTGCATAATTGCCTACTTTTTGTCAAAATTTTGGACTGAAATTGCCAGTAGTTGGAAATTTTCCAACCTTATGGGGGGGTGTCAGGTTGGAAATTTCCAACACTTGGAAACCTGCTATAGTTAATATAAGAAAACAATATTGTCCTTCATTTGGTCAACATGGTCATTGGAATTGTCATCAGTTGGAAAATTTCCAACCTCAGTGGGTGTGTCAGGTGTCGAGGAAGGCTTCGGGCAAGTCTAGATGCTAGTATTTTGCGATTTTCTTGTTCAGATATCAAAATTTTCGCACACCGAGCCGAACCGTTGTCGGCCCGGTGTGTCATGGTCCCTCCCCTGGCCAATAAAAAACTCCTAATTAGTTTAAGAAAATTTGGTCAAAATTGTGGACTGAAATGGTCATCAGTTGGAGATTTTTTCCAACCTAAGGGTGTGTTGTTTGATATTTCCAATACTATTGGAAAGCTTGAGGCCAGTCTAGATGCTAGGATTTTGCGATTTTCTTGTTTAGTTTAAAAAAAATTCTCACATCCGGCCGAACAACCATGGTTGGCCCGGTGTGTCCTGGTCTCTTATCCGTAGCCGTGTGCATTTGTCTGGAGTTGGACCACTAGATGTTAGGATTTATGCAATTTTTAGGTTCAAATATCTGAATGTACTCGTACCGGGTATATAGATCCATGGTTTATGAATATATAGGCTATTAGGCCTGAGTATTGAGGTGCAAGGGGCGCAAATGGATTTATGCAAAACTTGTGTTTGGTCGGATTCAACGGGGGTGCAGTTGGAATATCACGTCCCTGTATGCACCTTTCACAATATCTCACAAACCCTGCAATTTATCCACTCAACTTGGTGATAATGACTTTTAGTAGATCCCCTTCTTCTGTGATATTTTGGCTTGCATTGTTGTGATTTCGTTTTCAGTGCGACAGAACACAGTTTACATTCCGATGGAACGCCTCGGTATGGGAGTATGGTACGGCATCGCCTGTCTCGTTTCTTCGGTATGTATAATATTCAATTCAATTCAATTTTAATAGTAACTCTGGTCATCATAAAAGACATTACAGAGACAATACATATGACACAATTACGTATCATCAATACATGTACATGTATACATACACAGCAAATCATTATGATAAATATTATAATACATCGATGTCGCGTTTAATGGATGTATACTGTATACTTGTTTACTCATCCTAATCAGATAATATATTTACCAATATATGGTCTATGGTGTGTATCAACGAATTTATATTTACTTATATACATGTGTGTACTCGTGCACATACAAATGCGCATAAGCCTCAGCAGTTTCTGAAACTTTCCAAAATCTTTTTAATAAATATCGAAAGTTTTTTTTTCTCGCTATTTTGATTGAATAATTGGTTCAACTTCAAAGTGTTTGGTCTATTGAAATAGTATGGTTTGGTGTATCTTACTCTCAAACCCTTAAATTTTTCACACTTCAAGATAACGTGGAATTTATATCCTAACTCTGCATTACATAATGTGCACTTTCTTTCCGAGTATTCTCGATGTGTCCATGATCCTTCTTCGATTGGTAATTTATGATTTCTTGTCCGGAATCTCATGAGAGCGCGTATCATATATGTATCGCTGAATGACAAATATTGTTCGCGATTGAATTTGATATAGTAACTGTCGTACCTGGTCGTAATAATAAAGGTGTCAAATCCTATCAGGGACGTAACGACATATGAGGGGGTGTCCCACACCTCCCCTACTTTGGTAAAAAAAATTCCAAAGGTTGTAGGTTTCATGCCTGACATAAAATTAATTAAAAACTTCTGCCCATAAATAGGTGGATATTGTTCTGTGCATGTTATAATTAATATTTTCCTATCATCTCTAAAATATTTGGACTAAAATGGTCATCAGTTGGAGACCTTCCAACCATATATAGGACAGTGTTAGGTTGGAAATGTTCAACTTTTGGAAATTTTGAGGTACCATTTGTAAACTTCTAACAAAATGCTATTTGCCGACTTGGAATTGTTTTGTCTGGTTCAAGGGGCTACATTTGGAAATTCAAAGTTGGACACGATTCGACACCAAGTTACCCACAAATCAAAACGTCATTGTTGGTTAAAAATACGTAAACGCAGTACCCGTAATACAACACAAGCCTTTCATGTTTGGAATATGATAATGTGATATATAACATGGACGCGTTGCTATGGTGATTTTGCTATAGCTAGAAGCCATTACTTTGGTTTTTCTAAACGTTTGTATTATTTTCAAGCCTTGTCAATAATTTATTCCCGTTGCAGGCACTATTGATTTACCATTTTGCTGTTTACGTGTATCCCAACGCTCTGATGTTGTTTGACAAATCGTGGGTTCGATACGTCGGTTGGTGCGTGGCTGGTTGCCCTGTTTTGCTCGGAGTCATACCAGGTGCTGTGCACTCTGTGTTCGTGGAGAAAGGAACACTAGCTGAGGTCAGTAGATGTAAATGAAGGGTGGAAAAGTCAGTATATTTATAAAACATTCAAAAACATATTTATTGTAAAAAATGGCACCTTTGGTTGATGCAAACCGAAAAGAATTAAAATGGCTATTTCTATCATTTTTTTTCAAACACACGAGCATCTATGATTAGAATATTTAAAATATTACATCGCTCGTATTGGACAAACACCGCAAAATGATAATTTTAGAAAAAATAACGGCAAGTTTTCACAGCATCAGTTTGCCCTAGTAGCATCATCAGGACCAACCAACATCATGGCAAATAAGCGGGGCCACTAAGCCAGGGATGTACACATGTGTTCACTTGAATATTATAGAACAATGTTTTACACATACACAATCATAATGAGAAGGACATCATAATATGAAATCTCATTATTAGCGAATCCATTATAAATTGTCAGTCCAAACAGTCTTGTTAAAACCATGTTTCAGTTCAATCAACTTACGGTCTTCGCACTACCATGGAATAAATTAGTTCAACATGTGGAATCGCGCCAATGAAATTATTTGCGCATCGAAGAATATGTTGCTCGACCAATCATTAGTTTCCTGCAAAAAAAATAATTATTCACAGTTTGTCACTTATTCACAAGCTCCGCCCAATGTTTCTAAAAATAAGTATTAGACTCTCCAGACTGAGTGTTGACCGTACTGTATAGTTTTAACGAGACTGCTTATCGAATATGCTTTGATATTGCATATATGAAAAACTAGAAACGTCTGTGAATTAATGGAGAGTGGGCGCCACTCCACTTTTCAAACTGCCACGTATAAAACTTCAAACGACTAGGTAATGTAGCAAATCGATATTTAGATTCTCGATCAGATGATTCAGTTTCCACAATGACGAGTCTATAAAAGTCGCAGATATGACCACATGTTAATCGGGTGAAGGTCTACTCAAGTGAAAACAAAACAAAGTGTCATGTGCAAAACAAAATTATGACACATCTTTGCATGTCGCGTGTCGTAATGGTGCGTCGTATGAACAGTTTAACCGGATAACGACTGTTCCGTTTCGATACTTGAGCGTATATATATATAGTGTTTCACACCACTTTATGCAAGTTATTTCATTCTTTTCTGATACAGAGATTGAAAAAGGTCGTGAAGACGGACAATACACCAGAAGACGACGATTACGACGATTACGATGCGTATGATTCAGTTGATACCGGCAACACGGTGGTGCCGAAAGCACCTCACATCGGAAATGACGTAACAGAGGAAGAGGAGGATCTTAAGCCGGTAGTGGAGGTCACATATACAACAGGAGAGAGTGGCGAGATAGCGGAAGTGTGATGACGTCATCATAATCAAAATAAACAGAAATACCAATCTCAACGCCTCGGCCATTTCCGCTTTCACATGGAAATAACCTCTCCCATAAATATATACACCATATCTGCAGGAATATTTCAGTCACGTGATCAAATGCATACTACCGGGAAATACGTATGTTAAGTGAGATACTCGTCCGTTAAATTTGAACTAATTATTGCTATTTTTACTAGTTATCACTATTCAATGCATGGTAAAGTTTGGTACAGTCATGCTCTGAATAAATTCTGCTCCATTCACATATATACATGTATGCGTCAACGAGTCAAGCCCATCGCCTTAATACCAGGGCTGTGTATTGTAGCATTGCGCGAATATGGTTTCTATTTGTGGAAGAGGTTATTTCCGAGAGAAACGGAAATGGCCGAGTCGTTGAGAATGCAGAAATACAAACCAGTCAGTGTCGCAAATAGGGTCTAGTTACGAATCAGACGACTAGTTCAATTGGGACAAGGACCAGTCTAAATGCGCGAAATTCGGAAACAACAGTTACTGTCTAAGTGTCTACTTTGTCTACAGAAAACTGTAGCCTAAAAGTATATTTTAATAAGATATTCATATCTCAAAGTTCATACAAAGTATATTTTAATAAGATATTCATATCTCAAAGTTCATACAAATTCGTTGTGAAGGAACATCACTATCTAAGCTGACGTCTGCCATTGTTATGGTGATTATCATGTGTTTATTAAGGCGCATCCCATACCTCATTCTGGCCACAAGTTTCAAACATTGTAACCTAGCGTATAGTAACTTGGCCGTATTTACGTCAGTGCTGTGGGGTTGGGAACTAGGGGCGACTCATGCCGTCAGTGGCAGCCTTCAAAAATCCCCTTCAACAATTGTTCCTACAAAAACCTGGATCCTCAATACCTCTCGCGACACCAGTTTAGAAATTCCCCAAATTATTTTCACATCCAAGCCCTTTTCCCCCAAATAATTAAAGGCCCACTTAATTTTCGAACCACCAGATTACTTTTAAATATAAAATATATGCCATATTATATACCATTTGAAAGAGGAAGCTCCAAAACATTGTATTATCAACTTATCCGGTGTAATAAACTGTGGACATGTTGTTTTTGTTGAGTTGCCAACGCGTTTTGTCATCAAGATTGAAGTAAAAATCAGTATTATTTTCAATGCATATTAAAGATAGAGTTCTTCCCCTTTCATTGAAAATGTTTGAATTCTGTTGCATTCTGGATGCGAGAGGGGGAAGTCTTCAGCAGTTTTCTATTTCTCTGTGGGCATCTTCTGAGACACCGATGTTTCAAATAGTGATGAATTATAGTATTTTAATCATATATTATGACATAGATTGTTATTAAAACCGTATATCGATCAAGTTACTGTAAAAAATAATAATCGGCGACTCGAAATTAAGTGGGCCGTTAAAACAGCCTCCATTTTCCCTATATAATATAATAAATTTTGGAACGGGATAATAGAATATTTGTAATATTTGACCACATATGGCTAATATATATATAGCAAGTCGCCCTGCCTAACTTTACACAGTCCTTCGATTTACAATCCTAACTACACCACTGAAACCTGATCGAGTATATTTTTGTAGAATCACCAAGAAGTGTCAGATAAAAAGTTGAATATGGTAATAACATACCAAACATGAATATGATATAATGATCCTATACATTATATGTTGTTGTAGCTTGAATCCGGGGAGTGATCTTTAAGCCATATGATGGGATATTTATGTAGATTACTCTCGCTTAGCCGCATGGGAGTCTGAGGTCAGTATGACACATAGAGCTATATAAAAAGCGGTGAATTGTTTGAGATCTAATGTTCTATGTTCTGCGTCATACCGCGTCATGTGATGGCGCCAGCCACAATAAGAAACAGTGAGATTTACTGTGGTTGACATTTTCATTGGTTTCAGACACCAGAGAGAGACTGTTGGATTAAATGACAACAGAAGTCCACGAATAAGGCCATCTAAATTAATTAATTGTTTCTCATGCAATTTATTTTCAGATCAGTGAAAGGGGGGGTATGTTTATTCACAAGTATTACGATTGGTGATTTGAATATGCCTACATGTAAAGCCGAAATTAATATACTAGAGTTTTATATTGATTTTCCTAAAAACCTAAAACAAACAAGTTATAAAAAAAGTATTCAATTCACTTCCACGTGAAATGATAGACTGACGTTTGGAAGAATATACAGCCATCGTTCCTGTGACAAATCCTCCCACCAGTAAGGGCTTATCTTCGTCAACTTCGTTTGATTCAGGGATGCCTGTTAATATATAAAGGCCCATTTAATATTCGAATCCCCAAATCACATTATATAAAATATATGCCATTAGTATATACTAATTGAAAGAAGAAGCTCCAAAACATTGTATTTTCAACTTATTCCATGTAATAAACTGTGAACATGTTGTTTTTGTTGAGTTACCGACGTCAGTTCTATGTTCAAGTTTCTGCACAAAGTCTGTTATTTTCAATGGAAGGGGAATAACTCTATATATTGAGATACACAGTTATTCCCCTTCCATTGAAAATAAAACTATAGTTTGAATTCTGTTGCATTCTGGGAGCCATAACGGGGGAAATGATTTTATGGTTTTATAATATTGCAATCATATTTTATGGCATTAGTTTGTTATTAAAACCGTATAACAAGGCACTATAAGAAACAAATTAGTCGGTGACTCGAAAATTATGTGGGCCTTTAAGTGACTTTGAACTAAATAACTGACAAGGTTACCATATAGAATGTAATGGTTCCTGCATGGAGTCGGGTATTATACATGCCAATGTATCACTCTAAGTCTATTATATCGAGGCCAGTATAGTTGTTTAGCTTTTCATAAATTTGAACCATGCAACCGTGATAATGCAAAAGTTGGCCGTGGAATTTCGTTTGCAAATATTGCTTACAATAAAAGAGATTAAAGCGGCTATAACAACCAGTGAGGGGTTGCTTGGGAAACAAATAATAAAACAAAATTATGGCCTAAGATAACGTTGTATTTTGTATATTTGTGTCACAGTCAATTTGAATATCAACTGAACAGAATTCTATACTTCACTTCGGTATTGCATTTTACTGCAGAACAGTATCCCCTATAAATCCTACACATGTTGTTTATTTGTATATTAGGGTACGTTCATACGCTGGCAAGTTTGCACGTATATGTTCAGCATGGCATTTCATCATAGAAAACCACATGGTGCCATGCATAATTTGAAAGTAAACGTGCATATAATATGCATCTTTACCAAAGCTAGCGACATGAGAAGTAAAAGTTGTAACGGCGCTATTGACATTTGCCTTCAAATACCTGTATGATTGATTATTGCGAGATAACTGCACGATATTTACGGGCAACTTCCGGTAGCACGGCTACAGGTGTAACTACGGGGGGATTTTACTTCGCATGTCGTTAGGTGTGGTACAGATGCATTTTATATGCTTGTTTCCATTCATATTCTGGCACCATATCGTTGTCTACGACGAAATGCCTGCGAACCATACTGTGCAAACTTGCCAGTGTATGAACGTATATATATACCCTTAGCAAAAGCATATAGCACCTCATAGAATGTATGTGAATAAACGGATGGTTGTGGAGATGTGAATCTCTGGATAACATTGGTAACTGGGTATGTTGATAGCGATCGATATGGCGATAGTGCCACCGGGGGGGGTCTGAAGTTTGTCTCCGGTCTTGTTTATAAAATACTATAAATTGCGAAATAGCCGAACAATTGATTTCATCTTAGAACCGACCATTCGGTTAGCAGCAGGTTCGCGATGCTCTCCATGCATATACTGTTTTCAAACAAGAATTATACGTTAAAGGTACACCACCAACAACATTTCTTCAAAAGACGCTTTAAATAGTTATCAGAATCGATTTAATTACCAAAATATAATGCTAACCACTGTCAACTCTAGTATAAAATTTTCTAAAACATGTTATATATCTATATTTTGTTCAGCGCAATTTGGTATCGAGAGTATTGCTAGGCCGCCAAATAGTCCAGGTGGTGAAAAATAAAAGATTTCCAAAATCGATCTATGTTAAGTGAGCTTTGGTGGGTGGATTCCTCGATTCGGATCAAGAATGTTTTACCCCCGAAGCCAAAGAAATAGTAATATAGAGCATTAATTCGGTTTGTGTATCTTATTAAAACTAGATTGTTAACCCTTTACCCAACAGAAGGGCCCTGTGCCAATGCATTCTCTTATATATGCGAGTCGACCATAGGTCGCCTCGCATATATAAGAGAATGCATTGGCTTAACACATTAAAAATTATAAAATTGTTAAAGAATGTAAGAAAAAATGGTAAAAAGTGTTAAAAAATAAAAAAATTTAGGCCAATGCATTCTCTTATATATGCGAGGCGACCTATGGTCGACTCGCATATATAAGAGAATGCATTGGCACAGGGCATAACTGTAACTATCACAATGTGGTCAAGGAGCCGGTTCCAATGATATCCATATTTGTATGGTTCTATTGAGACAGACCGAAGATATTTTAGGCTGTTGAAGCTTTATTTGGGCGGTTTTGGCCGGTTTGTTGGGTAAAGGGTTAATGTCAGCAGTTTGTATGGTGCAACATCATGTGCAACAGGGCCATGCATTACAGAAACGATGATTCCTTTCTCTGTCACATTGATTTTGTTTTCTATGATAACACGGTGGGGAATCACGTGGTTTCGAGGTTGATGAGTACCACGCATTCAAAATGGCAGAGGCAAGTGCAAACGCACAAAAACATAATATATGAGGAACTGACACAAAGAATAGCATTTTTACTGTTAACCCTTTACCCAACAGAACGGCCCTGTGCCAATGCATTCTCTTATATATGCGAGTCGACCATAGGTCGCCTCGCATATATAAGAGAATGCATTGGCTTAACACATTAAAAATTACAAAATGTAAGAAAAAATGGTAAAAAGTGTTAAAAAAAGATTTGTTTTAGGCCAATGCATTCTCTTATATATGCGAGGCGACCTATGGTCGACTCGCATATATAAGAGAATGCATTGGCACAGGGCATAACTGTAACTATCACAATGTGGTCAAGGAGCCGGTTCCAATGATATCCATATTTGTAAAGAGCATATGCTAGTTCATTTTAAAAACAAATTGATTCCTTATTTGTTAGGAAATACTCAGTAGTTTTCTATAACATTCCGACCAAAGTTGCCAGTTGGGGGTTCGTGGAATACACCAGTTCATACATCTAGGAGATTCCTTCGATTGACAACTTTGGTCAGAATTTTATAGCAAACAACTGTGAGTTTGGACGCAAATAAGGTATCAGCTTGTTTGAAAAATAGTATAGCATATGCTCGCAGCTGCCAAAATACTATGCAATATATAATTATTATCCTAGTTTATTACCCTTTTCCTCATTTATGGCCGCGTTTGCGATCGCCTCGGCCATTTTGAATTCGTGATACTCATCAACTCGAAACCACGTGGTTCCCCACAGTGTTATTATCTGAATGGAATATAAGCGCAATTGGCAAACTCAGATGACCGCTATCAACATATCCGGTTAACTGGGTTTAGATAAACTTATAGATATATATAATACTTTTCATCGCATGAGATCGAATGTTCATATATATATACAGAATATTGAGTGTTTCCACAAAAATAGTGTTGTTTTTTATAATATCATCATCAGTGTATACAATGCATTTATTATTTATCGTTCAATAAACAATTTATCTAATATGTGTGTCTCCAGTAATGTTCGTGAAATGAAGTACTTCTTTCTGCATGGAATCTTCCAACACAATGGCGATCCAACATAGCTAACATTTTATAACTCGGGACGAAACTAGAAATTGTCGGAAATAATTTGACTTTCGTGCATTTATTTACAGATTTCCAAGTCACAAAAACATTTCTGAGATTTATTCTGCATGTCTGACTTGCAGGCGGGCGACGTGCAAAAGGTTGGAATTGTTCTGGAAACGATCTGATGGTTGTATTGTTCGTAAAGTTCCATCAGCTGTCCCGAGATAGCACCAGCCATTGAGATTTGATGTAAGGCGATTAATTGGATCGCAGAAACTTAGCCAATGTCGTCTGCAGCCGAGTCGTTATTTCGTGGGAGAATCCAGATTCAGATTACGGATTACACTCCATATAACCTACAATGTGGTTCGGAAAACGAACAGACCAGAATCGATAAACGAAATCGTTATTTCATCGCATACAATCCAGATTCTGATTCTGATTCCACAATCGGAATCAGGACATTCATAATGTAAACAAACCGAGATTTCCCCACCTCGGAGTTTAAAAGCACAATAAAACATAAGAATTCGTCCCTTTGGGTACAAATTATTGCATAATATAAACGATTCATATCAAATAATTTTAAATACAGAGACAAATTAGTCCTGACGAGTGTAAACGGGGAGAATTTTACTGAAATTAGCCAAATAATAATGTTATTGATGGTAACGCTGGGGAGTACTTCGGTTGATGGCGAACTTGAAGCTTGTCTCAATTTCATTGTAAATTTCATCATGTTCATTTCACAATTCCATCCATAAAATACATCCCCAACGCATGTCGATTTCAAATTCGGCGGATAACGTCATCATTGACTGAATTCAGTAGAACCTGCATATGTCTTCTACTCTGTTCGTAATTATATGTTCCTTATTGTTCAAGAAATAATAGAATTATATGATATATATGGATTATCAGATACACGTATGTACTATCGTGTCAAAACAATTTCATATTTAAAATGTTTTGTTTCGTTAAATGCGTTCGTTTCGCACATTAATCTCTGTAATGCCGAAGTGGCCAAAGTGTTGTGTATTAGTTGGAAAATAAGGCTTTGATGTACCGATACATGTAGCTAATGTTGTGGACATGTGATTGCATGTGAGCTGCATCTCACAATCACATAAACAAATGTAAAGCTTATTCTATGATCGCAGGATTATAATCGAAATATCAGTCAATTTATCTGATTGAATACCCACACGTACACGTTCTAGGGACGTGGCCAGATGGTTCAACCTTCAAATGTTCAACTGCACCACCACCCCCCCCCCCCCCCCCCCCATTGATCCAAACACCAAGTTCCCAGGTTCTCAGAATTCCGTTTGGAAATATCCCACCTGACACACTCTAAAGTTGGAAAATTACCAACCAATGACCATTTCATACACTAATTATGGTTGGAAAATCAAACAATGAGAACAATTCCAACCTATATCTGGTGTCAAATGTCCAGCTAGTGTTGTGTCAGGCATGACATTTTCAACTGTTAGTAATTTACCAAAGGGGGGTAGACACCCAACCAACCCTGTTGTTACGTCCCTGTACAACTGACAAGTTTCGTGTCTTCCCCACAATGTCTTCATCAATAAACAAACTTTAACTTGAAAATAATACGCTATTGAGTGCGGATTAGCAGCTAATTTTTGGGACAATGTATATGCAACCAACCCTGTTGTTACGTCCCTGTACAACTGACAAGTTTCGTGTCTTCCCCACAATGTCTTCATCAATAAACAAACTTTAACTTGAAAATAATACGCGATTGAGTGCGGATTGGCAGCTAATTATAGGAGCAATGTATATGCAAATAGAAGAAATGCATGACTTCCACAACAAACATGAATATATTGATATAAGATGATACAAATTAATACAATGAGCCATGTTTGACGCTGGGAGAACATTAAACATGGTATCGGCGACCACGTGGATTTCAAAATCTGACCTAGAATCCGCGTAATTGATAATTAGCTCTGCCCCCGTAATCAGTTTCGGATTCTGAATCTGGATTCTCCCACGAAATAACGACTCTGCGCCAACATTGAGCTGCAACTCCACCGAAGTAATTTCACGGAAGTGGATTCGGATAACCCCGACATGCAATTCAGGAAAAGCAAGTTCGCACAGTGCATATACAATCAGCCAATCGGAGCTGATTCGTGTGTGTACACCACACCATGATCATTCTTGTAGCTGTCCGACAATGTTATTCGTTTGTCCCAGTCAGGCCAGAAGCGATCCTTCATCCGGTCACAGTATTCAACAAGGTTGGTCAGCTTCTCTGCGGATAAAACGAAATAACTTTGTTCGTGACTGTGAATCTACGTCAGTCATTTTTAAAGGTACCCAATCCTATCAGACGGTCCCCATATCATCAAGATACAATAACAACAAACAGGTTTTTTTCAAAATACGCTTCAGTTATCAGAATCGATTAATAAAAACCAAATAATGCTAACCACTGTCAACTATGGTATAAAATTTCCCAAAACGCGTTATTTATCAACATTCTGTTCAACGAAATATGGCCGTTTTATCACTTGCGTATCACGAAATCTGGCCGTATTACCACTTGATTTTAGAGTTATTCATCTTCATCCGCAATTTTTTCTGGGCCACAAATAAGTGCACATTTCAAGAAATAACAATTTCAAAAATCGATATCTGATCACTCTGAGCTTTGATGGGTGGGTTCCTCGACTCGAATAAAATATTTTACCCCCCCCCCCCCCCCCAGCCAAAGAAATAGTCATTTGGGAGCGTTAATTCGGATTGTGCATCTTTAACTAAATTCTGAACAATTTTGAATTCTCTATAAATTTTAACCAGACAGCCCTGTGTATCGTATACAGGGTTCAAACTTGCATCACATTTTACGGTTTCGTGCTGTGGATCTATTAAGGGACTTTCGGGCAGAATTCGTTTAGTCACCTGAGTCCTGCTCGTACAGCCAGAATAAATTAGCAGGTTGGACTTGGACCCGCAAAATGCCACCGTGTTTATGCATCCTCTATTTGGTATAGCTCTTTGAGTACAACTACCAAAAATAAACTAGAAATTTTTTCAAATAAGGATTAACTGTCATGTCGACTGTTTTTATGGAGATGTAACGGTGAGGTAAGTGGACATAACTTGTGTAAAACCCGAAGGGTTTTACATACAAGTTATGACCACTTACCTCACCGTTACATCTCCATAAAAATAGTCCACATGACAGTTAATCCTTATATTTATATACATTTAGCGAGAAAGCCACTTTTGTAAATACATTTAAATCGAAAAGTGTATCGTGACAAGATCAGCCCAAAATACCCAATAGCACCCTTGCCAAAAGTTAATAGGAACAATTTATCTTCATATTGAAACCCGATGATGTATTAAGTCAATATTAAGCGCGAGTCCAAATGCGCCCAAAACATTACGCGTTCGTCTTTCCAAACCTAATGACCTATCGATGGTGTTATTAGCTTGGTGTTATGAGGCGTTGCGCATTCACCGAGAAATAACTGCAACTAGCCACGTGGGCGCCGACCAATCAGAATGCTGGATTTAGTGATGACAACACTTAGTGTGTAAATATAACAAATTAATCCGGTTTGTTCTGAGCTTGAATAGATATTCACATATATGTTATGAAGAGTTTAAATCCATTAAATGGCTTCCGGTTGAATCCAGAGTATCCCAAAGAAAACTGACTATCATGAAAAATATCACAGATGGGAAAGCTCCTAACTACCTAAGTGATGGATTCCAAATTTTCGAACACACATTGCAAATATAATCTCCGGTCTGGTATTTTTAAATTATCTGTGCCTCATGTTAGAGTATTTGGATACAATAGCTTTTTATACACAGGGATCACTTTGTGGAATAATTATGTAAAATATATTGAACCTAACTGCAATTTGGCCACATGGAACCACCTAATAAAACAGGAATTATTTCATATTCCATATCCTGGTGGAATGTATATGTTTTGGTTACTCTTCCAAATGGTATATACTATGGCATTCGAAAAGTACCTTTTTAAACATGCAGCTGTCATTTCGCCCTCCTGTGTATTATCAGCCACAGTTTGTTGGTAATCTATGGGCGCATGGGGGTTTTATTTATAGAAATTGGGATTTTTGGGACGCTTTAAAAGTTGTACTGCGACCCCGATCGAGTCGGGTATTTCGTTTATTGTCGTTTACATTATTATTTTATGCAGCGGGCGTCTCTCGAGACATGCTTGATTGACCCATGGTTTGTTATTCTGATGCCAAGAAGTGCAAGGCGATTAATTCTAACGGGAATTCACACGTTAACCATTAGCGCGTTGCGTGTTATGTGTTTCTATTGTTCTTTAACCTGCTTTGTTGCATCGTTATTTTAACATCTTTCGTTTATTTTCAAGTGACATAAATCGGAATCATATCTACGATTATACTGCACGGGGATTTGACCATTGTATAAGAAATTTAATTCGAACATGAATCCTACGAGGTGTTTGTTTATATCGGTGTTTAACATGTTATTTAATATCGTTTAGTGAACTTTTTCATTTAGTTATACGCGACAAATATCGGCATGTTATATTCTAAATGAATTGGGATGGTAATTATTAACCAATTCCCACGTTACTCCTTCGTGCTGTTTGTAAATATTGACTTTTCATTTCTTTGTATGAGGAATATATTGGAGCTATGAATAGAGATGTTATTAAGAAAAGTTCCAACACCAACCCTTCACGTTGGTTGTTTAACATACAATGTGTCCTAATTCTAAACATTACCCCCCCCCCCCTTCTGGGACCATGCTTTAATTGATCCTCATTGGGAAGGGGGCATATTATAATTAGTCCTCATTGGACCATAATTTAATTGACCCTCATGTGACTATATTGTATTTCACCGCAGTGGGACCGTAGTTTAATCAACACTGATGACAGCATATTTTTATTTTAATTAACCCTCATAATGGGACCATATATTTATTCGTTAATTAAGTAACGTTACCATATTTTAATTGACCTAAATGGGACCATATTTCAATCCCCCCATGGGTCCATAGTTTTATTAACCCTCATGGAACGATATTTTAATTAACAATCAAGGTACAATTTAATTAACCATCATGGGACCATATTTTTTACTAACCCTCATTGGACGATATATTAATTAACTCTAATGGGATCATATTTTATTTAATCGTGATGTGGCCATATTTTAATTCACCCTCATCGGACCATATTTCAATTAACCCTCTCTGTGTGTGACCATATTTTAATTTACCCTCATGGAACCATACATGTATTTTAATTAATCCTTATGAGAGGTCATATAATGAGTGCATTACCTGAGTCCATTCTTAGATCAGCATTACGCCCTCCTAGGGTGTATATTGGCAAGTATATCTGACCCTGTCGCAGGAGGTGGTGGACTAAATGTGATTAAAACCTACTCGGTATTTGCGTAACTGGATGCTAAATGTGATTAGAAACGTGCTCGTACATGAATCATGTTACGAAGATCGCGCAAATTTTTGCCCGATTATTATTCTGCATGCTATTGCATGCGCTACTCGGACCACTATTTCAAATGAAATTAGAAAAAAAAATATCACATATAATCAACTACATTTTCAGATTTTTCACAATCATCACAATAAAGTTGTTATATTGTATATATGGCTAATAATATGGTCTTGATGACGTTACCATTTCTGACTATGGTTTTCTTGTTAACTATATATCAGGTTTATGCATGGATGCGCGGACTCGATTCAAAATTCCTTGCTTCGGTGAGCGTGAACAAAATTAACAAATTCTCATTTCTTATCAACAGTTACTATATGTTACCTGTCATTAACCGCTCGTGTTGTGTATCTCGCATGTGCCATCGTATCTGCGCCAACATCCCGAACATAGAGCAGTCCAATTCGCTAGGTTCCGACCCCATGAAGTATGGTTTAGTTCCTACGTACCGGAAATAATATGTTATAGAATAATAATGTAATGAATCTCTGCCCTGGCGATTTCAGTAGGGATCATGCTCCACCATTTTATCATTTTTTTCCCCTACATTCTTTAACAATTTTATCTTTTTTTTATCATTTTTTCTTATATTCTTTATCAGTTCTTATCATTATTTCTTACATTCTTTAACAATTTTTTATCATTTTTTTTCCCCATTTTTTCTTACATTTTTTAACAATTATAAAAAAAATAATATTAAATTTGTTAGGCCAAAGCATTCTCTTATATATGCGAGGCGACATATGGTCGACTCGCATATATAAGAGAATGCATTGGTACAGGGTTTTCGCAAAAAATATGGGAACGATTTGATGTTCTGACAAAGAACTTTATGAAAAAATAACGCGGGCTATATAATTATCTTATGGTCCTTAATAATGCAATAGACAGTTTGTGAAGTTCCAAACTCGATATTGCATGATTTTGTCCAGTTATGTGAGTCGCTTACATAACGGGCTAATTAAAGTGACATATCATTTATAATCACTCGGGAAATCATGGTAAATCACACATATGAATGTAATAAATTAAAATGTTATTTTTCTCAACATATTTCTTACTATACAATTAAATAGACGGTCGTATCGGGTGGCCTTGTATATAATACTCACCAAGTATATTAGATATGGCTGTCAGATCTGATTGTCCTATCGCCCCAATCTCATCCGGCGTGTGCCTCCCTATCCCGTGCCCCCACATTTCGAGTCGTAGGACACGTTTGAGTATCTTCAGCACTAACCACCTCTTTATGGGTCCGTAAGGGATTAGCTCTTTGAGATGTGACTGTGCGTCTGTGAAAAACGATTGCTCACACATCGTCCTGTGAGGGAAATAAAAACGGATCATATGTCTCATAAACCTTGATATTTAGGAAACAAATATATTCTTAGAAGGTTCTAAATCACTGCCCTCATTCTAGATCATGCCATGAATCTCTACTCTGGCTAACTCCCGTATAAGAGATCATAATCCACCAGTACAAAACCTTGGAATGTTTTCAAGTTTGGACAGGGAACCTTATAAAGTCGATAACATGGGGAATATATTTCTTAGTTATTATCTGTTCGTTAATAATGTACTTCACAGTTGGTGAAGGTCCCAACTCGAACTTTTACAATTTAAATAAATTTGTGAGCGATTTTGCTTTGCGTCGCTTACAATTATGGAATTTCTCCTGGCTAATTGAGTCATTGTTTATTGCGATATCGGCTCAGAAATACCACGGAAAAGCATGCAATTTTGAATTGGGACATTTACTTACAGTGAAGTACATTATTAAGGAACAGATAATAACTAAGAATATATTCCCCGCGTTATTTTTTCGACTTTATAAGGTTGCCTGTTAAAACTTCAAAAAGTTCCAAGGTTGTGTACCAGTGGAATATAATCTCTATACGGGCGTAACCCAGCGTAGAGATTCATGGCATGATCTACCCTTATTCAAAAACATTGAGAATTCGCTAACGTTCACAAGTATATAGAACTAACTGGCAGTGTAATACCATATCATGCACTGGTCTGATGTATACATTGTATATATGATATATACAGCTGACATATCGGCTGCATTTTGAGCGACCTTATATTCAAACATGCTCAGAATAAGAGGCGAAAACATCAATAAATTCAAATATTGTTTAAAGGTACTCAATCCTATCAGACGCTCCTAAATTACTATTTCTTTGGCTACGAGAGTAAAAAATATTTGATTCGAGTCGAGGAACCCACCCATCAAAGCTCAGAGTGATTAGATATCGATGTATGAAATTTGCTGTTTCTATTGTTTGTGGACCAGATCTTGTCCAGGACCACGTGCTCGAATGGACAAATTGCGTAAGATGGATAACTCTAAAATCAAGTGGTTATTATTTTTAATAGTAACCACTTGATTTTCGAGTTATCCATCTTACAACCGCAATTTGTCCGTTTGAGCACGTGGTCCTGAACAAGATCTGGTCCACAAACAATAGAAACAGAAAACTTCAAACATCGATATCTAACCACTCTGAGCTTTGATGGGTGGGTTCCTCGACTCGAATCAAACATTTTTTACCCCCGAAGCCAAAGAAATAGTAATTTAGGAGCGTCTAATCGGATTGAGTACCTTTAATATCCGAAAATACCATGCCAAAACTTGCTTTGATTGTGGGGGGGGGCGTATCACGCGCATTATCATTAATAATAAAAAAAATTATTTGAATTTGCTAAACACATTCATATACATCGATAGAATTCTATTTATTTCAGCATGCAACAGTTATCATTCAATATGTCATACGTGTATGAGGTGGCTTATAATAGGCACTATATATAATTATATATGCTTACTACCAAATCATGCTGTAACCATTCTTTTATTCCGCATTCATACCGTGAACATTGCACACTTTTCTGGTTACAATAAAATATGTTTACACCAAATAAAAACGGAACTAATCAGGCTAAATAATTTTGTTCGAGCTATATATGAAAAAAATGCAAAATATTGCCATTTCTGTGCCTTTTTAAAATAATTTATTCCCCATTCAACAATATATAGCGATAATAATGAGTTTTTATACAGCGCTTAACCAATTTTTTATAATTAATTGTTCTAAGACGCTAATGAAAGTTATTACCCCGACGAACTCAGTAACCATCTACTGCTCCCCGGGGACAGGGGGGGGGGGGGGTACAGCCACAATGTGGCTACCATACTACAAGATCTTTCACTGCACATAATCAGGTACCCTTTTCAACGCATGGGTGGTGCGAAACAGACACTGTACGAGCGACCTTGCTCAAAGGTCACAACTTGGCGCGAAATTTGAATTTCCAACCATCGCACGCCGATCAATTCGCCCAAGCCACTGCTGAGTGAAACTCACATTAGACCAGCGACGGGCTGCGAACTCGTATCGCTGTGTTGACAGTGAAGACAAGTCCGACGCGCTGACCACTGGGGCTCCATAGCGATCCACGGCTATGTTGTATTTCTCGTCTTTATTTATATTTACGATCGTAGGTGGGGGGGGGCATGAGACCAATCACCCCATGTCGCAATGACATTGTCCCTGAAATTGCCAGAATGACTTTTGTTTTATCGGTATATACACGCTACATTCGTGTATTAGTTTAGCATGTATTGTTCGTGCTATTTTGAATGCCACAATGTACCAAAAAGCTTTTTTTTCTTTCTTTTTTTTTAAATTTAATGAGAGTTGAAAATGATTTGGCATTTAGTATAACATTGCTCACCATGCACATACAGCTTTGTTCTCAGTTATTTAAGATGAAATTGTCCCCATATTTCCGTTATAGATTTTGTTCGGTTTATGGCTTAATATTTTACTTCCCCTGCACTATATAATCGAACTTAATATTTCCAGATTTCATGCGGATTTATTACTGGAATAACTGTGAATTAAGACAGATATTCCCCTCGTTGTCGGGCATTCGGCAAATAAATAACTCGGCTTCGCCTCGTTGAATTATTTTTCCGAATGCTCGGGGAATATCCTATATATAATGAGGAAGTGGATTTGGTTTTAAGAATAACATAATTGCACATCATGTGGGCCACTATGGTCAGTATTGCTTACATCTACCATGTATGCTACATAATATACCAATATAGCTACCAGCATTTGAAGCTAATGGTTTGACGGCATGGGTGCATGTAAGCTATACAGTATGGCAAAACAACTACATGCACATCGGGATATTAATGAGCTTCATAGCCTACCAATTCATCTACGAGCAATTCGGGATATTAAGATGGAGATGTACGTTTTGCATAAATACAGCCAAATATGGCAACAGATTTTCAACAAGGAATTTCTCTGGATCTATCTGGCGAAAAATCTTGAATTTCACATATCATCATCTTCATTGTTTGCAGAATCTGAGCAGTTATTAAGAGGTGACAAAAACAATGGAATTTAATACATTTGAGAGATTGAAATTATTATTTTCTTTGTTGTCCCTTTTTCTGTACCAAGAACCGCTAGAATAATTAATAATTTCACACAACACTCCAATCACCAAACAGCTCATTGTCTTGGCTCCACGAGAGGAGGCTTCATTTGTATCATTATGTGGAGTTAGATTTTTAATTGCATAATATAGTGTCATATCCCCCATATATTATAATGAAGAATAAAGAAGTCACAAATATTCCATCCCAATGAAAACAAATGTTGATATGTAGTGTGTTCCACTCAAGCAGTGCACAATCAACTGGAGATTAGTCCACACGCAGTGTTAAGAGATATGGTGGTCAGCTTTAACTTTTATGATTTCAGCTATTTGCTATTACTCTATGGGCACCTTCAGAGACACAGACGTTCCTAATGGTGATGAATTATAGTATTTTAATCATATTTTATGCACAGATTTTTATTAAAACCGTATATCAAGGCACTATAAAATAAATTATTTAAAGGCTCACCTAATTTTCGAGTCACCGATTGTCCAAGACATTGTATTGTCAACTTATCCGGTTTAATAAACTGTGAACATGTTGTTCTTGTTGAGATACCAACGTGGTTTTGTCATCTAGATTGTAGTAAAATGTGTATTAATTTCAATGGAGGGGAATAACTCTATATATTAAAGATAGAGTTATTTCCCTTCTATTGAAAATACATCTTTAGTTTGAATTATGTTGCATTCTGGGAGCCAAAAACGGGGGTAATCTTTCTATGATTTTATGTTTTCTATTTATCTTTGGGCATCTTCTGAGACACAGATGTTTCAAATATTTTATGGCATAGATTGTTATTAAAACCGTATATTAAGTCACTATAAAAAAAATAATCAGTGATTCGAAAATTAAGTGGGCTTTAAATAACGGAGATATATGAACAGTTAAAATTAGCAATATTCACTATCGGGGCTTTTTTTTTATCTAATTTGGCAAGATCGCCCTTCCCCTGGATATATATTTTAAGAAGTGTTTTCATTACTTGTGGTGTTGTAAATTATTTCAGACAGATCGCCGTTATTATGTTGCAAGTATAGTTATCACCCTTCCGATACTGTCACTTGTGTTGTTGCAGTGCAAGCTGCAAAACAGAGTTCAACCAAGTCCTGCGTAAGGGACTGAACTATGCATGGAGCTTGGTTGCAGTGAAGTAATCTTGGCACGATGGATCGTCAGATTGGCATGCAATATTAGCATCCCATTCCAATCACCCATAATAATCCACTAGCATTTTGTTAAAATATTAAAGATGCACAATCAGAATTAACACTCTCAAATTAGTATTTCAATGGCTTCGCGGGGGTAAAACATATTTGATTCGAGTCGAAGAACCCTCCCATCAAAGCTCAGGGTGATCAGAAATCGATGTCTGAAATCTGTTATGTTTCACCACCAATAATGTGGCCCAGTGAACAGTCGACGAGAAGGACTTTCTCTGACCAAATTGCGGATGAAGACGGATAACTATAAAATAACGTGGCTTTTTTTTTTTAGATATTTGACAAACCGGCAAAATTTGTTGAACAAAATGTTGATAAATAACAGGTTTTGTGCAATTTTATACTATAGTTGACTGTGGTTAGCATTATTTTTGGGCAATTACTCGATTCTGATAACTGAAGCGGCATTTCAAAATTTTGTGTTGTTGTTGGAATCTGATGATATGGGTACCATCGAATCGGATTGAGTACCTTTAATCTTGTTCGTATCGCGAATAACTATTGTTTACCCTAACTTACCAATACAGATTCTCTTCAGTCATTTTCTGTATTGCGCGAGCGACACCAGCTTCGTATTCAGTCAGCGTTGAATTGAAGTCGCATCCCGTTTCCTTTTTCAGATACTCAATACATAACTGAGAATCTGCTACGTGCAGTCCGTTATATTCCATCCACGGCGTCTTACCCTTTGATGAGAACCTCCCAGTGTGATCATTCTGAATGAGACAGTGGAAATGATATTCTCTGTCAAGGGGCCATTTTTGACAAACGAAACGAAGCTGTGAAAAAATTTAAAGTGGCAGTCTCCCTTGAACTCAAATTTCGATAGCCTATATATAGGCTAAAATTTAGAAGTAACAGTTGCCACATTGCGGGAAATTCCTCAAGAATATAGTAATGTTATAGCATAATGATAGCATGGGTGTGATATTTTCCACAAAACACACTTTGTGTGAGTCGAGCGTTTGTTTATATAGAGCACGTAAAGAGTGAGCGATAAGCAAAACTCTCAACACTGTGACATTTTTTTTACGAGAGTGATTCACGTTGACCAATTCAACACCGAAATCTGGATTGTTGTTACCAAGACATGCATGATCATGCATGAACTTGAGAGACTGCAAATTAAATATTTGAAGTCCATTTTGAATTTGAAATCGAGCACACCAGATGTCATGGTAAATTCTATGAGTAAATGTTCTTTAACAAACAAAACAAAATAAAATACAAAAACAAAAGGAGGACGGAAAGAGAAACACGAGAAAATGTAATGTGGCACAATGTCCATCTCTAGTGACGTCCCTGGTTATATTTCCCACAATCATATGATGCATGCCCTCAAGTATAGATCGTCAATATACTCACCATATATGGTATCCGTGCCATTCGCAAGAACGTTTCCAGTTTCAGTGGGAAGGGCGATACACTCGGTGCTCTAGGTCCACGCCCGATTTGATACAGAATAACTGTGTCCTCTCGAGGAGTAAGCTTGGGTCCGTGCAACAATCTGAAAAAGTGATAGTTTTGTTATAGCTATATCAGTGCGGAATGTTATCTGTGACAATTCAGATTTGAAAACAAAATGGTAAATATGGTGGAACTTATTAAATCGTTCACGTGAAGTTTTTTCAGGTCATAACAGGGGGGGTGAAAAATTTCTTCCGGCACGTATGCCGGGGTGGGTGGGTGGTCAAAGCCACCAACAAGCAATTTTTTCCGCAACTAAAAAAAATATTCCTGCTTGTTTTTAGTGTTTTGGCAATGAGTTGGGCTTCAAAACCACTTTGAATCAGTTTGAATGACAGAAATAATGTAATTCTAACTGGTAAACTGACTGCAGGCAGTTATCGTGTTGTATTTTGTTGCAAATTTTGAAATCCAAGATGGCCGCTGGCAGCCATGTTTTTTTGGCCGAATGACCTCAAAATTACTCATTCCTATTTACATGTCCATGTTAACATCCATGATAATAGTATGCACAGAAATTCATATACAGCTGTTTACAGTGAATTCCCCCCCCCCCCCCGCAAATCTCTGTTTTAGTGTTAAAAGGGGGGTGGGTGTCAAAAAATGGTCGGAAAAAACTGCCGAAAACGGAAAAAAAATTGGCGGTGGGGGTGGGTGGGTACAAAAAATGATCGAAAGGGAAAAAATGCCATACGTGCCTGAAAAAAATTTCCGACCCCCCCCCCCCCCCCCCTGGTCAGATATATACTTTCAAAACTTTAGTTTTACCGTGCAGGTTATGCCTTAATGTTAAACTCCCGAGAAGTACAAAAATAAATAATTAAAAAGAGCGTAAACTTGTCCAAATATAGCGGAAAATTTAAATAACGTGTTTGATAATATATGACTATATTTGACTGAATATGTTTTAATTGTGAAGAGCAATTAAAGGCCCAGTTAATTTTCGGGTCACCGATTTTTTTTTTTATAGTGCCTTGATATACGGTTTTAATAACAATCTATAACATAAAATGTGATTAAAATACTATAATTCATCACCAGTTGGAACGTCTGTGTCTCAGAAGATATCCATAGAGTAATATAAAATAGCTGACATTTTCCCCGTCTCGCTCCCAGAATGCAACAGAATTTAAACTAAGATATAGAGCTATTCCCCTTCCATTGAAAAATAATACACTTTGCACTACAGTCCATATTAAACTTAAGCACAAAAACACATCGGGGTACCTCAACAAAAACAACATGTTCACAGTTTATTACACGGGACAAGTTGATAATACAATGTTTTGGAGCTTCCTCTATCAAATTGTATTTTATATGGCCCATATTATTACTTGCCACGTCTACACGTATCTTCCTACAATGCCAGGACGTGGCGACATGGGAAGTTGCAACAACCCCCCCCCCCCCCCCCCCCCCCCACCCCCAATTTTGGCCGAACGTTATTTCATGTCACGACACAAAATTAATTGAAAATTTCCAGACTGAATGTAGGTTGAATTTGTTGTGATCGTTTTAAATTACAAGTGGCATTTACTGTGATTTATTTTATTGTTTAGACCAAATTGCATACTTTCGGTAAAAAAAATTGACAAATTTGAAAATCAGTTGGAAATTTCTAACCATAGGAGGATTTTAGGTTTGAAATTTCAAACGGTTGCAAAGTTTGAGGTACAAGTTGGAAAATCCCCCCCCCCCCCCGGTAGTGCATCGAGCCGTTATACAAAGTGATAAGTTCAGACTAGAACCGTAACATCTATGCAAAACTGAACCGTAACATACGCGTGTTGTGTTTTTTTTTAGTAAACAATCATACCCCTACCGGTCTGTTCTCTCGCCCCCTCCCCCGCAACCACAAACACACCCAAAAACACAATGTCGAAAATGCACAAGGGTTGTGTAATGGAAAACACGCGGGGTGGACAGTACAAACTGTGAGCCAATTCGATGGACATCCTCTAAGTCCTCGCGGTGGTACTATAGGTAGTTATTGTTATTGATAATGTAAAATTAAACAGTGTTAAATGTGTGTTGCTGTAGGCTGCGTAAAACCAAGAGATTTATATCAGTAATCGCATAATCGTAAATTTGCAAAACTCCTATTATATATCCTGGGTGGTACGTCATCCATGTAAGGTAATGAGTTGATGGACCGTGTATAGGCGACAGGTGAAAGGATATGTTACGTAATATATTTCTTACATGCAAATGCTGGTCGTCACACAATAGGAAAAACCAATAGCGCATGTAACTTCTTACCTGTCCATCTGATCTTTCATCTTTTCTTTCATGAACTTTAGCACAATCAACACGATTGAGATAAAAACGAAAATAACCGCTATAAGTATGCTATCCATGGATGATGCGATGAATCTCAGAGAAAAGAAAAACGCACACACGATTTAAACCCGGTAACAATGAAAACATATAACATATTTAAACTGAAAGGTAATCAATCTCGACCGCTTAGGGTTAAAATGAGGCACGCCCATTCTGCGATATTGGGCTGATATCGACATATAAGGCATGGGCGTGAGAGCTGGCTCACTTTTACAACATCGGAGGTTGTGAATAAGCACAGATAAGATTGAAGATTGTGTATATTATTTGTCTATAAAAACATAATAGATTGGTTATTTTTGATGCAACTTTATGAGCGTAATTCGCAGTCACGGCGCGTGATATCTCAAAGTTGAAATGAAATTTTCCAAGATTGAGGATGATAAAAAGATAGAGTTTTCCCTCGTGGTATGCTCCGAGTACGTTTCCCGAGATTTCTATTAGAAAACAAGAACATCGCTAATAGACCTTGAGCTACCATATGGCCACCCTCCCCCCTGTGCGGATTTTAGCCGACTATGTTTTTCCGATAGAGGGATGTATTTCACACATTTTTCTGCTTGTTTGCCACTCGGGCGTGGGGGCTTTTTCATTTTATAGCGATTTTTTATAAAACTACTGTGATTTTTTGCGATAAAATCCTTATTGGGGGTAGGGGAAATATTTCTCTCAAAATTAATACTAAAACTGTATGTATCTTCTCAAACTCAGTTTCATTCGAACTGAATATAACAAGTGTCTGCGTAGATAGCGTCAGATGGGCACCTGACTCGATATTTTTCTTAAAGTGACACCGATTATATGATTTTTCGTTTATTTTGAAGATATATCTGAAAAAGTACAGTGTGTGAACTTACGCATGCATAACGTGATTAAACTATGAACAATACCGATGTTTTCATTATTTTCAACGAGAACATAGACCAGGGCAGTTTTCTATAACATTCCACGAGCAAATGGATGCATATAGGTAGTCAATGTTCACATGTTTCGAGGCCATTGAATCCAAGATGGCCGCCAAAATTGAATATCTGACTTGATAAATTTTAATTCGCAATCACTCGGGCAGTTTATGATATATTAAGTCGTGCGATATGTTATTCTATTGATAGTTGAGTTGTCCTTATTGAGAGGTATAAATAAATTTCATATATTCAAAATGGCCGCCAAAATGGCCACCGGAAGTAGAAAATATGACTATTTTTCACTCATATCTTCTTGATCAGTTTCTGCTGTTTGGAACTGGTTGAGGATTGTGACCTTATTTTTTATAGTTTTATATTAACTAATCATTGGGGTAATGAAAAAAGCAATTATTTGGGTCCTAGCCCTCTCCGTTCCCTCAAAATTTTGATTTTACAGAATGCGGTATAAAATTTCACCAAAAAATCACAATTGGGTTTCTGTTCAAATTTCAACAAAGAATGAGCACAACTGTGGAATGTAAGTAAGGAATACCATTATACATGGATACTCCAATTCATAGGAACAAAAGTTGTTACTTTGGATCAAAATGGCCGCCAAAATATGGAAAATGGTAGATATTGCCCCAGTGTGTCCTGGAATCGCTTACAATTTGTGGTTGATGAATGAAATTGGCTATTCTGCCTTCTATACATTGAATACTAACATTGTTACTAACTATTGTAACAAAGACATTACCAGAAATATTGGATTTCACTCTCACAAACGTGACATAAATATCGGCAAAAAATCTCTTCTCATGTTTGAACCATTTTTTGCAAGTAAACTGTAACTATCTTCGGCATGAGAGGTGTTTATTGTTTTTATCTATCTTAAATGTGTCACAATAAGGTGTTTAATGACCAAATTACTCAAGGTGGCTTCCAAAATGGCAACTAAATTGGGTAAAAAGTTGATTTTCACATATATCCGGAACATAATTATCTGCTGTTCCGAAAAGGTAGCAAAGTGTGACTAACTTTGATATTATACACGTTAGTTAATCGACTGACAACTACATTTTATATTCTGGTTGGCACTGTACATTATGAGGCACGATCATTTAATTTTAAAATGTGCAGTGTACAATTGTGCCGAAAACGTCTTTTGGGATTCTGGCCAAGTTTTTGAAAATAAATGGGCAGAACTTTGAAACCGAACTGAGAGGGACCATCCGACCATAATATGTGGCTACTCTTGCCCATTACCATAAACATTTATCAACTATTGTCAGGAAAATCGTTTAACATTTCCTCCATCGTGCATACACGCCACCAAGGAGGACTCTCTGGTGTGATCTCTATATCAAGTAACATATCATTGAGTTATTGTGGAAAGCGATAGCCACCCAAGGTACACATGTACAACCCACCAGGGCCATACAGTCACTCCAAATACAAATAAACAACACACATATGACAATATAGTCGCTCGCTTTATAAACATACACCTCACCCATAACCACACAGCCATACTTGTGTATATCCCTGCACACCACACATGACCATACATCTGTCAATAACAATTTAATGCATGCACACCAGGTATACCTCCTACAACTGACCAATGACCGTACCGTCACTATATGTATACATATTCACCACATTCATGATCACACAGTCAATCATTGTGTACCTATTGACCTCACCATTGGCCATAACGTCAATCCATGTGTATCTGTGTTCCACACCCATGGCCAAATAGCCACTCAAGGTATACATATACACCCCACCCATGACCATTGCATCGCTCCATGTATACATATGCACCTCACCAATGGTCATATAACCCCACTTGCGTATACCCATACACCCCACACAGTCATGGGTCAACATACATGTACACCATGTAAACTGTTACACCTGACCCATGACCATATAGCCACTCCCTGTATTCACCACAGTCATGATCATACAGTCACTACAGGTACACATATTCACATCACCATTGGTCATACGGTCAATCCCTGCATATCTACTCGCCACGCCAATTGCGAAATAGCCACTCAAGATAAGCATATACACCCCACGCATAACCATAGAGTGACTCCAGGTATACATATGCACCTCAGCAATGGCCATATAGTCACACGTGCTATACATATATACCCCTCGCCCAATGACCATACAACCACTTGGCGTATACCCGTACACATAACATATGACAATGAGTCACCATACATGCACACCAGGTATACTCCTACACCTGACCCATTTCACTCCGTGTATACATATTCACCACATTGGTGATCACACGGTCACTCCTTGTACACCTATTCATTTCATTAATTGCCACACAGTCACGCCCCGTATACTTATTCACCATACCCATGGTCATATAGCCACTCGATATATACATATGCAACATAAACATGCACATAGAGTCACTCCAGGTGTACATATACACATCACCAATGACAATAAAGTCCTTCCAGGTGTACCAATACTTCTCACACATGATCAATAATACATTCCAGACTTTTTGTATACACCCCACACATGACAATTCAGTCACTCGCTGTGTACTCATACACGCCATCCATGATCATACAGTTACTCCCTGTATACCTATACATCCACCGATGACAATATACATCCACGACATATATAAATATACATCCCATCCATTACCACCACGGCACTCCCTATAAACCTACACGCTCGCCAACGACCACCCAGATATACTCTGGGCATGTATATTCATGGCCGTGATGTCAGTCCATGTACACCTACATGTATACACATAACACATATTCATCCAACCACTCCTATTTATCCATATACCCCACCCATGATCACATAGACACCAGATGTATACATGGTCACCCACATGTGGCAATACAGCCACCAAATATACACCTATACATCCCACCCATGACCATAGTCACTCCATATATACATAAACAACACATATATGACATTGTAGCTACTCCCGTTATATCCGCACACAATATCATCGTCCGTGCGGCCACATCGTGTTACCCGTACATCCACACATAACCATACAACCATACAGTCACTCCATGTAAACATATTCAGCTCACACATTACCATACGGCCACTACTTGTATACATATGCATCTCACAATGGACATCCCACTCACGATCATATAGACATTCCTTGTATATCTGTTCACATCATTCATGATCATAAAATAACTCCATGTATACCTATTCACCTCACCTATGACCATGCAGTAACTCACGGGCTACCATATTGACCTCCCTCTTGTATCGAGCTGATGAATTTTATCCTAATGAGTCAAAATAGCCAGAATAGTCACCACAGATTATGGTTCATCTTAGTTCCGTTTCAAAGATTCAAAGTGGCCATAATCCCAAAAGAGGTTTTCGGCAAAATTCCATAAGCAACTTTAAAATGAATTTGTCATGCCCCATAAGGAACCGGGACAGCCAATAATATTTAGTTGTCAGTTGATTACCTAACATGCATAATAACCAAGTAAGTTACAATTTGCTAACTTTTCGGAACAGCAGACAATAATGTTCCGGATATATGTGAACAATGAACTTTTTACCCAAGTTGGTTGCCATTTTGGAAGTCATCTTGAGTAATTTGCTCTATAATGACCTTAGTGTGACACATTTACATTAGACCAAAACGATAAAAACCGTTCATATCAAAGTTAGTTACAGTTTACTTTTAATAAAAATGATCAAAACATGAAAAGTTAATTTTTGCCGATATTTATGTCAAGTGTGTGAGAGTAAAATCCAATATTTCTGGTAATGTCAGTGGTTACAATACTAAAACTTAACCAAGGTGAATCAGACATGTTAGTTTTCAATGGATGTAAGGCAGAATAGCCAATTTACTTCATCAAAAACCACAGATAAGCGATTGCAGTGAACGCTGGGGCAATATATTTACAATATTTACAATTTTCCATATTTTGGCGGCCATTTTGATCCAAAGTAACAATTTTGGTTCCAATGACTTGGAATATTCACGGGTAAGGGTATGTCTCACTTACATAACACAGTTCTGCTCATTCCTTGTTGAAATGTGACTAGAATCCCAATTGTGATTTTTTTTTTGTGAAAATTTTATACCGCTTCCTGTAAACTCAAATTTTTGAGGGATCGGAAGGGCCTAGGACCCAAAGAATTTCTTATTTCATTGCCCCAATGATCAGTTAATATAAACAATACAAAATAAAGTCACAATTCTCAATCAGTTCTAAACAGCAGAAACTGATATAGAAGATATTAGTGAAAAAAATTCACATTTTCCACTTCCGGTGGCCATTTTGACGGCCATTTTAAATATATGAAATTTATTCCTACAAATAAATAAGGAGTACTCAATTATCAATAGAATGGCATATCGCACGACGTAATACCTCATAAACTTCCTGATTAATTGCGAATTGAAATTTACCTGTTTAGATATTCAACGTTGGCGGCCATCTTGGATTCAAAGACCGATAACTCTACAAAGCCCCCATCGCCAGATGGCAAACAACCGGCAAATTGAAGGACTGATATAGTTCTACAGAGATATCATAACCACCAAAAATCCGCATATGGGGGAGGGGGGTCTACATGCAGCTCAAGCTCTATAAAGGTGCAGTCAGCGATTTTGGTGTCAAAACATGTTCAAATATCCGCGGAAAAACATCCAAAATCCGCTAAATCCGCTTTGGGAAACTTTTATAATTCAAGATAGACTGGGTGTAACTTGAACCAAATAACAGTAACCCAGGCCCAGAAATGGCTGCCAAAATAGCTATCAAAAATGACCGCATCTAATGAAATTTTACAATGGCAGAAAAAGTATGAATATTCAGCCTATAACTGGTAAATAAGAACGAGCTATATAAACAGTATTCTGCCCCCCCCCCCCCCCAAGAGAGAAACGTCATTCACACATATATCAAGCTCAAGGATTCAATTTGGTTATATCGGCAACACAAAATGAACCGAATGCCTTAGGTGTTTTAAAGTGTGATTTCGGCTTTAAAGATACGGGCGGACTTCCCTGTGGTTATAGGTGTTAAAATAGTCACATCCACTAAACCGCCATAAACAGAAAGAATATTAAATAATAGACATATATTGTTCTTATACCAATCAAAAATATCGCGTACACTGCATGTTATTATCACGTCTGTACCCATGGTTATGCAAACAAACATAAAAAACGTTACACTATATATAGTACGGAACCGAGTGTTTATAGACAAACACTTGGAACTACAGTATGGTCCAATTAAAATGTTCCGTTGCGCTGTGGAATGTTTAGATACAATTATTGGCGCAATCAACTATCGCATTCAAATCACAGCAAATTTTATTTTAATCGACCCATTCTACCCGCTGTCAAAATCAAGCTAATCCACGTTATTTCATGATTTGGAAATGATCAGACAGAAAACGTGTAATATATAATATAATTGTTCTTGCAAAGAGATGAATATTTCTCAATCCAGTTAGTATTTTCTCCTTTTGCCTATATATGGTAATACATTCCAAATAAGGAATATTACTATGAGTCGTATTTGAGTTGTAAGCTGTAGGCGCACCAAATTAGGGGTTTTACAACCGACGTATAAAGCGCGCGAATTTAAATATAGTCCATGAGGTGGTACGACCCCTCGTGCACCCCCACTACTTAACTTCTTTGGTATTATCATGTGTACCCTAATATGTATTGGTCAGGAAAAACGATGTTAACAGCAAATATGGTGGGTCCTATTGTACCTACTGGGTCAAAGTTTAGCCTTACTCGGTTACCATTTTGTTTCCGATTATGATGGGGTAGGGGAAACTGATATCCCATATAAGTGATGTCATTGTGATGGGATTTTAACAGGTAATGTGTCATTTTGTAGGTATTTGAATACGCTATCCACCGGTGGCCAAAATATGACTTTTTAATTGATGACGTCGCCAGATGTCAAAAGGTCACGCAACGGCGATGAAAACACAATTATAATAGTATGGGATCTGACAGGGTGCCCCTGCACCCCCCGACCGCAGGATTTAACTTCAACCCACTAATTTCTTCCTTATTATGTCCCTCAACTTTTAAGCGACGTTAACACGAAAAAAAAAAGTGGCCGTGTACACACGAGACAAGATGGCGTCCAACATGGCCGCCGTTTTTAAGACGAGGCACTATAATTCAGTTTGATGCAAATTATTAAGAGAAACTCTTGACAAATGTATACAATTGTAGATATTATTGTGAAGCTAAGACATAGTGCTACCTTTTTAGAGCAAAATTGGAACTCCACGTCCAAGATGGCCACAAAAATGGCCGCCGGAAGTGGAAAATGCAACTATTTTTCCACTAATATCTTCTAAATTAGTTTCTGCTGTTTGGAACTGGTTGATAATTGGACTGTAGTTTTGTATTATTCATGTTAACTGATCATTGGGGCAATGGCATATGCCATTCTGTGTTTACCAGCCTCTTCCGATCCCGCAAAAAATTGATTTTACAGAACGCGGTATGAATTTCACCAAAAATCACCATTTGGATTCTAGTCATATTTCAACAAGAAATGAGCAGAACTGTGCACTGTAAGTCAGGCATACCATTACTTATGAATATTCCAACTGAATGGATCAAAATTGTCACTTTAGCTCAAAATGGCCGCCAAAATGATGGAAAATGATAGATATTGCCCCAGCGTTCCCTGCAATCGGTTACTTGTTGGGCTAGTAAACCCACTTACCAAATTTCATTCCATTCTGTGCCCAGTTCAGACTTACTAAAGTTATTCTTCTGGCAACGAGCATTGAGTGCAAATTAATTCCAACAAACGGGTCGTAACTCTGGTGAAAATTGGCGGGCAGAACCCAAATTCGAACTTGATCTGTAGTCTGTTCTAATAAACCCACATACTAAATTGCATTCCATTCTGTGAACGGACGGACAGACGACAGACGGACGGACCAATAAGTTATTATTGGCAATAACATCATACGTCCTGTTGAACAAAAAAAAAACGAGAATGCAATAAGAAACTCTGAATAAAATTAATAGTAAATTGACAAACATTTTTCGGAGCAGGTGTCCTCGATTTTTGTCTATTACTTCATACCCAATAATCTTTATAAATCTTGCTATAGGAAGAGATACACTATATTTAAAGATGCATACTCCGAATTAACGCTCCCAAATTACTATTTATTTGGCTTCGGGGGTAAAAATTATTTTATTCGAGTCAAGGAACCCACCCATCAAAGCTAAGAGTGATCAGATATCGATTTTTGAAATTTGTTATATCCCGAGATATGTAATTTTTGGCGGCCTGGCAAATATTCCTCAAGCCGTCGGTCTTGCTCCAAATTGCGGATGAAGATCGAATACTCTAAAATCAAGTGGCTTTGGGTGTTCGATATTTGACAATCCGGCCAAATTTCGTTGAACAAAATGTTGATAATAACACGTTTTGAGCAATTTTATAGTTGATCGTGATTAGCATTAGCTTTGGGCAATTAATTGGTTCTGATAACTGAAGCGGCATTTAAAAAAATGATGTTGTTGTTGGAATCTGAAGATATGGGGACCATCGAATCGGATTAGTACCTTTAAGACCTACGATCATTCGGTTCGAATTGATCACAGAAGTTCATGCAGGGAAGTAGGCAGAATGTCTCCGCTACATGGGGGGTCCAACTTTGAGTTTCTAACTGGAACCTCAAAGTTGGAATTTCCACCCTGAAACAAACCTGAGTTTAGTGTGCCTATAATTTTCAGAATGAGGTCCCCAGAGGGTGAATCTAGTGACACTATCCCGCATAGCGGGTTAGCATCACTAAATTCACCCTCTGGGCCTGAGGACCTCATTCCGCATGGCCTCATCTGCTATGAGAGAAATAGACTCAGATTGAAGTTCGCAAATGGTGAATATTGTGATGTACACCCATTGGAACATCGATTATGCAATGTATCGTCTGCCAAATTGGGCATATAGAGAAATTAAACTAAAACAGAAATAGAATCGATGTGGAGAAGTTTCTATGGAAATTTTATAATAAAGAAACTCTAAAGAGAATATGAGGTCTAAGCAGAATGAGGTCCCCAGAGGGTGAATTTATTGATGCTATAGCCCGCTACCCTCTGATCCCTACAGTCTGTGTACGCACTACCATGCACACCCCTCCGGTAGCCAGCTAACTGGGACATTTGGCTAACTGGGACCTTCAGTCTGGCTATCTGTATTATAAGAATGATCTCATATTCAGTTTAAATTGTGATATAAAAAAAATAACAAAATATTTACATTCAGGATGATTATACACATTTTAGTGGAAGATTTGTGTCCCTTTAATGAAAAGGGGAAAAGGTTGGGCTAACTTTGAGTTTATTGTGATATCTCGTTTGTTTATGGGCGTGGCTATTAGGCTATGTCAATCATTTATCAAACTATGTGAAAAAATGTTTACAAGATAGCAACAGCACGTGCTTCGAGTCAAAACTAGAAAGTACGAAACAAATTTCGTTTTCCCTCACATAATATGACTTACAACGAATAAATATTTTTATATTAACGAAGAAATGAGAAAAATCCACCAACTCCCGACAAAGAACGACATCGCGCCGGCCAATATAATTGAATTAAATCGTTAAATGAACAACCGCTGAATCCCCCCTCGTCGAGTAGTGGTATCGCCCACACCGGTGCCCGTTTTATCGATGGTTTTGACATTGCTTCCTGTAATGTCGGCTAACTCTGCTTCCGATCGTTTCTGGTAGCAGTGGTAAACATTTGTTAGAAGCATTTCGATGTTATTGGAAGGACTTTAATTCAGGCCTCGACCTTGTTTTTCGCCAGAAATGGGTAGGTAGTAATTTTTTCATGGATAAATGCCGCTGTTTTTTCATCTCTTTAGACCGATTCACATCACTTGGCATTGTCGTGTTGCGATCGCTGTGACCCCAATGTACTCTTAATCTCAGACGTGAATAAAAACAATAGCATTCGTCGTTCATATCATCCTCAATTAAGTATGCTGATGCTCCAACAGATGTCACCTGAAAGCGGCCCGATTATAAAATCCATGTTATTACTATTGACGTTTCGACCACTCAGCAAATTTTGGAATGCAATCGATTCCACAATTTCAAAATGGCGCTGTGCACTCGCAGACACTTGGTATATTAGATGAATATACCATGTGTATGTGTTGTCCGAATGTTTCAACAAGCTTTGTCATCATCAGGGAGGGTTCTGTCATGATGTTTTTATAATAATTCTACTTGTCAATGTCAGATAAGAGCCATGTCGATCCTTTCAAAACCTGGTCTATGATTATTGGATTCTGTATTGCAAAACAAACACCTGATGAACAATTTATGAATCCAGAGATTAAATGCAAATGGTGTGAATTGTGTTGAAAAAAAAGAAGAGTCCAAGCAAGGATGTGGCTGGAGGGTCTTGTTAAGGGGCATCAACATCACATTCCCAACTGCATCCCATCCCCTTTGAAAAAGATGAAATTCCCGGCTGGAATTTGTTTTCATTTTCACACCCCTCATCCTAGATCATGCATAGCTACTCTGGCTAATCCTGTAGAGATCATGTAGCAAAAGTTCAAAATCTAGGATTTTTTTTAAAGGTTTTGGCTGGAAACTTAATAATATCGAAAATACTAGTATATAAATATAAGGCAAGTGATACATGTATATACTGGTACTGGTATCTTAGTTAATACATTTTTCTTATTAATGTATTTCACAGTAGGCAAAGGACCGTCTTTGTATTTGTAACATGTATACAGGTAACATGTACTTCATCATCGAATAAGGGGAATAAGTCGCTATGGCTTCTACCCCATTAATATGTACATGTAAGTTATGATATTGAATTATAGTAATTAGGGTTGTAGTGTTTGTAAGCTGAGCACGATACTTTAATATGATATAATATACCTATTGTGCCAGAATTGGACATTTGGATGTATTCATTCAGATCTTAGATATTTAGTCGTAGTTGTATTTCTGATCCCAGAACATGTTGTCAAATTGTTCTTTGAATGCCTTCACAGAATCTTCCGCTTCAACATGTTCAGGTAAATCATTCCATACGGTAATAACTCTTTGACTGAAGAAGTATTCATGTACACCTTTAGTTGCTTGGTGCTTCTGCAATTATAACTATACCCGCTTGTTCCTTTGTACAATGCATCCTCAAAGAAGACATGTCTGTTTATGTTATAGAGGTCGTGTCATGTGTGATCTTATATACCTCTATCATGTCTCCTTGAGTTCGTCTGTGTTTAAGGGACATGAGACATGTTTTAACAAGGCAGTCTTGGTAGGTCATGTTCCAAAATGTACATGTAGCTATCATTTTTGTGGCAGGTCTCTGGACTGTTTCTACGGTACATGTACCGGTAGCAGATACAATCAGATTTATGTTCGTACATTTACTTAATCTAGGCTTCTGCCCGACATTATAGATGAACAGATTATTGGCAAATACAGGTACCACTATTCTCAAAGTAATTGACCAGAAAAACGGGGTGATACCCCGGTCATGACCGCGGTGATACCGGTAATAAACGGTAGCGGTATCGAGACGGTCATGGCAGTGGAGTTACGGTATTGGGCGATAATGATATCGCGGTCTTTTAGCGGGCACCGCATTAATTTTGTTGAATACCGCAGTGATTTTCATGGAACTCTTTGAGGGGAGGTATTTACTCCCACATACTTGTTCGCATTAACAAGCAGTATCAGTACCGCGGTATTGGAGGATACCGCGGTATAGTACCGCCATATTAACGGGGTGACACCACGTTACTGGTGGTCAATTACTTTAAATATAGGCTAGCGGTATGGTACATTGTACATATGCATGTAGTAAATGTTACAGGGTCTGAGTGAAATCTACAGACACAAAACAAGATGTGTTTTCAACTGTTTTGTATAAATTTTAGTATGAACATGGGATTGTCATGAATATACTAGTACATGTATATTCTTGGCATGTCTTGGTTCGTATTTTTCCAAAGGGGCTGTGATTTAACATGGAAGTCAACCCTCGTTTTGTTCGATATAGAGCACTAGAATTTGCTCTCCATTGTGCTTTAAATAAAGTGAGCATCCCAGTCGCCTTGACATCAGTGGTTAGATAGCAAAATTCTAATGCCCAGCTGCTCTGACTGCAGTGGTTAAATGGCAAATATCCAGCCTCCCTGATAGCATTAGTTACATGTAGATGGCAAATGCTAAGCCGCCCGACAGCGGTAGTTAGTTAGCAAATGCCCAGCCACCCAACAGAGGTAGTTAAATGGTAAATACCCATCCGCCCTGACAGGCTGATAGTGATAGTTAGATGTCAAATGCCCAGCCGCCTTGACAGCAGTGGTTAGCGGTAGTTACCGGTAGATGGCAAATGCCAAGCCACCCTGACAGCGGTAGTTAAATGACAAATGCCCAGCCGCCCAACAGCAGTATTTAGACGGCAAATGCCCAGCCGGCCCGACAGCAGTACTAGTAGTTAGATGGCAAATGCCCAGCCGCCCGACAGCATCAGTTACATGTAGCTGGCAAATGCTCAGCTGCCCGACAGCGGTAGTTACATGCAGATGGCAAATGCCAAGCCACCCTGACAGCGTTTGTTAAATGCCAATGCCCAGCCACCCAACAGCGGTATTTAGACGGCAAATGCCCAGCCGTCCTGACAGCAGTAGTTAGATGTCAAATGCCCAGCCGCCCGACCGCATTAGTTAGATAGCAAATTCCCAGTTGCCCAACAGCGGTAGTTAAATAGCAAATGCCCAGCCGCCTTGACAGCGGTAGTTAGATGGCAAATGCCCAGCCGCCCGACAGTGGTAGTTACATGTAAATGGCAAATGCCTAGCTGCTCTGATGGGGGTAGTTAAATGGCAAATTCCTAGCCATGCCCTGACAGTGGTAGTTAGATAGCAAATTCCCAGCCTTCCCAACAACTGTAATTAGATGGAAAATGCCAACTACTGGTACTTTGGGTTGAGCCGGGATCAATTAATTCTGAAATGTAAAATAACTAAAATCTTCTTCCCCAGTTAGCAAAGGAAATACTTCACTATACCGTACTATGAGACTTGGTGGGACCTTGGTAATTAAGTATGTGGTTTCCATTGATTGGAGTTTCCGGTAGTGACTACACTCCCCTGATACATGCTAAGGGCCAACCAATAAAGTGCAAGCCAGAAAATAATTTTATGACATGATGCCCTGTGCGATTTAATTTTAACAACCAAAAATAACTTTTTCTTTCTTTGGCATGGGGGAGGGGTGAATGATATTTTGTTTGAGTTGAGGAACCCACCTTTCAATGCACATACATGTATATGTAGTTATTAGATTTCCATTTTTTAATTCTATTTATTTTCCTTATATGGTGATGTCAAGATTGAACTGGAATTCCCCAGCATGTGTCATCACAAATGTAAACAATCATCAAATGTGATCAGCATGGTATCATACCTTGTCAATTTTCATGCATAAAACATTATTACTGAATTGGGAATAAGTACAGGTACCGGTACATGTACCTGCTGGTACATGTGTACCTGTATGTACATGTGTATGATATCCACATGACAGCTATTACCGGTAAAAGATATCGTCAATTTTGTTCCTGGTGATAATTTGTCATCTTTTATTCCGAGAATCATTTCCAAGCCACTGCTATTACCCAAGGCTCAAAATACTTTTTTAAAATGACAGGCACCAAATGATTGGTGTTGGTCATTTCAAAATGGTGCCTGTCAAATGTTCAGATATACTGTATGAGACAGTATTTAAATTGCCAATCGACTTATTATTCGTCAATGATGTGCACATTTTAGTGAGTGTCCAATTGCCACCTGGGAAAAAGCCATGTTATTTTTTTTTCAAGTTCAAAAACTTTACGTCGATTAATAAATACACATGCAATTCACAAACAATGTAATTATATTCACTGAAATGATCTTAAATTAAAAAAGTACTATTTTTTACTTTCAATGTCCTATTTGGTCAGTTGTGGCTCCTTGGACAGATACAGATTGTTTAAAAATTTGCATTGGACAAAATGTCCGACAGATACAGAAGTGCACTGGACATAAGCTATTTTTCGTTGGACATTGACCTTGACCTGCCACTTATTTTGAGCCTTGCTGCTAACCACGACCATCTGTGACCTTCCAAACTCTTGTTACGGTGTCCCCTCATGTCAGTACCAGTCTATATTTCCTATATAATGTTTGCTGGCCTAACAACAAGTTGAGGATAAAATAAATATTTTCAAAAATCATATACAGCTCTGAGCTTTGAAGGGTGGGTTCCTCAACTCAAATAAAACACTTTTTACCCCCAAAGCTGATGAAATACTAGTAGTGATTTAGGGGTGTTAAATGGGATATGGTATCTTAAAATAGCAGACCCAAATTGAAAGTATGAGTGCCTCCAAAATAGATATTGACCAGCATTAGAAAGCTTACATGTACTTGATTTACTGGTACGTTCCATGTGACAAAGGATAGGTCTTAAATCAGCACGACTGCTGCAGTATTGGAAGTAAAAATAGACATGGTATCAACCTAATACATGTACCGGTATGTTACAAAAAAAACATCTAAATCTTTCTCTGTTTTCTTTGTACAATCACGGCATTGTTGGTGTAATTCTCCCGTAGCAGTTGAGGCCTGAGGGTGAATTTGGTGTTGCTATCCTGCTGTGGATAGTGTCCCTAAATTCACCCTCTGGGGGACCTCATTCTGCAAATGTCAGACACACTGAATCCAGGGTTATTGATGATTATATTTGGGTAAATCTTTGTGAGTTTCCCAGATGCCCTCGCAGCTATAGTTCAAACTGTGAGGCCTGGTGTAGGCTAATCCCTACTGTATCTGCAGCGGGGCCCCATGTGGTTTCTGTGTAATTTTGAGGTGACCCCGTAACATTTTCTCCAGGTACATTGTATAGTACATGCATTCTCCCAGTAGTCAGGCCAAACAATAAAGATATCTGGTTGAAGTTTCCACACTGACTTTATTTCTAATCCCCTAATATTAAAAGTACTCAATCCGATTCGAGGGTCCCCATATAATCAGGTTCCAAGAACAACATTGTTTTGGTAGAGATCTTGCTGCAGAGTGAATTAATTTGAGGGACAGCATGTTTTTATCCAATGCTTTCAACATGCTTGACTTATTTTCAATTCACGTGGATCTATCCATGGCACACTGACTACACTATTATATCACTTACGGCTGAAAGGTTTTAAAAAAAATCCCTGCTAAAATGCTATAAAAAAAAATCCCTGCCTGTCTGGAAATTTTTCGCAATGTTATCGGAAACAGAGAAGTTTTTTGTTTTGGCCTAATCCTCAGTAGCATTTTCTGTTGCCTGTAGCCCTGGTAGAACATTCATTCACTCCCCAGTCCAGTAACATTTTCTCAAGGTACATGCTACCTATCAGCAGTATGGGGTTATAAAGCTCATTATGAAACAGCCCTGTGCTATTTACACATGTTTTGGATAAGATTGTTGATAGGTTCTCAGTGTTACTCCAGCCTGTGTGGAGTAGCTCCTCATTACTCCTTTACTCTAGGCCTGCTTGGAACAGGTCTGATTACATTGATTGTGTGTCTGTATACTCAATCAATTTCTTCATTGGATAATAATGAAATACTTCCCAAATTAATTGTCAATGGTTTATTGCTGACAGCCATGATTACATTGCTGTTTTTAGACTGTTTTAGGTGGGATGGTGGTTATTTTATCCAGATGGGTTTACTATAGACTGCCTAGAGTACAGTAATGCTCTAATTAATCGACTCCTTAACCAGAGCAGAATTATGGGTAACTTTTCAGGATTTAGTCGGAAATATGGCTTGTTGCCATTCATCGGAAAGCTCTCCCTGAGAGCTTTCCGATGAATGGCAACAAGCCATATTTCTACAGTATGCCATATTTCCGACTAAATCCTGAAAAGTTAACCATAATTCTGCTCTGGTTAACCCTTTACCCAACAAACCGGCCAAATAAAGCTTCAACAGCCTAAAATATCTTCGGTCTGTCTCAATAGAACTATACAAATATGGGTATCATTGGAACCGGCTCCTTGACCACATTGTGATAGTCACAGTTATGCCCTGTGCCAATGCATTCTCGTATATATGCGAGTCGACCATAGGTCGCCTCGCATATATAAGAGAATGCATTGGCCTAAAACAATTCTTTTTTTTAACAATTTTTACCATTTTTTCTTACATTCTTTAACAATTTTATAATTTTTAATGTGTTAAGCCAATGCATTCTCTTATATATGCGAGGCGACCTATGGTCGACTCGCATATATAAGAGAATGCATTGGCACAGGGCCGTTCTGTTGGGTAAAGGGTTAAGGAGTCGATTAATTATAGCATTACTGTATGTTTAGTGTTAGAAATTGTCTACAATGTACCAGTATTAAACTAGTATTAAAGGCCCACTTAATTTTCGAGTCGCCCGATTATTTTTTTTATAGTGACTTGATATACGGTTTTAATAACAATCTATGCCATTAAATATGATTAAAATACTATAATTCATCACTATTTGAAACATCTGTGTCTCAGAAGATGCCCGCAGAGAAATAGAAAACTGCTGAAGACTTTCCCCCCCCCCCCCCCCCTGGCACCCATAGTTCAAACTTTTTCAATGGAAGGGGAGGAACTTTATCTTTAATATATAGAGTTACATGTATTCCCCCTGCATTGAAAATAATACTGATTTTTACTTCAATTTTGATGAAAAAACGCGTTGTCAACTCAACAACAACAACATGTCCAAAGTTTATTACACCAGATAAGTTGATGATACAATGTTTTGGAGCTTACTCTTTCAAATGGTATATATTAAGGCATACAGTAATGCCCTAAGTAATCGACCATATTTCCGACTAAATCCTGAAAAGTAATCGACCATATTTCCGACTAAATCCTGAAAAGTTACCCATAATTCTGCTGTAGTTAAAGAGTCGATTACTTAGAGCATTACTGTATATTTTATATAATGTAATCTGGTGGTTCGAAAACTAAGTGGGCCTTTAAACGGAGAAACTTGGGAGTTTACTCAAGGCCATTTAAGGGAGGTTTAGGCTTTGTACATGTAGGTTGGCTTGACACCCAAGGCTGAGTTTAGTGTGTCTGTCATTTGCAGAATGAGGTCCCCAGAGGGTGAATTTAGTGACGCTATCCCACATAGTGGGCTAGCATCACTAAATTCACCCTCTGGGGACCTCATTCTGCTTAGGCCTCATCTTCTCTGGAAAGTTTCTTTATTATCAAGTTTCTATAGAAACTTCTTCACATACATGTAGATTCTATTTCTTTTTTAGTTTAATTTATCTACTAGTATATCTCCAAATTGGCAGATGACACATTGCATAATCGAGGTTTCCAATGAGTGAACATCACAATATTCACCATTTGGGAACTTCAAATCTGAGTATGTCTCCCATAGCAGATAAGGCCATGCAGAATGAGGTCCCCAGAGGGTGAATTTGGTGATGCTAGCCCACTACCTGTATGAGGGATAGCATCACTAAATTCACCCTCTGGGACCTCATTCTGCAAATGACAGGCACATTAACTCAGGCTTGTTTACACCCCCTCCCCAATGTTAGCTACTGTACACCACTCATTACATTAATAAATGTTTGTATAAGTTATCAATTCTTCACTGAAGAATATGAAAATACTTCCCAACATAATTGTCAATGCTGCTAACAGCAAAGATCACATTGCCGTTGTAGGCGATGTTTAGGGTGTGGTCACTTTGGTGATCGTTATTTTATGGAGTAAACATCAGTAAATTGTTTATGTTTTTGCTATCCTGCCATTCCTGGGTAACCTAATGCACATTCAACATTCAGCCTCGCTATTAAAGGGGTACTGTATGCCAAATTGTCGCCAATTTCAATAAATTCACGGTAATGACAACGATCTAATATCAATAATATATAGAAAAATAAGTGTTTTGTCTCTAAGATGTATTCTGTAAACGTTCAGTTGATCAGGTTTAACCAGATAATATCTTAAAATCAAAGTTAATAGTTTGATATAAATTTAATTTATGACTGGAGCCATAAATTAAATTATGAATTTCCATGTACAAGACGTAATCAAATTAATTGACGGACAGTGGATTGGGCAATGCGTGGCAAACATGGTCATGTAACAAATTATGTTGACACAGGCGTAAACTCAATACAATAACTTAGATGGTCATATGGGACTACCGGTAGTATGCATATAATATAATATTTATTTGATACTGGTACATTTATTTGAAAAGTGTATAAAAATTACTCGACGGGATATATATGTTTTCGCATTCCGGCTTAGCTGCCATCCGCGTGTAACATTAATTCGTACTCAACAGACTTTTAAATAATGGAAATCTGGTTACCTCATTCTATGAAGCAGAGACTATAGAAACCAACAACAACATTTGAGTACAGTATCCCTTTAAACTGATACATGTACATGTAGTCGCTACTTGCCGGAGTGTTGTGCCTTTTTAGCACAGAGTAGCCTGGGCAGTAGGAATGAGTTCAAGCATGTGATGGGTTAAATGTATTTTCCGATGATCAATATTTGGTCAACATACTGTAAATGATGTTGGGTGATTTTGAGTAGATTTTCATACCGGTAGTTACATGTATGATCCTGACAGTTTAGTAAAAGTAAACTGAAATTATCTCTTGCGCGGACCATTATCAGTCATTTCATTTACGGGTCTGAATCACTGTTACTCTATATAATAAGACCCAGGGCTTAAAGCTATGAGTCTCTGGCTGGATTATCAATAGTTAACATCTATAGAAACCAATAAACCGAGCGATTGGGGAATGATATTAATCAGAACAGGTTACACACTCAACTTTACATGGTAAATTGTCAAATTACATGTACATGTTTACCAAAATAGCAATATATTGGAAGATGAACAGAAGTATACCGTGCTTATCATTGTCAGGGATGGGGGGGGGGGGGGGGGGGTGGACGGACCCTTCAGGAATTAAATGAAAATATATGGCAACAAGCCATATTTCCAACTAAATCCTGAATTTTTTTTCCATAATCCTGGTGTGGTTAAGGGGTCAATTACTTTGGGCATTACTGTATACTATATACATGTACAGGTATGTACTATAGTAGCTAATGCCATCATCATTGAAAGATGTACAGAAGTATACCAGCACTTTCATGTATGATAGTGGGAGGGGGACCCTTCCTCAGAAAATAATTGAAATACCTTATACATGTATAACACAGATTTTAATAACATGTAGTTTTACTATTATAGGAAATTTGAGCCTTTGTACGTGTAATAATATGTGTCGCATCCATGAAAAATGGACATGTACACTTATTCTCAAAATAAGTGTCCACATTGCCAGCGTTGGAACCACCGTGTGACTGCATCAACATGGTTTAATTCAATGTGGTACCAATG
>CP136062.1:49518813-49561627 GCA_032622095.1 Siphonodentalium dalli
TTTTGTGCATTAGATTAGACGATCCTGCAATCAATTTATGGAACTGTAAGTGGAATTGCGAAAAACATCTAGCGATCTGAATTGGTTCGTGGCTGGGGGCAAATTTTTGTTCGCAATTCCAGTTCCAGTTCTATTAAATGACAGTTTATGATTGAAGAATCGTCTAATCTAATACAAAAAAAAGAAACTCATCTTACATCCAAGTTTTAAGATTAAAGTTATTCGCCACCCCGACCACACACACACACCACCATGCAACTCAGATCGCAGATTTGTGTTCCACTTCCAGTTCTACAAAAATGATTGATTACGATTGCTGGATCTCTAATCTATTGCAAAACAATAACAAGCTCATCTGACATCCATGTTTTAAGAATAAAATTATTCGCCACCCCCCTCACAAACCAATTCAGATCGCAAATTTTTGTTTGCAATTCCACTTTCAGGTCTACAAAATCATTGTTTATGATCGAAGAATCCTCTAATCTAATGCAGAAAATAAAAAGCTCATCTGACATCCAAATTATAATGATAAAGTTATTCGAAACCCCTCTCCCCCACCCACCAACCAATTCAGATAGCAGATTTCAGAATTTTGTTCGCAATTCCACTTCCAGTTTTATAAAATGATTGTATATGATTGAAGAATCGTCTAATCTAATGCACAAAATAAAAAGCTCATCTGAAACCAATTCAGGTAGCAGATTTCAATTTTTTTTTCGCAATTCAACTTTCTGTTCTATCAAATGATTGATTATAATTGCACGATCGTCTAATCTAATGAAAAACAATAACTAGCTCATCTGACATCCACATTTTAAGAATAAAATTATTCCCCCCCCCCCCCCCCCCCCCCCCCCCACCAACCAATTCAAATCGAAAAAATTTGTTGGCAATTCCACTTCCAGGTCTCCAAATGATTGTTTATGATTGAAGAATCGTCTAATCTAATGCACAAAATAAAAAGCTATTCTGACATCCAAGTTTTAAGAATAAAGTTATTCGCCACCACCCCCCACCCACCAACCAATTCAGATTTCACATTTTTGTTCGCAATTCAAGTTCCAGATCTATCAAATGATTGATTATGATTGCAGGATTGTCTAATCTAATGCAAAACAATAACTAGCTCATATGACATCCACATTTAAAGAATAAAATTATTCCCCCCCCCCCCCCCCGCCCACCAACCAATTCAAATCGCAAATTTTTGTTCGCAATTCCACTTCCAGGTCTACAAATTGATTGTTTATGATCGAAGAATCGTCTAATCTAATGCAAAACAATAACAAGCTCATCTGACATCCATGTTTTAAGAATAAAATTATTCGGCACCCCCCTCACCAACCAATTCAGATCGCAGATTTTCGTTCGCAATTCCACTTCCAGTTCTATCAAATGATTGATTATGATTGCAGGAACGTCTAATCTAATGCAAAACAATAACAAGCTCATCTGACTCCATGTTTTAAGAATAAAATTATTCGCCACCCCCCCTCACCAACCAATTCAGATCGCAGATTTTCGTTCGCATTTCCACTTCCAGTCCTATCAAATGATTGATTACGATTGCAGGAACGTCTAATCTAATGCAAAACAATAACAAGCTCATCTGACATCCACGTTTAAGAATAAAATTATTCGCCACCCCCCCTCACCAACCAATTCAGATCGCAGATTTTCGTTCGCAATTCCACTTCCAGTTCTATCAAATGATTGATTATGATTGCAGGAATGTCTAATCTAATGCAAAACAATAACAAGCTCATCTGACATCCACGTTTTAAGAATAAAATTATTCGCCACCCCCACCAAATCCTTACATATAATGCACAACAAATAATCTGACTCCAAGGTTTTGACCAAAAAACGGTACACCTTCCCCCACCCCCTAAAATCCTCAATCAGTTATGCAACACCCCATCCCCTCCTCCCCTCCTCCATCTCTACCTGTCATACAGATCACAAAATTTTGAGCTAAAATATGCTTGTATGCCGTATTTAAAGTTCCAGTGTTAGGAAAAATAATTTATGTACCCCCCCCCCCCCCCCCCCCCCCCCCCTTCTCATATTGCAACCCAACTCACAGCCTTTTGCGTATCACCATACTCTCCGTATGTGGAGCAAATAAAGAAAATATATAAACGCTATTCGCCAACCGGCTGGCGAATAGCGATTTATATGTTATATGACTATTCGCCACCCGGGTGGCGAATAGCCACTGCCCACTCGACCCAGTCGACCTGGGCCAGCTCGACCCGGGCCAGCTCGCCCCAAGGGATAATGTCTTATTTAAGTTGGTTTTCTTTTGTGTCTTTTTGCTTGCTTTCTCTCTCACTCTCTCCCTCCCTCTGTCTCTCTCTAAGGGTTGTCAGGAGATAGCTTGGATAGTTGGGTAGTAGTGTAGTCCAAAATTGACTATACATTGAATGTATAGTCCAACTTCCCCCATCGCTGGTAACGGAGCTTTTTCTTCAAGTCCGGAAAGGAAGAATGTGACGCAAGATACGACCAAACCGCGATGTTTTCCGGGTAATACATGTGCTACTGCATCACCCTGACATACCTTTCATATTCCTTTTCCAAAAATGAGAGATTTATTGAGAATATTCACTCGCTGTCGTGGGAGCAAGTATTTTCGTACCCTGACCAGCTCGTACCCTCCGAAAAAGTAAATTCGTACCCTAGCGCGAAACTATTTAGATATCTCATTAAGGCGTGCGTTCAGTTTCTCATCTAATAACTTTGCTTATCTCATTTTTCACCGGGATTGAACGTATACTATGGAACCCACAGTGATCTCTTGTACGTAAAAGATACAGAAATAGAACATAAAAATTCCTGATCTCTTGGACGTAAAAGTTACAGAAGTAGAACAGAAACCTGCCTATATATTTTCATACAAATTAAATTAAATAACCATACTTACCTGTTTTCAATCGTCGTATTCCATTACTATGCGCCGTGTCGTAATCCAGTTTCTCATCTAATAACATAAATTTGTCCACCCTGTTTTAGGGAATGGGTCCTGGGTCTTTTTCTGATTTTTTTTGTATTATACACTTGATGACTACACTTTGTGTCGAACGATTACAGTCCATCTGAGCGAATAGGGAAAGCATACAACAATTGTAAGCAAACTGTCCATTCCAATTTCCCAAATTCATGGAAAATCTTCTGGTTTTCTAAAGAAAAAAATAGAAATTTCCCTTCCATTTACTTAATTTGCATAACAGTATTTGATTACGTTATCTTCACACTGACAGCTCTAGTATTATAATCGTTATCGTTCATAGACATTACAAAGTGTAAACCTCTGTGTCGCAACTTGTTTCCCAGTGGTAAAGACCCAGGACCCATTCCTCAAAACAGGGTGGAGAAATTATAATGTTATTAGATGAGAAACTGGCTTACGACACGGCGCATCGTGATGGAATACGACGATTGAAAACAGGTAAATATGTTTATTTAATATGTATATATATGTATATATATAGGCAGGTTTCTGTTCTACTTCTGTATCTTTTACGTCCAAGAGATCAGACATGTTTCTGTTCTATTTCTGTATCTTTTACGTCCAAGAGATCACTGTGGGTTCCATAGTATACGTTCAATCCCGGTGAAAAATGAGATAAGCAAAGTTATTAGATGAGAAACTGAACGCACGCCTTATTGAGATACCTACATAGTTTCGCGCTAGAGTACGAATTTACTTTTTCGGAGGGTACGAGCTGGTCAGGGTACGAAAATACTTGCTCCCACGACAGCGAGTGCGGTGTGACCGGAGTTCGATCGAACACAACCCAATGTTTAAAAATCCGTCGACTCTTGCAGAATATTCTCAACAAATCTCTCATTTTTGGAAAAGGAATATGAAAGGTGTGTCAGGGTGATGCAGTAGCACATGTATTACCCGGAAAACATCGCGGTTTGGTCGTATCTTGCGTCACATTCTTCCTTTCCGGACTTGAAGAAAAAGCTCCGTTGCGAGGCATGGGGGAAATTTCGACGGGATATCTTTAGTATCCCGTAGATTTTCGACTAGGTAGTAGTGATAATTATTTATTCGGATGATAACAATAATAACATAAGAACATATAAACATAATAACATGAACGTGAATGCATATGTAAAAAATACGAATGAATTAATGGATAATGAATCAGTTGGCCGCTGCTCCCCTCGATGCTTTGCTCTTAAGATATAATCTAGCACATTTCTTCAGGAATGCACCTGTCGTCAGTTCTTGTGGATCTGCTGTGTAGGTAGCTATTCTTACCTGTTTTTACATATAAAACATCTGAAGTCGATCTCAATGTCGCCTTTCATCGCCCGCTTATACTCAATATGGTCTATGCCGGAATCGCAGAGTCGATGCTGCCACAGGAGGCAATCGTCGCACTGAAGAGCATGCTGAAGTGGTCTAACTTCGCTACCGCACTTGCAACAACGGAACATCTTTGTGGTTATGAAGTCAGATAAAAATCGCACTGCTTATATACTGTATGTGGTCGGCATATTATGAAAGTGATTATCTATCACATGGTCTGAAGCCATCTCACCCTCTGAAGTGTGAGGTGTGATTAGTCGGCTGGTTACTGTGTAAACAACCTGCTTTTATTGTTTTGATAGGATAAGAATGGGGACAATAACGGCTAAGGGTTTCCCAAACTCCAGAGATAGTGAGATGAACTCAGAGAATAAGAGAAACTTTAATATCAAGAATGTGAAAACAGGTCATCATTGTTATTTATGAATTCGCTGGTTCGTCGTTCAGACCAACTAGTGTGATATAGGATCATATAGGCCTACTGGCTATTAACTTGCCTAAAGTAATATAAATGTCGAAATTGATGGACATAACTCTGAAATATATCATAATATGAACTTAAAAAATTAATATATCAATATAAATTAACTTATTTACAACTTTAATACAAATGTAATACCCGGGCCGACTCGCCCCGGAAAGGTGGGCCAGCTCGCCCCAAAAACTGCCTGGGGCGAGCTGGCCCTGGGGCGAGTGGGCCCAGATCCGTCCACCATTTTTTCGCGATTCGACATACATGTATGCGTTTCCGTATTTTTGGAGAGAATCAGCTCAAGCAGTGAGTGGAACTCGCTCGGTTAAACTCTGGCTAGAGATGTTCCCCTTTTTACCTGTTTTAACGCGCCAACCAAACTGCGTTTTAGCAGCATCATATTGATACTTCCGGGAATGATTAAGATGTTCCATCTTCGGTGATAAATATTGTATTTAATGTATTTTTCAAGGTATTCCGCATTGCATAAGAGAGTTATTAACCGTTATGACCGACATCGACCGCCGTAGTAAGTTTTCACACAAAATCAGAATTGCCGTGTCGACAAAAGGCAACACTTTGTCAGAACACAAGCGACGATTTTGATTTGTATACAGCTATTGTAGCTGTATTCTCACATTTGCCAGACCTGTCCACAGTCCTGGGAATCACTGTCCATTACTCAGTCTCAGGTCGGGCACACATGTAAAACGGTCTATTTATCTCATTTCGTCTATCATAGCCCGATTGAGCTACGGTTTTAATGTGATTTACACGCCTCTACCGATTGCGGACAATACAACGAAAATAAGAAACAAGAATTGATGTTCATGTTGGGATACAGGACGTTTCGTACCCTGGTCGTTTTGTCCCTGGACGTTTTGGGTCCGTGAAGATTCGGCGGAGGGAAGATTCGGCAGGGAAGATTCGGCGGGTTTTATCGGCCGAATCTTCCTAGGTTTATACCAATATATTGGGACGGGAGATTTTATGAATTATGTGGACATATTTTTTAATAATATATTGGATGAATAAATTAAATTAAATGAAGCTATTACTTTTATGATGTTTTGTTTGACATTATTTGTATGTTTTATGAGTGAATGTTTTAGAAGAATAAATTACTTTTATTATTACTTTTGTTATTACTTTTATGATGTTTTGTCATTAGTTTGATTGACATATTTTATGAGATTATTTTAGGTTTATGATAAGGTAAGTTTATTGTGAATATATTGAAGTTATTACTTACAAATTACGTGGTAAATCCAAATATCACGTTTGAACACTATAATGAATTATGATTAATGAAGATTCAATGAGAAAACGAATACAAATTTTGACAGTTGTTCACACTCTGTTCACGTTGGCACCAAGTGTTTGTATAACAGTCGGTAGAATATACAGTCGTCTTTCTGATGCTGATATGATCTCAGTGAGAACTATTCGATGTTTGTTTAGATAAGTTTGCTGAGTGCATTTCAGTTAGAACTGATCAGTTGTTTGTTTTACCTCATCAGATCTAACGACTTTTAGACTATATAGTTGAATGAAATTGAAGCAGTTGACTGCGACACATGCGGCAAATGGCAACACAGAACATGCAATACCCGACATTTCTACAAGCTGGTGCCGATTCTTCAACTTGAAGCAGCCCATGTAGAAATTGCCGTTGCAGCCAGGGATCTCGAGACAGACGTGAGGAAGAAATACACAGAAATAGATACGAAGATCAGCGACATATGGGCAAAATACAGAGAAGAGGACATCAGAACATCGGAATTTCTACAAGAAGTGACCAAGTTCTACAGAATCGGCAAGGCAAAGAAATAAGAAGACAAGACGACAAGAAGATAACAAGACAAGACTATTAGTTGATTTTGTATGTTTCAAATAAAGAATGCCATTATAAATGTATTTTAAATTGTTTTGTTTGTATTTCTGTTACACCTTATGTTATATCAGCTTGTGTAAATATGTTTCATCCATTCTAATAAGTCTAATAAAACATGTCATTACTAAAATGAGTTAATCAAGACCCTATAATCCCTCTAATTAGTTGTTATTGTTACAACAAAGAATAAGTGCGCACACAAGCTTAGTCCCACATAAGCCGTAACCCCTACACTAATTAGTTAGATCAAACGACTGGCCGAATCTTCCCCGCCGAATCTTCCCTGCCGAATCTTCCCTCCGCCGAAAAATACATGGCCGAAACTTCCCTCCGCCGAATCTTCCCGTTCCCGACGTTTTGTACCATCTGGTTGTTTCGTACCATATTTTTTGGTCGTTTCGTACCGCATTCTTTGCTCGTTTCGTACCATGTAGGAAATCAATTAGTCATTTCGTACCGTGTGTTGGAAATGTGGAAAACACGGTATTTATATATATATATATTTATATTATACTAGAAGGGTGACCCGACTTCGTCGGGCTGTTTCCCCTCTGCTTTTCGGCAAATTGCGCGATTTGACCTTGAATTGTCCATTGTGAAGGTCAAGGTCAGGTGGGGTCACGATTTGACCCGTCCAAAACACTGCCCGGACAAAAGTACTCGACAAAAGTACCCTTCGAAATCCATCCGGTTTTACCCGATTTGACCTTGAATTGATAATTTTGAAGGTCAAGGTCAGGTCGGGGTCACGATTCGACCCGTCCAAAAGACTCAGTGGACAAAGGTAACCCCACGTATCAAATTTCGTCGAAATCCCATCAAAATTCGCGATTCGACCTTGAATTGACCCGATTTCAAGGTCACGTCGCACGGGCAGATGAATAGGCTTATGAGACTCCCCCATACGAAAGTGTCCCTAGACACTAATTTTCATCGAAATCCCGTGATATTCGGGCGTTTGACCTTGAAATGACCCGATTTCAAGGTCACGTCGCACGGGCAAATTAATATGCCTATGCCACTCCCCAGCCGAAAGTAACCCCACATACAAAGTTTCGTCGAAATCCCGTGATATTCGGGCGTTTGACCTTGAAATGACCCGATGTCAAGGTCATGTCGCACGGGCAAATTAACAGGCCCATGCCAGTCCACGGCCGAAAGTACCCCCACATACCAAGTTTCATCGAAATCGGTTCGGTCGTTTTCGAGTCCATCGCGAACAGACAGACACACACACAGACACACACACACACAGATCTTCCAAAATATATAATAGACTAGCCGATGAGCCCGACGTTGTCCGGGCTATTCAAAAACCAAATTTCAAGTCGATAGCTCTACCTGTTTCCGAGATCTGGTCTGTGCATGCGCGAAGCTGGCGTCGCACGGGCTCGGCGACCCGATAAAATTCGTATCCGGGGCAAGATACATTCACATACCAAATTTCAAGTCGATAGCTCCACCCGTTTCCAAGATCTCGTCTGCGCATGCGCGAAGCTGGCGTCGCACAGGCTCAGCGACCCGATAAAATTCGTATCCGGGCAAGATACATTCACATACCAAATTTCAAGTCGATAGCTCCACCCGTTTCCGAGATCTCGTCTGCGCGAAGCGGACGCCGCACGGGCTCGCCAATACGACAACGACCGCCTGGTCAAACTACACACACGTACCAAGTTTCGTCCCGATCGGACGAGTATCGTAGATTTGTATAAATGACATACAGACATACAGACAGACAGAGGTCTTCAAAATATATATGAGACTAGCCGATGAGCCCGACGTTGTCCGGGCTATTCAAAAACCAAATTTCAAGTCGATAGCTCCACCCGTTTCCGATATCTGGTCTGCGCATGCGCGAAGCTGGCGTCGCACGGGCTCGGCGACCCGATAAAATTTGTATCCGGGGCAAGATACATTCACATACCAAATTTCAAGTCGATAGCTCCACCCGTTTCTGAGATCTCGTCTGCGCATGCGCGAAGCTGGCGTCGCAAGGGCTCGGCGACCCGATAAAATTCGTTTCCGGGCAAGATACATTCACATAGCAAATTTCAAGTCAATAGCTCAACCCGTTCCGATGAGCCCGACGTTGTCCGGGCTATTCAAAAACCAAATTTCAAGTCGATAGCTCCACCCGTTTCCTAGATCTGGTCTGCGCATGCGCGAAGCTGGCGTCGCACGGGTTCGGCGACCCGATAAAATTTGTATCCGGGGCAAGATACATTCACATACCAAATTTCAAGTCGATAGCTCCACCCGTTTGCGAGATCTCGTCTGCGCATGCGCGAAGCTGGCGTCGCACGGGCTCGGCGACCCGATATAATTTGTATCCGGGGCAAGATACATTCACATAGCAAATTTCAAGTCGATAGCTCCACCCGTTTCCGAGACCTCGTCTGCGCGAAGCGGGCGCCGCACAGGCTCGCCAATATGACAACGACGACCGCCTGGTCAAACTACACACACGTACCAAGTTTCGTCCCGATCGGTCGAGAATCATAGATTTGTATTAATGACATACATACAGACAGACAAACAGAGGTCTTCAAAATATATATGAGACTAGCCGATGAGCCCGACGTTGTCCGGGCTATTCAAAAACCAAATTTCAAGTCGATAGCTCCACCCGTTTCCGAGATCTGGTCTGCGCGAAGCTGGCGTCGCATGGGCTCGGCGACCCGATAAAATTTGTATCTGGGGCAAGATACATTCACATACCAAATTTCAAGTCGATAGCTCCACCCGTTTCCGAGATCTCGTCTGCGCATGTGCGAAGCGGGCGCCGCACGGGCTCGCCAATACTACGTTGACGACCGCCTGGTCAAACTACACACACGTACCAAGTTTCGTCCCGATCGGTCGAGAATTGTAGATTTGTATCAATGACATACAGACAGACAGACAAACAGAGGTCTTCAAAATATATATGAGACTAGCCGATGAGCCCGACGTTGTCCGGGCTATTCAAAAACAAAATTTCAAGTCGATAGCTCCACCCGTTTCCGAGATCTGGTCTGCGCATGTGCGAAGCTGGCGTCGCACGGGCTCGGCGACCCGATAAAATTTGTATCTGGGGCAAGATACATTCACATACCAAATTTCAAGTCGATAGCTCCACCTGTTTCCGAGATCTCGTCTGCGCATGCGCTGCACGGGCGTCGCACGGGCTCGCCAATACGACAACGACGACTACCTGGTCAAACTACACACACATACCAAGTTTCGTCCCGATCGGTCGAGGTGTTGGTATCTGATGCAAAAGACGAAATTGGGAGTGTTGGTTTGTAACCGGGATTTCTGAGAAGCATTATGCCTATATCCACACTAACTAACCCCTAAGCCCTGACCTAAGTGTCATACATACTATAACAATGATGTTGTAAGAGTACTATGGCATCCAATAAATCTCCCCGCATAGGAATCCACTCAAAAGTATTGTTCCCGTATATCTCTCTGCAGATGCTAATAACGTTGAATGGTAAACAAACGCTCTTTATAGCGATGCGTCAAAAACAAACGCTCATTAAATTATCACTTGATTAACCACCGCAGTGCCGTTTTTTGTGACTGAGAGTGGAGAATGGGTGCTCTGGGCTTCTCCAAAACGCGACGCGACGGTGTCCGTGGAATTTTACCATTAGATATGAAGTTTGAACTCAATCGAGCTAGCCGTTTTCGATTCTATAAAGGACAGACAGACAAACAGAGGTCTTCAAAATATATATGAAATATGTATAATTATTCCTGTTTTGGAATGCGGCGAAAGATCTTGTGAAATTTGCTTACATTGAGTGTGAATAACAATCACGCTGACAATATTATTCATATGATTGATTGCGGCAAAGATCTTTAATATGAGATGTTTTACAACAAGTGTTAATACTAATCACGTTGTATAAACAAGAGGTGAGCTCTTACTGCTTACCACTAATTACCACCTGGCTTCTTGATCACACCTTTTCGTGAGTTGTTTTTGTTGGAATCCTATAAGTAACATGAAATCCCCCATCATTTCATCATTCATCTCACAATCATGTCTGACTTTCTCTCCGACATTAATTGTATAGACTGTTCCAGAGAGGCAACAAACATCCCATATTACATCCTGGTTCCGATGCTCAAGAAGGAATCGGCAACGACAGACATGACAGTCAAGTTGGTTGGTGAAAAAAAATGAAAAGGTACCGAAGACTACAGTATCGGGAGAATCAGGCACAACTCTTCTGCTTGTGGAGTAACTACGAAAACGGCGGCATCTCCACCAGTGGTCTGTTGAAGGCATGTGCGAAATTGTTTGCGCCAACAGTTGCTGTCGAGTCGGCTGATTAATAAATCAAATATCATTGTGTAAAAAAATGTTGTAAATAATGTGTAAATAATGTTGTTACAGTTAATGTTAATATGTTATTGTTGTTTTAAAATACGCGCACCTAGCTGCGTGTAGACAATAAACTAGTAACTACATGCATCATTTTGTGGCGACCTGGAATATTAGTATTTCTTATAGAAGTTCAACAATGTCTATGTTACCATGATTTGTCGCTTGGCATTGTGAGTAATGGTCTTGATAGCAGTTGGTCGAATGTAAATATATACATACATGAAAAGGCGTAATGTCTATTCAACCGTTCATATGTAAACTCAGCAACATTGCCCGCTTGTATTACCTATGGAATTAAACATGGCAGTCGTACTATTTTTTGCCCAGTTTTAAATTCGCGCAACGATGGGTGCGCGAAAAATAGTACTGCACGAATTTAACTACGAGTAAGGTAGCTCAATTTGCACATTATGTGAAGATATGACTATATAGTCAGATTTGCACATGAGCCAGACCTGTCCAAGTTTACCCAAGTGTCTACTAACCGCAGTGTGGTTATTGTTTTAAATCGCGGCGTAACGGCAACTACAGCGCGGTTTCACCTGCTAACTGCAGTTGGGCCACGATGTTCTTGCCATTCAGCCCCGGTGTAGTTGCCATTAAGACACTGGGAGCCTGTATAATTAGCAATAGGCAACCCCGGACAAGAATGATAAATCGCCCATTTCCGGAATTCGGCAAATGATGACATCACTGCAAAATCTCTTAGAGCCTCGTGACAGTAGGTGATGTAAACATCGCTATTTTAAGTAATTACGCTTCATTTTCCAATTAAAAATAGCACAATTTGGCAGCGAATAGACTACCCTTTGTTTACCAAACTCGAACCCGCGCTTATATTTCTGAAACAATTTTTGTTAAATTTGTGAAAATTACTCTGAATTTGAAAGTTCCGAGTGCGCACATCTACACTTTATTCCTCACTATTAAGTTATAAAGTAAAAAATTAGCAATTAAAAGCTGTATTTAGATTAATTGCCAGGGGAGATCACTCCATTACCAGATGATGTAGTCACATGATTTAAAAATGGAGCCCCCCCCCCCCCATGAAATATTAATGATCCCACATATAAAACAAATGTCATTAAGTGAAAAGTGATGTATTTCTACTGAGATTTTCATTTTTATTTGAATAAAATTGGTTGATTGAGAAGACCTAAGGGATATATAAGAGAAGAATGGGGCCACATCAATCGAATCATGCTGGATGGTATGTCCATTCTGGGCTTACATGAAAGCCAAACGCCAAGATAACATCAGAATACCCCCACTTAAAAGAAAAGGCCAACTACTAGTCTACTAATCAGCAGCCGAGACAAAGCAGAGATATTAGTGGAACAATTTCTGTCGGTCTTCACAAAAGATACAAACTCCATCACAGCAAGCCATACATCAGCTGGAAAACTACCATGGATTGAACCACTAAACATATCGCTCGATGGCATTACCAAACTACTAAACAATCCCAGGCTCCAGGACCCGATGCATCCCAAATATAATGTTCAGTACCTGTGGCTGTGCTTACAACATCGCTCCAGGCCTGAAACACATACATGTATTTGAAAGGTCCATAGCCACAGGAAGCCTCCCAAATGACTGGTCTCCCTTACATCTGTCAGCTGCAAAATATTAGAACATATCATCTATCAACACATGAATCATCTGGAAAAGCACAAAATCTTAACCGGCTTAAATTATGGATTCCGAAAGTGCCATCCGTACGCGACTCAACTGGTCAACACCACTCAAGACCTATTCACCTCCTTCAACAAGAAAATCCAGACTGACATAATAGTCCTTGATTTTAGCAAAGCTTTGATACTGTTCCACACAAAAAGTCAAAACTCGAGAACTACGGCATAAACGGAAACATCCATAAATGGCTAACTACCTTCCTCACAAAACGTCACATGAAGGTCGTTGTCGAAGGAACATGCTCCCAAAAAGAACCAGTGGAGTCTGGCGTTCCTCAGGATACTGTCTTCAACCCCTACTCTTCCTCTGCCACTAGAATGATCTACCAGAATGCGTATCATCACAATCACGTCTCTTTGCAGACGACTGCCTCCTCTATCGACAGATAACATCACCAAAGGACCACGAAGCACTCCAGCAAGATCTTAAACATCTAAAACAATGGTCAGATGATTGGGGTATGCACTTAACCCTTTACCCAACAGAACGGCCCTGTGCCAATGCATTCTCTTATATATGCGAGTCGACCATAGGTCGCCTCGCATATATAAGAGAATGCATTGGCTTAACACATTAAAAATTATAAAATTGTTAAAGAATGTAAGAAAAAATGGTAAAAAGTGTTAAAAAAAGATTTTTTGTAGGCCAATGCATTCTCTTATATATGCGAGACGACCTATGGTCGACTCGCATATATAAGAGAATGCATTGGCACAGGGCATAACTGTAACTATCACAATGTGGTCAATGAGCCAGTTCCAATGATATCCATATTTGTATGGTTCTATTGAGACAGACCGAAGATATTTTAGGCTGTTGAAGCTTTATTTGGCCGGTTTGTTGGGTAAAGGGTTAAATGCCAAAAAATGCTTTGTGATTTCAACAAAACCGAAAGGTACAAGCTCTGCAACCGCATCTTGCATGCAGTCGATGATATTCCTTATCTGGGCGTCACACTATCCAGCGACCTTGGACAAATCACATCATAAACTGACAAGCAAGGCAAGCAGTACACGCGGCTTCCGAAGAAAACCTCCATTGGGCACCACCAAAGAGTAAGCAAATAGCAGACGAGACATTAGTAAGATCCGAACTCGACTATGCTGCTGAGGTATGGGATCTGTTCCTGCAAAAAGACATCGATGCAATTGAATGGATCCAGAAACTAGCCACCAGATTTATATCAAATGACTGGAGATCCAGCCATGACAAAACATTTAGGACTCCACCCACCCCAAGAAGAAGCACCCAGAAGTTAACACTCTTCTGTAAATTAGTTGGCGGGAAGTTACTATGTGTCATGATCCATGATATATTAACTGATAAAAATAGTGGGCCGAAAGATCATTGCTAAACATTGCGAGGGTTACCAAAATTATGAGCGTAATCAAGCCTGCAAATAGTGTGTCTGTCAATTGCAGAATGAGGTCACCAGAGGGTGAATTTAGTGACGCTATCCCGCATAGCGGGCTAGCATCACTAAATTCATCCTCTGGGGACCTCATTCTGCTTAGGCCCTCAACTACTATGGTAGATCTAGGATCAGAATGAAGTTCTTCAGTTGAAGTTGGTGATGATCACCCATTGGGCACCTCGATTATGGATTTTACCTTCTGCAAATTAGGTGATAGAGAAACTTCCCAGATGGGAAAACGTAACTAAAAACAATGTTAATTTGATACTATAGATACTAAGCAGAATGAGGACTCCAGAGGGTGAATTTAGTGATGCTATCCCGCACAGTGGGCTAGCATCACCAAATTCACCCTCTGCGGACCTCATTCTGCAAATGACAGACACACTATTTGCAGGCTTGAGTGTAATAACTCAAAACCCTACAAGCTGATAAAGGCCGAAACAAAATAACTAGAACATTCATTCTTCCCAAGAACAGTTCTAGAATGGAATCAGCTTGAGGAAAGCGCATGTGCCTAACTCATCTTCTCATCTTCAAGTCTTATTCAGGTTATTGAAATTATGCTTAACATTAAAGGGGTACTGTACGCCAAATGTTGTTGTTGTTTCTATAGTCTCCGAGTCGGAGAATAAGGTAACAATTTTTCCAGTATTTGAAAGTCTGTTGAGTACGAAGTCATGTTACGGATGACAAATTTACCGGCATGCAAAAATACAAATTGTCGTTGTCGAGTAATTTTTGTAAAGTTTTCAACCAAATGAATCAAATAAAAGTTATATTATATGCATACTAGTCCCATATAATCATTTAAGTTATTGTATCGTCGCTAGTCAGTGAGTGACTTGATTGTTCTCCCCGTATCATCATAATATTTTAAGCGATCGTGTGTGCGATCGGTTTAAAAATCCAGTATCCCTCAATTACTGTTTTTGATTACGGTAATTCGTAATTTAATTGACGCCATTTTATGGCTCCAGTCATAAATTCAATTTATATCAAATTATTAACTTTTAAATTATTAAATGTTAAGATAGCCTATTAACCTGAGCGTTTACAGAATACATCTTCGACTCAAATTACTTATGTTTCTATATATTATAGATATTAGATCGTTGTTGTCACCGGAAATTTAATGAAAATGGCGTACAGTACCCCTTTAAGTCGAGACCTCGATTATGGATTTTACCTTCTGCAAATTAGGTGATAGAGAAACTTCCCAGATGGGAAAACGTAACTAAAAACAATGTTAATTTGATACTATATATACTAAGCAGAATGAGGACTCCAGAGGGTGAATTTAGTGATGCTATCCCGCACAGTGGGATAGCATCACTAAATTCACCCTCTGGGGACCTCATTCTGCAAATGACAGAAACGCTATTTGCAGGCTTGAGTGTAATAACTCAAAACCCTACAAGCTGATAAAGGCCGAAACAAAATAACTAGAACATTCATTCTTCCCAAGAACAGTTCTAGAATGGAATCAGCTTGAGGAAAGCGCATGTGCCTAACTCATCTTCTCATCTTCAAGTCTTATTCAGGTTATTGAAATTATGCTTAACATTAAAGGGGTACTGTACGCCAAATGTTGTTGTTGTTTCTATAGTCTCCGAGTCGGAGAATAAGGTAACAATTTTTCCAGTATTTGAAAGTCTGTTGAGTACGAAGTCATGTTACGGATGACAAATTTACCGGCATGCAAAAATACAAATTGTCGTTGTCGAGTAATTTTTGTAAAGTTTTCAACCAAATGAATCAAATAAAAGTTATATTATATGCATACTAGTCCCATATAATCATTTAAGTTATTGTATCGTCGCTAGTCAGTGAGTGACTTGATTGTTCTCCCCGTATCATCATAATATTTTAAGCGATCGTGTGTGCGATCGGTTTAAAAATCCAGTATCCCTCAATTACTGTTTTTGATTACGGTAATTCGTAATTTAATTGACGCCATTTTATGGCTCCAGTCATAAATTCAATTTATATCAAATTATTAACTTTTAAATTATTAAATGTTAAGATAGCCTATTAACCTGAGCGTTTACAGAATACATCTTCGACTCAAATTACTTATGTTTCTATATATTATAGATATTAGATCGTTGTTGTCACCGGAAATTTAATGAAAATGGCGTACAGTACCCCTTTAAGTCGAGACCAGTTATGTTTTTCTATAAAAGCAGCTGGTTGAAGTACATGTATTAGATATACTAAGTTGAGTAGAATACTAATTTTTATAGTTGCCAACATGCCATATTTGATAAAAATCATTAATTGCATTGATTAATCAGTCGATAAGGGTGCGTGACTACCCACCCATTTCTCTGTGGTACAACCCGCCCGCCTCAAATTATATTCGTAATTAGGAGGTGTGAAGGGATTATCGTATGTGCAATTAGGTTGATTATTCTATGATCTTGTCATTGGTATAACTAGTTAGAAAACTAGGACGTACCGGTACTTTGTTGATTTTTAATTGAAGTTAAAATAATAATAAATAACATTCAATATAGGCATGTAATAACAGCAACAATTAAACAAACAATATGTATCATTGTTCAAACGATAATAAGTGTATATGATGTACGAAATAATGATAATGCACCAATGTTCAAACGATAACAAGTTTAAACGATGTATGGAAAGATAATATTGCATCATTGTCATAGATGTCGATGGGGCAGCTGTGGTGGATCATCGTCTGCACTGAGGTGGTCTCTTCTTGGAATAAAATGTCGGAACATTTCTAAAAGATGTTTGCTGTCGTAAAAACATCTCGTAGTTAACATCACTAAGTGTTGTGTTAACACTAGGGTATAACAATACGTGGTATGGGGTGTGTCAATGTTTATCATGATACAAAGGTCACGATACGATACATGGTCACGATACGATATGTATCGTGATTTTACTTACATAAAATTATAGTGATAGATAGATAGATGAAGGTCCCAACTCGAAATTTCAAGATTTAAGTGACTTTGTGAGCTATTTTGCTTTGCGTCGCTTACAATTATATTTGTTTTTTACCACCACAAAACATCAATTCAGTTAATTACATCACTCGTTTTATGGAAATTCCCATGATGTATTCGGACTGTTACTTCCCCTCCCCACATGCCTTTTAAATAGCAAGACGCATGATGTTCGTGCGCATCATGATCGTCAAGATTTCATGTATCCCATTATTAGGGGGACACACCACGTGGCACGTGCTTACAAGTTACTGGAATACACATTCTTTACTGTGGGCACAGTGTTGGCCCTGTGGGGCTCCATTTAGGATATTTTCGTTTAAAATCAGTTTGATCACATCTTACTTACAGTTCTAGAATATGTTCCGCAAATTTAACCATAAATATATGGGATGCGTCATTGCAAACAAAGAGTTATTTATCTTGTATTGGTAATTCACCATCGTCAGTCTGAAACCCGGCATTGGCAGTCGCCATTGCTAAGCCAGATGTAAGATGTATTTTTTTCAACCGAAACAAATAGATATATGTTCTGTGATTCATGCAAATCTTCAAGATAATATTAGCGTAATACACCCACACTGGCCCACAGTACAGGTTACATTTACATGATACGGTATCAACACGATTGATATGCATATACCACAAACTTTTTTCGCCGTGTGTATGACCTCTGCCATATTGAATATGTTGTTTATGCGCCCGAAAAATTTAAAAGAAGAATTTGCCGCGAAAGTTTAAGGAACTGTCCCCCGTTGTTTTTTATGTGTTGGCGTTACGGTTTACGTTTTTCTCAGAGAACTGAAACAGAACCGAAAAACCAAAAAACCTCCATGTACTAAAAAGAAGGCGGGTATACATGTATGCTTGCATGTCTACAGGTACATGAACTTACGAAAATGTATATAGTACATGCTCATCAAAAATGTTTGTTGTTGCAACTTGTACAACAATTGTTTAATGTATTGTATAAGAAGAAATAAATCTAAAAAATGCATAATCGAGGTTACTAATGTGTGAACAATACCAACTTCAATTGGGGAAATTCAATCTGATCCTAGGTCTCCCATAGCAGTTGAGGCATAAGCAGAATGAGGTTTACAGAGGGTGAATTTGGTGATGCTAGCCCATCATGCCGGATATAACAGACACACTATTTGCAGGCTTATTTTCAGTTGTATTAACATATTGCTTGTATGTTGGTTTAGTGATGACATTGTACGCTTTACAATCTAACTATTCATTGGTATACTCCTACATGCAGGGAAGAATCCAGAGATTTTTGGGGACACCTGTTCTGCATTTGAGAATGTCCCTATATAAATTGGGACGTTAACCATTTTATGACAAGAGCTGCACTGGTGCAGCATTAAATATCCTATGCCATTTCATTCTCATATATGCAAGTCTCCCGCATAAGAAAATGCACTGGCTTACAATGTCAAGATAAAGGCCAATGTATTCTCTTATATATGCGAGGCTCCTTAGATGGGATACTCTCATATATAATATAAGAGAATGCTTTGGCACATGATTTTTGCAAAATTTAAAGAAGCCCCAGTCATGAAAGAGTTAAAATATTCCTCATGCCCAGTTGATTAGGCAAATAAAGGCTCTATATCAACTGCTTATTGATGATTTGCATTGCATGTTGTTGAATTATAATAGAAAATTTCCTTGAAAATATAGAAAATTCACCTTTAATAAAAACTATCCACTTGCAATTTGGGGATATTTAGGCCTCCAGAGTTTGGACAACCAAACCTGTAACAGGTATTAAAAGAGCCCTGGATCCTTCCCTGGCTACATGTATATTAATATGTTCCACCCAGAGTGTATATTGTCAAAATATGGCAACCGCATGGAGTAGTTTCAAGTCAGTCAAAATTTGTTTGATGAACAATGAACATATTTTGAGGTGATATTAATTTGTTTGAGTCACTTTGAGCACAATCGCAAAAACCATGAAACAATTACCTTTACAGTATTATCATATCAATTTATTATTTCTTTTATCAGAATCGATATGGGAAGTCGTCGGGAGCTGGGAGGGTTTGGGGACCTCCTGCAGGATGCTGAACAACTCACAGCCGAGATGGAGACAGGAACTGATTTACCGAGAATAGAAAGAAGTCTGAACCAAATATTAGAGGTCGGCCAGCGACTCTTATCTAAGACGACTCCCATCAGTCAAGATACATCTGACGTCAAAGCGTAGGTTCAATTTTATCGAGTTGGTTTTTGTTCTCCCAAAATTTGTTTCCTCGGAACTATATAAATGAGCTGTGTCCATCCGTCCAAAACTGTTTTTGTCGGGATGGTAACTTGAAACATACATGTACATGTATGTCACCAAATATTATGAAACTTGGTTTGTGTTCTTTCTATGAGAAAGTCCCATCAAGTTTGATTTATCTTACTTATGGCCATTAAAATAAATTATGTGTTCTCAGGCAATTATATCTCAATTTTGAGATGAGGGAGAGAATGCTATTTATTTTAATTTTTTTCCTCAAAATCTGGAAAACATACTCCATGAAAAAAAAAAAATAAAAAAAAATTCTTTGTTAAAATTCAATATTCATAATAGAAAAATTGAAAAGAATATTTGATCAGGCTTTTTAAAAGAAATTTTCAGTGATGAGGGAGGTGCCTGAGTGACGAGGAAGATGCCTGAGTGAGGTGCCTGAGTGACAAGGGAGGTGCCTGAGTGACGAGGGAGGTGCCCTAGTGACGAGGGAGGCGCGTAGGAACACGGAATATTTATTTCTTTGGCCTATTATAGTCTTACTCATCCATAATAATTCAACAATTGTGAATGTTTGTTAAATTGTAGTTCCATACTACTTGGATCTAAGGGATATGATGTTCCCAAGATATCAGAGAAACTGGAAGGATTGAGTGCTTCTGTGTCATTTGAGCCGCTTGAACCAGTTCGGGACACAGACATAGAGGTGAGCGTACCTTATAAGCATAGGTACAGTAATGCCCTAAATAATCGACTCCTTAACTACAGTAGAATTATGGGTAATTTTTCAGGATTTAGTTGGAAATATGGCTTGTTGCCATTCATCGGAAAGCTCTCACTTAGAGCTTTCCAATGAATGGCAACAAGCAATATTTCCGATACTTTGAGCCAGATTATTGTCTTTGCCTAAAACCCTTTAAAGACATACTATCGACTTATTCGGATGCGTAAAACTGATAATTTAGTATTCAGGCACTATGCCAACTGTGAGATAACGACCCATTATAATCTCACAACTTGATTCAAACTATACGAATGTCCCAATATATAAAACCCCAAACTCAGATATTCGTGTTCGGTTCTTAACAAAACCTCACACGTCTTACTCCCAGCGAAGACATACACACAATGAAGATGGCTCCCAAATATGGTCAAGGGAAATTACCATAACGGAGGAACCAATCGCGATGTGTATTGCCAAACGCCTCATCTAATATGCATCCCAAATAGTATATAAGAAACAACCACATCCCATCACTTCATGCTTTCACTAGACTCATCTCACCTCGAGGTTAGTATACCTCTCCAGGCAACACCCTTACCAGGCATCACCCGTTCGGGGACCTCACTTCGCGGCGACTCTTGATCATCATATTTTTATACACTGCTTATCTTATTCACGACGTAATAAAGACTTGTACCTAATATATCTATGTGTTCATTACCTCACACAACTGGAGGAATGCAGCATTCTACTAACATCCCCGAAATTTTCAAGCAAATAGACCGTAACACTCCATAGAAAACATTGTCTGAACTATGCTCAATTGTAAATATTTACATCTCGATTCGGGACGCTACTACTGGCGATAAACTAATGAAAATGATTTCACCACCGAGAGTCGCTATATTTAATTAATATATAAGAATGATGGTGTGTCATGTTGATTTGGATATAATATTTTTAAAATGTAACTACTTTTAGCAAGATTATTCTCAATTTGTATCACTTTAACTGGCAGACACTAAGGCCAAAAAAAAAAGTGTTTTGGTTCTCGGGCAATTTTTTCTTCAAATCAATGAGGGAGGGAGGGTTTTATTTTTATTTTTTATTTTTTTCTGCGCATAGTAAGCATGGACAAAGATACCTTCCTCTGTCTAGTAATAACCAGAAAGGTAGAGGGAACTGTTATGCATATAAACTCATTTAGTCTTATATAAAAATGACATTGTACTACCAGTGTTTGACTGGGATTACCTAACAATATATAATGCTCCTGACATTAACTACTGTTATTGTTGTCTAAAAACTTATACCTCCCCATTCTAATATGTGATCCTGAATTTAGTCCTGTGCCTTTCAATTGTATAAAGTTACAATTAGTGTAAGTTGTTCACAATGACTAACTGTAAGAAGACCATGAGGATCAGCTAATCGTTTTCTTAATTGTAGTCATCTACTTCATGTTGTAAGCCTGCAAGTCACTTTTTAACACATTACATGTTAGAGCTCAATGCACACTAATATTCAACACATATCTGCTATGGACATGTTTTTTTTTCAAATTTATTTTTTCGTAAGTTTTTTTGTCATAACATCAGGCTTTGCAATAAAAAGGCCTAATGGGGCCCTTTTTATTCAATGCGGCGGGGCCTGAGCACCAAACCCTTTTTTTTTTTTGGCCTAAAATAAAGTACATAAATCAATTTTGACTTCATTTCAGGGATTTCTAAGGAACGAACGTGAGAATGCTCTCCTTGCTGTAATCGAGCAAACACGCAAGAACGTGAGTATGATTTTACCCTTTCTTTACTAAATTGATTCTCCTACCCAGTTATAAAAGTACAGTAATGCCCTAAATAATCACTCCTTAACCACAGCAGAATTATGGGTAATTTTTCAGGATTTAGTCAGAAATATGGCTTCTTGCTATTCATCGTAAAGCTCTCAGAGAGATAGTGGGATAGCGTCACTAAATTCACCCTATGGGCACACTAAAGCACTTGTTAGGTAAGAGTGACACTACAAGCCATATTATCTGAACATTTTACTTGAATTAAATCCTGACAATTGAAAAATGTAAGAGTCTTCAGTTTGGTTTATAATTTGTTTTAAATGTGAATTTTTTTTTATGAAAATGAGTGGTGGTATTTTATTTTGTGATTTAATTTAACCTGTTTAAATTCCGACGTATCTTTAAGAAGCTGCGGGGCGATAATTTGATGTATAATTTGTTAAAAAATTCAAACTTTTTTAAAAGCATCTTAGAGGCATCAGTATGATTTACAACTTATATCATTGCAGACCTTTGAAGAAGCTGAAAGGCGACATTGTGAATCCATGGAGAATGAATGGGAAAGAGAGAAACAAAAAATTCTGAACGCATTACTCGGATCTGGACAGGACGTTCTGGATCTACAACAGGAACCTGAGGTAATGATTCAATCGTCAGGTTACAAAAATAGCTTTTATAAATACAAATCTTTAACCCTTTCAGTGCCTAGTCCGATTTTTGTATCAACCCATATTTCCTTGATCATTTTTCAAATTTATTGATTATAATAATGTGATACATTGATGGAAAGAGCTCTTAAGCCCACTTTAGTGTCGAACTCCCAGATCACATATATCAAACATATGCCTTATCATATACCATTTGACAGCGGAAGCTCCAAAACATTGTATTATCAACTTATCCGGTGTAATAAACTGTAACATGTTGTTTTTGTTGAGTTACCGACGTGTGTTTGTGATTAAGTTACATCTGGATTGTACTTCAAAATGAATTATTTCAATGGAGGGGTAGTAACTCTATTTCTTAAAGATAGAGTTATTCTTCTTCCATTGAAAATACATTTTTAGTTTTAATTCTGTTGCATTCTGGGAGCCATAACGGGGGGGGGGGGGAATCTTTCTATGATTTCAGCTTTTTTCTATTTATGGGCATCTTCCGAGACACAAATGGTGATGAATTATAGTATTTTAATCATATTTTATGTCATAGATTGTTATTAAAACCGAATATCAAGTCACTATAAACAAAAATAATCTGTGGCTCAAAAATAAGTGGACCTTTAAGTAAAGGCTGTAGACTGTAACATATGTCATCAAAAACTAACCATCATTTCTGGACAGGCTTCATAACTGACAAAGCTGGTTATAGTTATGAAAATGTGTGTCACCTAAAAGTGTGGCTTCTTTTTAAATGACCTAAGATTCTAATACAGTTATTTGTTGAGTGTAAGGTCGAGTTTGGTGAGGTCGTTTGATGGCGGGCGTCTACAGATAGGGATATCACAATAACTTGGAAAAAATATCAACATATCTGCCACAGGGCAGATACAGTAATGCTCTAATTAATCGACCTCTTAACCAAAGCAGAATTATGGGTAACTTTTCAGGATATAGTCGGAAATATGGCTTGTTGCCATTCATAGGAAAGCTCTCGGGGAGAGCTTTCCGATGAATGGCAACAAGCCATATTTCCGACTAAATCCTGAAAAGTTACCCATAATTCTGCTTTGGTTAAGAGGTCGATTAATTAGAGCATTACTGTACCTCATCCGATGTCAATAAATACATCATATGGACCTTCGTCGTGACCAATAATGAATTCATATTTCGTTGAAAGCATTTTGGATTTCACAATTGAATCTATCGGCACACCCTGCTGCTGACATTTATTGGAGAAATGTTTTCAAAATTTACTGGTATGTTCACGATATTCATGGCCACTGGCAACCATCTTGGATTTTACTCTTCAGGCCTTCGATTCTGTAAAATGCAGGAGTGTGGTTGGTCACTCGCCTAACCTGAAACCCAGGCGTGTGATTTTGGTGGATATTTCGGGGGTATAAAATGACGAACGAAGACTCAAAATTAAATCAATTTTATCACCATTGTGATTCATCTTGTACACATGTATTCTCCACATTGAAGTAATTAAAACTCCATTCTCGAATTGCGTCGTAATGCTTCCGTTGGATGTAAGTTGTTATGAAATGCGGTCAGAGACCACGTAACCACGTGAGAGTTTCCTGTTGTGTGAACTCTTATCGATATTTTTAAAAATAATGTTTGATTGCCCCGAACTCAACTTTCAATTTCTATTCATCTTCACCGCCCATTGGGGCGGCTTCATTTAGAACGCAACACAATCAAGGTACCAAAATTACGTTGCATTGGTGATGGGGTGAACGGTGGGATTAATTTAAATATGTCATGTTGGTAACAATATCTAGCCGAGAATTCCTCAGACCTACATACGAATGCGACGACATCGCTAAACGCACCTGACTATAATAATGTTCTAGCGCATGCGCAAAACTTAAAACAATTACTTCCGTCGTATACGGCATGTCTGTCAGTCTTCTCCAGCAAACAAGGTTGATCGTTATTATAAACCCTTTTTCAATCGTGCGCCGAATATCGCCGAGGAGTGTGATTAATTACTCGCCAAGATTTAATTTCAGGCGTGCTATGGTGCGCGAGCGCGATCGCACGCCTCATAATCGAAGGCCTGACTCTTTGCATCACTAAATACTCTGGCATGCCCTACTGCCAACATTTATCATCCAATTCATCCAACACTTCATATGGCTCTTTGGGTTGATCTCTGGCATAACTTAAACATTTAAACTTTCCATATTCCATATTGCTCCATCGGCTGTAATGTATGACGACATACCCTTTCCAAGTTGAGCTACAGTGTCATTGACACTTTCATTTTTATATGCCTTTTGAAAATAAAGGTTCATATTATGTTATTGTGTCCGTTTGTCCATCTATTCGTTTGTTCGTCTGTCAAGCTGTACATCTAACCATCCATTTGCTTTATTCGTTTCCGGATGATAACTTTAGTAGGTCTGGACTTAATGGAATGAAATTTGGTTTGTGAGTTTACTAGCCCAAAATACAGATCACTTTTGAATTTGGGTTCTGCTTGCCAATATTCACCAGAGTTATGGCCCATTTTGACGGACTCAATTTTCGTTTCTGGATGATAACTTGAGGAAGTCTGAACTGAATGAAATGAAATTTGGTATGTGATTTTTCTATCCCAAAATACAGGTCAAGTTTGAATTTGGGTTCCAAGTTATTACCATGGCGTATTTTTCATGCTAGTGATGCTCTTATTATTCCCTGCAAATTAGAAGATGACAATTCAATGATTAGTTTTAGAACATCTAATGACAGATGACATGAGAGTAGAAATTACTATCATCTGTTTGTTTGTTAACTTCAGAGCTTTCTCGGTGATCCAGATACTTGGGGTGGAAGGAGTAATCTCGACAATGTGGAAATGGCGTATGCTCGACAGGTATTGTATACAGCTTGGTTTATATTTATGAGATTATTTCATCTGATTCAGCAAATATAGCAGGTGTGATCTGTAAGGCTGCAACAATACACTTGGTCACAATACGTTACGAATCACAATACATGATCAATGATACAATACATACAGTCCTCATAATTTGCTACAGCAATCAGCAATGCCGAAGCCATTTGATGAAGCAAACTGGGCCACGATAAAGGGATGCCGTAGTGGATTGCCGAAGCCAAACAGTCTGAATTAAGAAGGCTGATATATATCAGGATACATTAAATTTTTGTTTCCAAATGAACATTGCCTGATTTATCAAAACAACAATTTTATAACAGTTTATAACTGGAGGTAGAGCTCATTTTAAACTAAAATGGAGTTTAATTGTTGGCTAGATTAGTCAAATATACATAGTATACAAGTAAACTTGTGAGATAATTGCAGGTTTTGCTTTTCTTGCTTTTCTACACTAGCCCATCTTCAGACATTACTTGATTTCACGATACACATGACATGATACGATGCGCATATTGTTTAAAAGTGTATCGTGATACATTGAATTCACGATGAATCGGTGAAGCCCTAGTAATCTGATCAAGCTGTTATATGCTCATTCAGTTCCCAAAATTATCTGACACAAGCCTTGAAATAATGTGTCTGTCATTTGCAGAATGAGGTCCCCAGAGGGTGTATTTGGTGACACGATCCCGCATGTTGGGCTAGCTTCACCAAATTTACCCTCTGGGAACTTTATTCTGCTTAGGCCTCAACTTTGAGGCCGGGGATCAGATTGAAGTTCCCCAATTGAAGTTGATGACATTCACCCATTAGTCACCCATTAGTCACCTCGATTATGCATTTTATCTTCTACAAATTAGGGGATATAGAAACTGAACAGAAGTAACTATAAACACAATTTTATTTTGAGACTATAGATACTTGCCACAAGATGAGGCCTAAGCAGAATGAGGTTCCCGGAGGTTGAATTTGGTGATGCTTGCCCGCTGTGCGAGATAGTGTCACTAAATTCATCATCTGGGGACCTCATTCTCCAAATGACACACTATTTCAAGGCTTGATCTGATAGTGTGGTTTTATCCTTTATTCTAACATGTGGTAACATTTGACTTTTACAAGTATGTGACTATTTTAAAGATAAAATCTTCAACATTTTGTGTCATATTACATCTAACAAAATTTGTGGCGATGAGAAATAATTGAAACTTTTACTTTAAGAAAGATTATTCGTTGAATGTGAGAATGTAACTAACTTTGAAACGACATCCTATGATTATTCAACAAACCCAATAACCAATTGTATGGTAATGTCACACTCGACTAAGTCGACTTATGACCTATGCGATTGTTCTTTACACACCATATTAAATTTTATTCTCTAACAACAAACCATTTGAGTTGGAAGTTTCTAATCTAATCTTGAGTTACAGTGTCATTGGTATTATATTTATTGTCATTTGTGACCTGCTTTATATAATTTGTTTGTAGGTATATATTTACAATGAAAAAATTAGACAGGGTAGTCTCCGGCCAAACCTTGTTGATGCGTTTGAGGATATGTCACAGAAACTGGATGATAAGGTGAGTGCTACTTAAAATATACCTGTTATACTTTTTCCAAAATTTGACAAAAAAATTAATGGTCTATAAAACTTAAAATAATGTGAAACACCCCCGTTTGGTTGATAATATAGAAATGGAGAAAAATCTTGCTGAAAGTAGTTATTTTTAAACAAATTATATCCAGATTTACAACACACACATTATATTTATTAAATGCAGTGACTCTCTATATCAAAATCGTTTTCGTTTGTTTATCACCGATAGTTGCATCGCGAATCGAGAAGTAAATATTTACAAGTGAACGTATTTCAGACGATGTTTTCTATGGAGTGGTATGGTCAATTCGCTTCGGTTTTTTGGCGATATTAGTAGAATGCTACATTCCTTCAGTCGACATAGCACCTGAATACTAACATTATCAGTTTCATGCACCCGAACAAGTCCATAATATGTCTTTAACTTTCTCCAGGCAAAGTGCATTATGGTACTTGTGAATTTGTAGGTATTTTTGAATTTGTAACATATATCCTAAATATGTCAAAGTCTTCTGGCTCTAAGATAATTTATTTAAAGTCCATCTTGTGGCATAAAATATAATGACCAAGCCTGGAGATAGTGTGTCTTGTCTGACATTTGCAGAATGAGGTCCCCAGAGGGTGAATTGAGTGACGATATCTCGCACAGCAAGCTAGCGTAACCAAATTCACCCTCCGGGGACCTCATTCTGCTCAGGCCTCAACTGCTATGGGAGACATAGGATCAGATTGGAGTTCCCCAGTTGAAGTTGGCGATATTCACCCATCAGTCATCTCAATTGTGCATTTTATCTTTGCAAATTAGAGGATACTAGCTGGTGGGCCCGACTTTGTCTGGGCTGTTTCCCCTCTGCTTTCCGTTGAAAGGCGCGATTTGACCTTGAATTGACCATTTTGAAGGTCAAGGTCAGGTCGGGGTCACGATTTGACCCGACAAAAACACTCCCTGGACAAAAGTAGCCCTATGTATCAAATTTTGTCGAAATCCATCCGTTTTACCCGATTTGACCTTGATTTGACCATTTTGAAGGTCGGGGTCACGATTTGACCCATCCAAAACACTCCCCGGACAAAAGTACCACTAGGTATCAAATTTCGTCGAAATCCGTCTGGCAGTTTTCCCGGCCATAGCTAACATACAAACAGACAGACAAACAAACAGAAGTCCCAAAATATATATTAGATAGAAACTGAACAGAAGGGGAAAAAATACAATGTTAATTGGAGACTATAGATACTTTCCAGAAGATGAGGCCTATGCAGATTGAGGTCCTTAGAGGGTGAATTTGATGATGCTAGCCTGCTGTGCAGGTTATTATCACTAAATTCACCCTCTGGGGACCTCATTGTGCAAATATCAGACACACTATTTCCAGGCTTGATTATGCCACAATGCACGGTGGTTTTTTTTCCATCTTCAGTATAATGATTTCTTTGCCTCAGAAATGTTTTCAAGATATAATGTGCATACTCAAAATTAGCCACGGTAATAAGCAATGCTGTGGGAAATTCCATGGCAATATTTGGTATCTAACATGCCACAGTATTAAATTTGCAGTGGGGAATTTGTCCTATTTCAAGGGCTGAATGATAATTCAATCAGAAAATCAATTTTTGTGACATAAAATTCTCTAGACTGGTGTTTTGAAATCAAAACCGATTCTTACCTAAGAACACATATAAAACCTTCAGCAACAAGAGACCATTTTAACATCATTTGTATTGTTCACCGATTGTTCTTGGTTGATACATTTACATCTGAATCTGTGAATGGGGATAACAAATTATTATTTTATTGTAAATTCAGCCAAGAAGAAAGATTATATATTTAAAGGGGAACTGTACACTAAATTCATCAATTTATGGGATCATCTCTTTTTATACTCAACAGAATATATGCAACAAATGAATGAATTTTAGCGATTGATTAGTCCAAAATACATTCATATGCTCTATGAATGATGCAAACAACATGGTGATGATAATAAAAAATAAATTTATGACTCCAGCCATAAATTCATTTTAATAATCATCACCATGTTGTTTGCATCGTTCATAGAGCATATGAATGTATTTTGGACTAATCCATCGCTCATATTCATTCATTTGTTGCATATATTCTGTTGAGTATAAAAAGAGATGATTACATAAATTGATGGATTTAGTGTACAGTACCCCTTTAACCCTTTCAGTGCCAGGGGCCGATCTCATCGGCCCTAATTTACAGTCTGTAAAATCGGCACTAAAAAAAATTATAAATTAAAAAACAATCTGGATAAAACCTTAGGGGCATGTTATAACTCAAAACTATGACCAAGTAGTCATAGTAATAATTTTGATGCCCATGTAAAACGTAAGATTCCCTGGCACTAAAGCTACAAAATAAGTCTGTTAAAGAATATAAGAAAAAATTATTAAAATTGTAAAAAATAATAACAAATGATGAATTTTTTTAGGCCAATGCATTCTCTTATATATGCGAGGCGACCTATGGTCGACTCGCATATATAAGAGAATGCATTGGCACAGGGTATATCGGTTGACACAAAAATCGGACCTGGCACTGAAAGGGTTATTAAGCAGGGACCAGCCTGGAGGTTTCAAATTGGGAGATATTTGCTTATTTGGGAGAAGAGGACTGTTGTCAGGGAGATGTAACAGTGACTAAAATATAATTTACATCCCATCATCTCCCTTCTGTGATCAAATACGTATTATGCAACACAACAGCACATTTATAAAACCATTATAATGAGTAAGAACACTATTATAATCAGTAAATATACTTTAAATATGATGTTAGGTCCTATGAATACTGGTATATGAGAGTCACTTCTACCTGGAATAAACAGTGGGAGAAGTGCCACATTTTAGGGAGAAGATGTCTCCCAAGTCTGGTCCATGTCTTCAGGATAACTATTTCAATTTCAGAATATGATAGACCTGTGGGAAATGGTGAAATGTATGGTCGATATCCAAATCACTTCAACATCAAGTTCATCAGCCATGCGACAAGATCAAAAAGTGCAAAGAGCATTTGTCAGACAAGCCAAAAAATATCTTGAACGAAAGTACGTTTACTGTTCAACTTAAAATATTGATATTATTTTAGTCATAATTCATCTCTCAATATTTTTCTCTAATGCATGACATTTTTGCTCAACTTGACAAAGAGTCAAGTTAGAGCTATTGCCATCGGTTGGCGTCTGTCATCCATCCATGCGTTCATAAACAATTTCCTTCAGCACACCCTATATGGATCTTCACTGTGACCACTAAATGAGAGCCATCTATATTTTATGAATTTAAAAAAAAAAAAAACGAACAGCGGGCTAGCATCACCAAATTCACCCTCTAGGGGATCTCATTCTGCTTAACCCTAACTGCTATAGGAGACAAAAACATATGTACACATACTGTAGTTAACCTTACGATCCATGAATTTTGCACAAAAGTTATAGAAAAATGATGCAAATTAAATACCCCTGGTGACTCATATCTGACCATCCACACCACATTCACTGTCAAGAAGAAATTAGCTTCACTATATCTATATCTATATATGCTGTTACTATACTCCAGTTATGACAAGTACATAAAGAACACAATCTATGGAAATCTACATCAGGCACAACTTGGAGGGATTCCAGGAACATTCAACACCGTCAAAAGCTTCCTCAATGTCAGGCCACCAGTCGTATCAAGTGGATTAGAGGTTAGTTATTATTTTATATTGGAATTTAAGTCGAATATTTGTCGCTGAAACAGGCATTCTGATTGGCCGAGAGTGGCTAACTTTAGTTTTCGATTCACCAGCATCGGTCACTGAAGCATGCAACAATATTGAATGGATCACAGTGTCATTGACAATGCGTGTAAAATACATCACCGCGCTACCAGGAGTTGTGTAATCGAGTCTACCCTGTACGTTGTTTTATATACATGTAGACGCGGTTAACAGGAATTTGCTGCTACGAGTAACCACATGGAACGTATCCATTGATTTAATCACCAAAAAAGGATATCTCACTTCAAAGCATGTAATGTCGATAAAAAGTGCTTTTCGTGCAGTTTATTTTATACTAGCTGATGTGCCGACTTCATCCGGGTTATTTAGGGAATTCTTTGTGATCGTCCAGAGACATGCCTATATGAGCATATATGAGTAAGGTAAAGGTCAAGGACATGGTTGCACATGAAATTGGACATGTCCATATTGTTCCCGGGATCAAATTAGGCCTACATACCAAATTTCAATGGGATCGGTCGAGCAGTTTTTGAGTCTATAACACACATACATATATACGTACAGACAGACAGAAGTTCCAAAATATATAATAGATTTGTTGATGGATTGAAATACAATGGAGATAAACGTACCCTGTTTTGTTGGATATTCAGGGATTCGACGAGCATGAAAACAGTATATGTGAACTCGCCATCAAGCTGGTTGTTTGACAGTCACACCTACAGTTTAACACATTTTGCAGACTTGCAATTTTTGTTTTGAATATCAAGCTCTTTCCATCAATGTATCACATTATTATAATCAATAAATTTGAAAAATGATCAAGGAAATATGGGTTGATACAAAAATCGGACTTGGCACTGAAAGGGTTTAAATTCACATTTCAAAGTGAGAAACGGATGATCTGTTGGAACGATTCATTTTGGGGTCATTTGGAAAAAATACATGGCCGCCATCGGCCATCTTGGATTTCAAAATTCAATCCATTAGCATGGGCTACAGGTCGTATTGTTCGTCTGATCATCATGAAATTTGTCATGGACGTTAATATTGACATGTAGATGGGAACGAGTAATTTTCCGCCAAGGAGAAGCCCTCAACTGAACTATATGGATTACGTCTCCGGCCTTGTGTCAATCAGGAGGGTTAAAATTTTATTGCTGTGCCGACCCCACTCACATCCGTGTCCAGATTAGTCTCGCATGAATACACCCGCATTCTATCTATTGTCTAGTCAGTTTTTATTCCTCCTCGCCAGGACAGGATCGTTTCTATTTTCTCAAGGTTGTATCTTTCTGTGTTGCGAGTTTATCGACTCAATATTTATTGTTGATATTACAAACTTGCAATTTATTGTACCCGATAGTTAATTAATATTTCTCACATCCGAAACGGGAACTTTTTTCGTTTCACTGTATCCGTAATTTGTTTCCGTGTTTTCTGTTTTCCTCATGACGGCTTTATCTTCCAACAATTGGAATTAAGATGGCCATCTTGACAATGACTAAAGAAGCACATAGCTTACTTGTGGCAAAACCGCATAGTGCATATTGTGCCACACATACGGCGTGATGACTATCATGACTTACAATTGAGGACGCAATGTAGTACGGTATGCGATGTCTCCTAATTTCGTGCTACACGTGTTTCACTTTACATAAGTTTCCGTCGACTCGCTTCGGTTATTTCGTAAGTTCCGTTGCTTTGTATCCTAATGTATACTGCCAAATCATACATGGCACTGCTCTGTTAATTCGCAGAAAGTTGCACAGGACAGCCATATCCTCCTTTGTAATAATTTACATGAATAAATACGAAAGATAGTACTTGTTATCACTATCAGATGACAATTCACATTTCTTTCGACTGAGCGATCTGTAATATTGTTTTAACGATCAATACCTGCGAATCTACGCCCGCCAGTGTGTATGAGCGCGTGGTCTTGTTAGACACATGACAAATGTAATAACACATTACATCGACTTCAAGGTATTTAGAAAATTCTACCTTGTCTATCACGATTAAATATCATATAACTCATTGTATCATCAGTACAATAGTTACTAACACTCCGTAACAGGGGGATGGTATTCGTTATCACATATATAACCACACTTCGAATTGATGTGTTGTCTGACGTTCTAAATATTGTGTTGCATTCTTTACATCCATGTATGTACAGTTTGGGTTCCTACGAACTATTGTTCACCAACTGCAATGAAGTGAAAACTTTGTGGCCTGACACTAAGCCATCTTACCGTAGGCTCTAATATGCCTCGGCGTGGGCGAGCTTGCAATGATGTATTGCACGCCGTAATAGTTCCATACATTGTACATGACAATCATATCGTATCAGGGCCTCATGTATGCTGTCAGAACTGACTACTAGTATGCTTACATATGGTGAACAGTTTTCATCCCAATACTGACATACTTTGCAGTTTCATCAGTGAATGATAACGGCAAACAGCGAAATAGAAAGAATACATATTGTCACGTGCTCCAGATTCACTGCCAATAGTCTTTCCAGTAGAGACCATCACTTGGCTCACTAACTTCTATTTCCACATATATCAAAACGATATTCTGCCACATAGCTTTCACTCGTGTATGATGCGCAGTTACATGCAACACATTTATATTGCGCAGAATATCAGAAAGGACTGCATTTGTATTGTTACATGTCTAAAGCGAGCTTACATGCGCAGCGTTTATATTGCGCACATCTACTGCCAATATATTTCCGAAACCGGCCATGACATGGCTCTTCGTCTATGGCGGCTGTTCTGGGTGGGGAAGACTCGTTGTCACGTGACGCTCTTGCTCTCATAGACATAGCGCACCAGCCAAATGGCCTTCTGACTCTTCCCCATGGTGCAGTGGCCCACATCATTACAAGATGGGGTCCAGTCGATCCCCTGGAATAGTAATACCTTCGGGATACATCCGGGCCTGCTCCTCCGCAGTCATGTGATCATAGTGGTATATCATCGACATATCCACTGATTATGTGACAAAACGATTCGATACAATCATGACGAAATTACAGGCATTCGTATCTTCATGTCCGCTGTAAGCGCACTTTCCTAACGGAAACCGCCTAGTTCTTGCCTATGTGCATTCGGAACTCATCGTCCTCATATACGAGAAAAGACAGTATCTTACCTGTCATAGCAGGTAAGATCACGTGGCCAGGGGTATAACGTGATTTTATATTAACCTTACTTTATACTCAATAACCTAGGTTGTATTGTGTTATGTATATTAACCTTGCTTTGTTATAACTAACAGCATGTCTTGCAGTCGAACATGATTCGAATTTGATGGCCACACACCGTGCAGGTTGCTCATTCACGGGTGTATTACTTGTTATAGTTGGGTAAGGGCATATTAGTCAATGATTACCTACTTTGAGCAACCGTACCAGTCTTTACCTCGGGCAGGACCAGTTCTGGCCCCCCAGGTCCTGCTACGGCAGTTGAACCAATGGTAGGCGGGTGCTGCATGTGGTTGATTCGGGAAACCAATCTTCACGGGCGATTGCTCCGGCACCTTTCTCTCAGGTGCCTAATGGTGGTGGCAATACGATTATTAAATTTTGAACAAATTCACATCGATATACTATTATTCCACATAGAGTGAAATTTCCATCAGTATTTTGATTTCGGCCTGGATTCCTGCCACGAAGATCTGTTTATAGGCCACCACAATTATTGGGCACCTGGGAGAAGCCTTGGCGGCTGTTCTGGGTGGGGAAGACTCGTTGTCACGTGACGCTCTTGCTCTCACAGACATAGCGCACCAGCCAAATGGCCTTCTGACTCTTCCCCATGGTGCAGTGGCCCACATCATTACAAGATGGGGTCCAGTCGATCCCCTGGAATCGTAATACCTTCGGGATACATCCGGGCCTGCTCCTCCGCCGTCATGCGATCATAGTGGTATGTCATCGACATTTATTCCAGTTTGGTCAGGACCACCTGCATTTGGGGGATTCCATGGAAGGGGCTTCCTCTGATCAAAATGGCTCATCAGAACTTATTCCCTCTGGCCTTGGGGGCGCAGCTTGATGATGCCCCAGAATTTGAGGGGGTGACCTTGGACAGGACATAGCTACTTATCCCAAATGCAAGAGCATTTGTCTTGCGTCGAACCATTTCAGAGTAGGCCTCTTCCACAGTCTGGTATCCCAACCTGATGCAGCCAATTCTGTTGGCTGGCGTCGATCTTAACATGCTTCTCTGCATCGCGTGGCGTCGGCAGGTTTGACGACGATGAGCAAGAATCGCGGGTCGACAGTGGGTCACCAGGCACACTGTCGGACGAGGATTCTGATGTTCCGCTGGTAAGTGATTTTGTACAGGATGAGGATACAGGTTGATATCTTATATTGCTTCATTTAATTCAACAATTTGCGATAAGTACAAGTATTTATCTCAGTCAGGAAAGATCCAGCACTGTAGCCTTTGGAGGATGTTCTGGGTGGGGAAGACTCGTTGTCACGTGACGCTCTTGCTCTCATAGTCTAGACATAGCGCACCAGCCAAATGGCCTTCTGACTCTTCCCCATGGTGCAGTGGCCCACATCATTACAAGATGGGGTCCAGTCGATCCCCTGGAATCGTAATACCTTCGGGATACATCCAGGCCACTCCTTCACCAGTAGGAAAGAAAGGCTGAATGATCTGGGAGGGGAAGTCTTGTTGCGTGCCTCCAAGAGCTGCACCAACCAGCCTTCTATCTCTTCCCCACGGTGCAGTGGCCCACATCTCCACACGATGGGGTCCAATCTCCTGGAATCGTAATACCTTCGGGATACCTCCAGGCCACTCCTTCACCGGTCATTTTGCAATTTTGATCATTCTGCTACATTTGATCATTTCGAAATGTACCCGACACTCGTTATGTGCGCCATCATAGATCACTGATGCTTCTATGCTTGTTCATCAAGTCCGCAGTGGTGTTCTCTAATCCCATATATACTGGTATGCAATGTTACCTTGGATCATGATGGCGTTCCCTGCTCTCTACATTATACGAGGCTGGAGTACAGATGTGTGGCATGATATAATGAAACCTCATACCTCGCTATGATATCTGCAGCATATCATTTTTATATCTGGTTTGTGTATCACAGGGAACAATTTACTTTCGATATCTGATTAGCAAATAATCTCACATTGACATGATTAGATAGCATTTTTATAACATCATACATGTATAAAGAAATTCCTCGCTATTACCGGTATCCACATTTCAGTGGCAAATCGCGATGCGATTCCAGTTAATTTGCTCCCTGGTGTATCATAAGCATTCTGATATCTTATGGCCTACACAATGGCTGCATGTGACATCAGTTCATAATGTGAACTGTCGAGAGAGCGAAGAAGATAACACAGAGAATAGGATGCAGCAAAGTTATACTTGCTCGGTTGTCTCGCTAGCATGGATTATATGGCACTACCTGGGATGTTTATTCCAAAAACAAGGGGGGCGGACGGTACACATTTGAGCAATGTCGTAATCTGAATTGGGAGCTCTTTCACGTAACATAATCATATCTGATTCATGACTAAATCACATTTACATGAATCATGTTTCGGAAGAGTACATTCCCATCGAATTTGGATATTAATTAACTTTATTGCTCGTGCCTCCTCCTGGGCTTGCATTCTAATCCATATAGTTCAGTTGAGGGCTTCTCCTTGGCGGAAAAATATAATATTTATAAATAATATTACTTTTTCCTTAAGGGAAGCCCGAAACTGAACTATCATAGATCCCTCCCATGGTGGTGCCATTCCCAACCCCGCGACTCGCAAATCTCATGATTAAGTCGGAAATAAAAAACTGACTAGACAATAGATAGAATGCGGGTGTATTCATGCGAGACTAATCTGGACACGGATGTGAGTGGGGTCGGCACAGCAATAAAATTTTAACCCTCCTGATTGACACAAGGCCGGAGACGTAATCCATATAGTTCAGTTTCGGGCTTCCCTTAAGGAAAAAGTAATATTATTTATAAATATTATATTTTTGGGGTCATTCGGCCAAAAAACATGGCCGCTGGCAGCTATATTGGATTTTACTCTTTGCATGACTAAATCCTTAGGCACGGGCTACAGGTCGTACCTTTGGTCGGCTCATCATAAAATTTGTCATGGCTATTGAAATTGGAATGTAGATGGGAACGAGTCATTTTGGGGTCATTCTGACAAAAAACATGGCTGCCAGCGGCCATCTTGGATTTCAAAATTCAATCCATTAGCACGGGCTAAGGTCATGTTGTTCGTCTGATCATCATGAAATTTGTCATGGATGTGTTAATATTGACATGTAGATGGGAACGAGTAATTTTTCCGCCAAGGAGAAGCCCTCAACTGAACTATATGGATTACGTCTCCGGCCTTGTGTCAATCAGGAGGGTTAAAATTTTATTGCCGTGCCGACCCCACTCACACCCGTGTCCAGATTAGTCTCGCATGAATACACCCGCATTCTATCTATTGTCTAGTCAGTTTTTATTCCTCCTCGCCAGGACAGGATCGTTTCTATTTTCTCAAGGTTGTATCTTTCTGTGTTGCGAGTTTATCGACTCAATATTTATTGTTGATATTACAAACTTGCAATTTATTGTACCCGATAGTTAATTAATATTTCTCACATCCGAAACGGGAACTTTTTTCGTTTCACTGTATCCGTAATTTGTTTCCGTGTTTTCTGTTTTCCTCAAGACGGCTTTATCTTCCAACAATTGGAATTAAGATGGCCATCTTGACAATGACTAAAGAAGCACATAGCTTACTTGTGGCAAAACCACATAGTGCATATTGTGCCACACATACGGCGTGATGACTATCATGACTTACAATTGAGGACGCAATGTAGTACGGTATGCGATATCTCCTAATTTCGTGCTACACGTGTTTCACTTTACATAAGTTTCCGTCGACTCGCTTCGGTTATTTCGTAAGTTCCGTTGCTTTGTATCCTAATGTATACTGCCAACTCATACATGGCACTGCTCTGTTAATTCGCAGAAAGTTGCACAGGACAGCCATATCCTCCTTTGTAATAATTTACATGAATAAATACGAAAGATGGTACTTGTTATCACTATCAGATGACAATTCACATTTCTTTCGACTGAGCGATCTGTAACATTGTTTTCACGATCAATACCTGCGAATCTACGCCCGCCAGTATGTATGAGCGCGTGGTCTTGTTAGATACATGGCAAATGTAATAACACATTACATCGACTTCAAGGTATTTAGAAAATACTGCCTTGTCTATCACGATTAAATATCATATAACTCATTGTATCATCGGTACAATAGTTACTAACACTCCGTAACAGGGGGATGGTATTCGTTATCACATATATAACCACACTTCAAATTGATGTGTTGTCTGACGATCTAAATATTGTGTTGCATTCTTTACATCAGGGCCTCATGTATGCTGTCAGAACTGACTACTAGTATGCTTACATATGGTGAACAGTTTTCATCCCAATACTGACATACTTTGCAGTTTCATCAGTGAATGATAACGGCAAACAGCGAAATAGAAAGAATACATATTGTCACGTGCTCCAGATTCACTGCCAATAGTCTTTCCAGTAGAGAACATCACTTGGCTCACTAACTTCTATTTCCACATATATCAAAACGATATTCTGCCAAATAGCTTTCACTCGTGTATGATGCGCAGTTACATGCAACACATTTATATTGCGCAGAATATCCGAAAGGACTGCATTTGTATTGTTACATGTCTAAAGCGAGCTTACATGCGCAGCGTTTATATTGCGCACATCTACTGCCAATATATTTCCGGCCAAGACATGGCTCTTCGTCTATTGTCACATATCCACTGATTATGTGACAAAACGATTCGATACAATCATGACGAAAATGAAGGCATTCGTATCTTCACGTCCGCTGTAAGCGCACTTTCCTAACGGAAACCGCCTAGTTCTTGCCTATGTGCATTCGGAATCATCGTCCTCATATACGAGAAAAGACAGTATCTTACCTGTCATAGCAGGTAAGATCACGTGGCCAGGGGTATAACGTGATTTTATATTAACCTTACTTTATACTCAATAACCTAGATTGTATTGTGTTATGTATATTAACCTTGCTTTGTTATAACTAACAGCATGTCTTGCAGTCGAACATGATTCAAATTTGATGGCCACACACTGTGCAGGTTGCTCATTCACGGGTGTATTACTTGTTATAGTTGGGTAAGGGCATATTAGTCAATGATTACCTACTTTGAGCAACCATACCAGTCTTTACCTCGGGCAGGACCAGTTCTGGCCCCCCAGGTCCTGCTACGGCAGTGTGAACCAATGGTAGGCGGGTGCTGCAAGTGGTTGATTCGGGAAACCAATCTTCACGGCCGATTGCTCCGGCACCTTTCTCTCAGGTGCCTAATGGTAGTGGCAATACGATTATTAAATTTCGAAAAAATTCACATCGATATACTATTATTCCACATAGAGTGAAATTTCCATCAGTATTTTGATTTCGGCCTGGATTCCTGCCACGAAGATCTGTTTATAGGCCACCACAATTATTGGGCACCTGGGAGTAGCCTTTGGCGGCTGTTCTGGGTGGGGAAGACTCGTTGTCACGTGACGCTCTTGCTCTCATAGACATAGCGCACCAGCCAAATGGCCTTCTGACTCTTCCCCATGGTGCAGTGGCCCACATCATTACAAGATGGGGTCCAGTCGATCCCCTGGAATCGTAATACCTTCGGGATACATCCGGGCCTGCTCCTCCGCCGTCATGTGATCATAGTGGTATGTCATCGACATTTATTCCAGTTTGGTCAGGACCACCTGCATTTGGGGGATTCCATGGAAGGGGCTTCCTCTGATCAAATGGCTCATCAGAACTTATTCCCTCTGGCCTTGGGGGCGCAGCTTGCTGATGCCCCAGAATTTGAGGGGGTGACCTTGGACAGGACATAGCTACTTATCCCAAATGCAAGAGCATTTGTCTTGCGTCGAACCATTTCAGAGTAGGCCTCTTCCACAGTCTGGTATCCCAACCTGATGCAGCCAATTCTGTTGGCTGGCGTCGATCTTGACATGCTTCTCTGCATCGCGTGGCGTCGGCAGGTTTGACGACGATGAGCAAGAATCGCGGGTCGACAGTGGGTCACCAGGCACACTGTCGGACGAGGATTCTGATGTTCCGCTGGTAAGTGATTTTGTACAGGATGAGGATACAGGTTGATATCTTATATTGCTTCATTTAATTCAACAATTTGCGATAAGTACAAGTATTTATCTCAGTCAGGAAAGATCCAGCACTGTAGCCTTTGGAGGATGTTCTGGGTGGGGAAGTGAAGAGTTGTTGCGTGCCTCCAAGAGCTGCTCCAGCCTTCTGCCTCTTCCCCACGGTGCAGTGGCCCACATCTCCACAGATGGGGTCCAGCCACTCCCCTGGAATCGTACACCTTCGGGATACCTCTAGGCCACTCCTCCACCGGTAGGCTGAATGTTCTGGGTGGGGAAGACTTGTTGTTGCGTGCCTCCAAGTGCTGCACCAACCAGCCTTCTATCTCTTCCCCATGGTGCAGTGGCCCACATCTCCACAAGATGGGGTCCAATCCCCTGGAATCGTAATACCTTCGGGATACCTCCAGGCCACTCCTTCACCGGTCATTTTGCAATTTTGATCATTCTGCTACATTTGATCATTTCGAAATGTACCCGACACTCGTTATGTGCGCCATCATAGATCACTGATGCTTCTATGCTTGTTCATAAAGTCCTCAGTGGTGTTCTCTAATCCCATATATACTGGTATGCAATGATACCTTGGATCATGATGGCGTTCCATGCTCTCTACATTATACGAGGCTGGAGTACAGATGTGTGGCATGATATAATGAAACCTCATACCTCGCTATGATATCTGCAGCATATCATTTTTATATCTGGTTTGTGTATCACAGGGAGCAATTTACTTTCGATATCTGATTAGCAAATAATCTCACATTGACATGATTAGATAGCATTTTTATAACATCATACATGTATAAAAAATTCCTCGCTATTACTGGTATCCACATTTCAGTGGCAAATCGCGATGCGATTCCAGTTAATTTGCTCCCTGGTGTATCATAAGCATTCTGACATCTTATGGCATACACAATGGCTGCATGTGTCATCAGTTCATAATGTGAACTGTCGAGAGAGCGAAGAAGATAACAAAGAGAATAGGATGCAGCAAAGTTATACTTGCTCGGTTGTCTCGCTAGCATGAATTATATGGCACTACCTGGGATGTTTATTCCGAAAACAAGGGGGGGGGGGGGCGGTACACATTTGAGCAATGTCGTAATCTGAATTGGGAGCTCTTTCACGTAACATAATCATATCTGATTCATGACTAAATCACATTTACATGAATCCTGTTTCGGAAGAGTACATTCCCATCGAATTTGGATATTAATTAACTTTATTGCTCGTGCCTCCTCCTGGGCTTGCATTCTAATCCATATAGTTCAGTTGAGGGCTTCTCCTTGGCGGAAAAATATATATTTATAAATAATATACTTTTTCTTAAGGGAAGCCCGAAACTGAACTATCATAGATCCCTCCCATGGTGGTGCCATTCCAACCCCGCGACTCGCAAATCCATGATCTAAGGTCGGAAATAAAAAACTGACTAGACAATAGATAGAATGCGGGTGTATTCATGCGAGACTAATCTGGACACGGGTGTGAGTGGGGGTCGGCACGGCAATAAAATGTTAACCCTCCCTGATTGACATAAGGCCGGAGACGTAATCCATATAGTTCAGTTGGGGCTTCCTTAAGGAAAAAGTAATATTATTTATAAATATTATATTTTGGGGTCGTTCGGCCTAAAAACATGGCCGCTGGCAGCCATCTTGGATTTTACTCTTTGCATGACTACATCCTTTCACATGGGCTACAGGTCGTATTTTTGGTCCTGATCATCATGAAATTTGTCATCAGGGACCAGCCGAGAGGGCGACGTGGGCGACTCTTCGCCCTAGCGCCGTCCGCTTCGCCTTATTTTTGCAGTCGGGCGATGTGTCAAGTCGCCCTAAAAATTCCCAAAGTTGGCTGACGAAATTCGGCAAAATGCCCCAAATAATTATGATAATTTACAACTGTCAACTGTGATTGCACACAATACTCCCCTATCAGGGTGTCTCATGGTGTTATAAAACAATGAACACATGTAATGCTCCAACTGGAAGCATGTGACAACGGAGTCTTGATTACTGGCAGCTGTGAAAACATCGTCAGGCCCTAAGTGTAATCTGGTTGTTGTTATTTTTAGATTACCGTGATTACCACACCTTACAATGAAGATTACAACTCACACCTCTCACAATGTGTCAATTCATCACTCCCTCTATGGAGTTTGGTTAAAGAAATTTTAAAACAAAATTCATTTGTGAAGCATATTAAAATTTCGAACGGGATTACTAACAGAGCGCAGTAAAGTGTTCATGATTTTCGTTTCGTTTCTGTTGATAAATATTGTTGGCATTTTTAACAACCCGAAAAATATGAATAAAATCCTGTCATTCTCTCACAATTACGATATAAAATGCTGCTATCCTCTCACAATTATGTTTGGGTGTTATTTAATAGTTATAGGGTCATGAAGTGAACATAATGACTCCTTATGTTCACCGTTGTTTCATAAGTTTAATTGACATATTTCATCTCTACTATTTTCGTTCTATAGCGACTCCTGTCGTAGTACTGATCAATTTAAAGTTTGAAGACTCACTTCGCCCTATAGAACGGCCTCTTCGCCTTATTTTTATAGTAGGGCGAAGTCATTTCGCCCTGAAAATCTGGTCTAGGCTGGTCCCTGTTTGTCATGGGATGTTAAACATGACATGCAGATGGGAACTAGTCATTTTTAGGTCATTCGGCCAGCAAGCCATCTTGAATTTTTACTCTTTGCA